>VWZX01000354.1:913312-1309149 GCA_013399015.1 Galbula dea
GATTCTAAGATTCTAAGATTCTAAGATTCTAAGATTCTAAGATTCTAAGATTCTAAGATTCTAAGATTCTAAGATTCTAAGATTCTAAGATTCTTTTCTCCTAGCTGGCTGCTCAGGCTAGTTCTAGACTGAAGGAACCCTTCCCTTCCTTCAGTGAAAAGAGTAATTGTCCACTGGAGAATGGAAACAAT
The DNA here is from genome assembly GCA_013399015.1 of Galbula dea. Taxonomy (NCBI): domain Eukaryota; kingdom Metazoa; phylum Chordata; class Aves; order Piciformes; family Galbulidae; genus Galbula; species Galbula dea. The sequence continues at coordinate 913,504 of VWZX01000354.1, forward strand.
CTTCATCTCTGCCTGACTGCTACAAAAAGGGAGGAAATTATCTTCCCATTAATTACACTTTCTCAGTGGACGTAAGCTCACATTGCAGCACTGAACGTTTTCAGTTTGACATCAGAGGAGCTTTCAGTGAGGAGAGCTTAGCACCACCAAGGTCCCCTGGGCAGGGTGTGCCACTTTCACCCTGAGAGACTTCCCTGGGGAGGTGGAAGCAGGCATCTGCCAGGGCTCCAGTGGGTGGGCCCTTTGCTGGGGAGGACTTGGAGAAGGAAGTCCCAAAGGGCATAAGTACTGTAATTTCAGGCAGACTGAACAGGAAGCCGGTTTTATAACTGCCCTGAAAATGAGTCCAGATGTTACTTTACCTCTTTAGGCACTCTACACACCTAAGGGAAAGCCCTCTCCATGCTCTTCTTGATGCTCCTTATGAAGAGCTTCCAGCATTCTTTCATGTCCCACTGCACAGTAACGTAACATGCTGCCTGGAAGGCAGGATGGCCAAGATGCCAGGCCTTCAGCTCTGTCTACAGCCATCCCTCCAAGCAAGTGTCACTCAGAGGGAGCTGCACTGAGACTCAGCAGCACCCCCAAGCACAGCTCTTATCTAAACTATCTCATCTAATCTAGGACTCGATGAAACCTGTGGTGTCCTGAGTCACCCCTTCCCACCCAAGGGCTATAGAAAGGAAGTGACCATGAACCTACCTTCTTGTATGCCATTTCAAAGAGCTTCAGGGAAGCCTGCTGCAGGCTGGTTGCTGCCTGCCTGATGTTCTCTCCCGTTTCAGTGTCTTTACGAGCCAGAAGTTCCCTCATCTTAGCAATTTCTTCCTTTAATTTGTTGCACTGCAAAGAAGTCACAAAAAATCATGCTGAAATCCTGCCCTTCTGAGAACCTTGTTCCTGTCAATTCCACCCACCCACTGGCCACAACAAAATGACTTCTTTTTTTTTTCTTCCCCTGCCAGAAGCCATGAAGTTAAGTCTCAAACTGAGCCATACAGACTGTAGGGTGTAGGACTGTGCTCAGTCTCCACTGGGCACCTGGCCACTCCACTAAATGTGCCCCAGTTGGCATTAATTGTCCCCTTGTTTGCAGTCTCAGCAGAGGTGCCAAGGACAGAAAGCCCTGCAGAGACTAACAGTCTGCCAAGGAGAAGAGCTGCTCTCCTTGGCACACCTCACCAGTGAGGCAGTCACCCCAGCAGCCAGGGTAAAGAGAAGAGAAAGCTGGTTTTCATCTATATTTAAGGCACTGTCAGAAAGCCAACGAGCAAGGCTGTTCACCACCCTGTTTAATCCCTTTGTTGCATGTGAGAGAAGCAGCAGAGAGGCAAACAGAAGCAAGACAGTCCCATCCCAGCCCCTGCAGCCATCTGTCAAACCCTCCACGCAGTCTGGCACTGCTTTGTCAGACTGGCAGGCTGCTGGAGAGGCAGGCCTGGAGCAGGCAGGTTATGAGGGGACAGTCGTGCCAGCAGTGCTTGCCCAGCAGCCAAACCATGGGCAGAGCTCTCATTCAGACCCACAGGAAGGAGAAGGTGAGCAACATCACCTGTGTCAGGCCACCAGCTCCACCCAGACAGCACTGGGCTTTCTCCCAGCACTGCTACCCACTTTCCCTTGGTATTCCACCCCCAAAAAATACTACAGTCCCTGCAGGGAACAGGAATTTAGGCTCTGTGCTCCTGTGAGAAAAAACTCCAGTGATCATAATCCCCAACAGTCAGGCAATATCCATCCTGGAGGACAGAAGCTGGGCTGAAAACCAGCATTCAAACTGGGCAGAGGCTACTCAGCAGTAAACTGTAACCTTGTTCCCTCAAATGCCTCACAGAGTCCCCAGGAGCCCTTTGATTCTGCTTCTGAGAGTTGTTAGCTTGAAGACTGTGCAATCTATTTCAAACTTGGCTTTGGAAATTCATAATGCAGAAATTAAAAGACTGTCCTTAGAATGGTGGTGTGAAAACTACTCTTGATTCTCAATATCCACTCCAAAGACAGAAGAAAAACTGGAGTTAAGTGGATACAGTGCCTCCAAGTTCTCTGTGTTTGTACTACCAGGACCACAGAGCAGCTTTGCCTTTGTCCCTCTCCTAACACACTGGCAGGCACTGTTTGTAATCTCTGGCTTTTGAGCAAAACTCTCACAGGCTACAGTATAGTTCTTAGCAAATCACAAAGTCAAGGACATAATTCATGCAGAAACCTTTCAGTAACAGCTTCCTAGGCACTTGGATCTTCAGTGACACTGAGCTCACGCTGTGAAACAGGGTATGTGCTATTCTCCCAGATGTGGTGTTCTAAGTATGTCCTTACATCCCCCCATCTGCCACACTCATCAGGTGAAAAACCAGAAGAGTCCATGACTGTGCCATCTTTCCACAGCATGGAAATACAGAGCTGGTGCCACTGGCCAGAGCCAGCTGTGAATGAAGCAAGGATTTGAGTAGATATAGAGAGAGAAGATACAGATAACCTTACCTCCTTTGCTGTTATGGGATCAGAAACTACCTACCTCATCTGCTGGCAGCTGATCCTTGAATTCCTCCATCTTAGACTCTGTGTCATGGATGATGCCTTCAGCCATGTTCACAGCTTCCACACGTTCCTGGGTAAGAGAGCTCATCAGGGCCTGCTGCACACAGCACTGGCCATACCAGCTGGCTACATATCAACTACCAGCTGCCATTTCCTTCCCCAAACTGCATTCCAGCTCCCACCTTCTTAATGGCAAGGGGGCAAGAAGAAATACAAGCAGACCATTTCTAGCTGCATTCTGGCACCAGGAAGCCCAAACAGGCAATCTATGCAAGTCAGTCCTCATGCTTTCACACTCCAACTCACTTCCCTGGAAGCAGAAGCAACTAATGCAGCACGACTGCTGGCACACTGAAAACAGGCAGCAATGGCAGAGACAGCAGAGCTCATTCTGTTCTGCCCCTCAGGAAAGCAGCAGAGCTTTTGGAAAAGGTTCTTAAGCCTCTCCAGCAACAAGGGCACTAGAGACATCTAAAATTCTGCTTTACTCCTGTCCCCTTTCTATAAATGCTTGTAACATCCCAACAGTGGAAAAACCCCACCGTGCTGGGGAGGAAATAGTAGTTCCAGGGCAGGCTCTATGTACAGAGGAGCAGGAGTCTTGCTGAGACATCAATCAGCCTCAGTGTCAACACAAATTATTTTACCACCCATGGTCTCTGGGACACCCACCCAGCCCTCTCTATCCAAGGGAACAAGTCTGCCTGAACAAGGGTGTGATAATATTCTGAGGACATGAACCATTTACAGGGAAAAGCTAACAAAAGAAGTTTATTTCTACATTATGTCTTCAAGCTTTGAGGGATGTCAAAGTTCACAGCAGGATGCTGAGTCCAGCAGAGTGGTAACTGGTTTGCATTCATGATACTTCCATGGCAGCAAAACCATGATCATAAAGGGGTAATGAGGGAATTTTCCTGATTACAGTCATGCAAGTCAAGTCAAGAGAAGTGTTAAGAAAGTAGCCTAAACACCTTTATCTGATAGGTCACCAGAGACACATCCCACTTCAGGACTAGAACAGGGTCAAAGTGAGGCAATAGGAAAAGGTTGTTAATGCAGCCTCTTCAAATGCTAGGCCACCAGGGCAACAATGTGGTTATTTAAACAGTGGGACTTTCCAACTAAGATCTTTAAAGGTTCTCCACCTAACCTACAAATGCTAATAAGCTAATGCTTAGTGGCTTTAGAGGCTAAGGAAAGGTGATGGTGCTTCATGTGAACTCATGCCACACACTCTCCCCTCCAATCCTCTTTCTGATCCTTTCACTGCTGAGGGCAAGACTTACAGTTCTGCCTGAACACCTGGAACAGGTTTCTCCAGACCAGAACACAGAATGGACCAATTCCATGTGCCAGTTTCAGCTATTGCTAAACAGATACTGGTGCCAATCCCAGAGTGGGCCTGTGCTGTGTCTGCTTAAAAATCAATGCTCTATATTTAGGAGCATAATTCACTAGTACTACCCTCATTAAACCAATTAGTTCCAACCATTAATCCTATGTATATCACAGGTTTGGTCACTCAACTATGGCAAGTGTCAGATTTTCTTGACAAAGCCAGTGAGGCTTTCAAACACCTCCTGATGGCTTCACCTGCACCTAGAGCAAGTTCTGCACTGGGATGAAGATGACATTCAAGAGGACACAGTGAGATTTGAAGCACTATGGAAAGCAACTTCCCATTTATGAAGGAAAAAGCTTTGCTTGGCAGGTTCTACAAATTAAGCTTTCAACTCATTTCAGAGCTAGTAGCTTAAAAATGTCCATACTGCCTCCATTTAAATGGAACAGAAGCCAGCTAGTGTCAAATAGCCAAGGTAACAGCAGGTGAAAAATAAACAGCATTGATGACAAAAAGTGTAACTAGTGTTACAAAGCTGTTTGTCATGGGTAATAGGCAAGTGGATTTGCTTACTGCTGCCTCCATGTCCCAGAAATTCTTCAGGGAAGAATTATAATGCTAGTCACAGAGGGCAAATTACCCAACCCAAAACTCAGATCCAAATGCCTCTGCATACACCTCAAAACTCTGGAGTGTAAACTGAACATAAGAAAGCAACTAGGTATTTGGGTAACCACAGAAGCAAACAGCTCAAGACTATGCAGACCAGAGTCTACAGCTCCTTCAAAGGTGGGCACAGTTAACAGCACAGAATGGCAATCACCAGCAGGTTCACTAGTAGCTGGAAGGCACCATAATGACCACATTACCTTTCTTCGTCTGTCTTCCTCTGCATATTTCTCTGCATTCTTCACCATGTTCTCAATTTCATCTTTGCTAAGGCCACCAGAAGACTGGATAACAACTGCATTAGAGAAGAGGCATTAATAATCAACATGCTATCATCTGTGAGGAAAGGTGAGTTCTATTTCCCAAGCCCTCTCAGAGGACTCTGTGCCTGGGAAGACCCCACGTGTAGTGCAGAGACAGCCACAGCCTTTGAAGTGGCAGTGATGCTGCAAGCAAGGCAAGTGCCTGACACCTCAACATCTATAAGCTTCCTGTCCACTGGTCAACAAATCATTTCTGACTGTTCCTTAGCTACTCCTGGAAATGGAGGACACAAAGCCCCCAAACCAAAGGGGCATTCCAGCAGGCTAAAGCCACACCACAAAAAACAGCCAAAAGAAAAAAAATGTGAAGGAATCATTTTACCATGGCAGAGATACTGTTCCCTGCTGGCTGATAGCAGGAGAAGACAATAGGACATGATTCTACAGGTGGGGTCCTGAAGTTGCCCTACTTTGATCCACTTGTACCAAAAAGATACAGCTTTGACCGAAGCTGAGTTCTGCAGTAAAGCATCATTTCACTGGGGAAGAAGAGGACCAATAAACACCCTGGATATTGCTAAGTTCAAAAAGGGGATACCAGGGTCCTAGTTAGAGCTAACTTTTCAGGATAGTATTTGCCCATAGCACAACACAAAACTCTGAACAGGAACAGGTGTCCCTTGCATGCAGCCATGGTCTGAGGAGTTTAGCTTTATAAGTAGGACCATCTTTAGACAGGTAAGGATCTAAGACACTTCTGGAGGTATTTACTTAGAGCTAGGTGGCTGCCACACATGGAAAATCTACAAGGAATCAAAAGTTAACAAGCAGTGTGTTTTTGGAAACAAATCCATGCTAAGAATCGAGCAGTATGGTGAAGACCCTTCCAGCTGCCAACAGAGTTAAGTATTAACTAGAACATGCATTTGATCACTCAGCTGGCTGCCTCCAAGGCATCCATGCTCTATTATCTCCGAAATCACCTAGTGTTACCCTCAGAGCCCAGCATGACATGGCACCTTTGCTGCTCCATGCCTCTCCTCCTCATCCCTAGGCAGCACCCCAGAGCACTTACTCTGCTGTTCACGCCCGGTGCCCTTGTCCTTGGCTGACACATGGACGATACCGTTAGCATCGATGTCAAATGTGACCTCAATCTGGGGCACTCCACGTGGTGCTGGGGGAATCCCAACCTGAGAATGACAAGTGCTTACAATTACCTAGGTGACTCTGCTTTAGCAGAAGGGTTGGTCTAGATGATTCCCCACAGGTCCCTTCCAACCCCTATCATGCTGGGATTCCAGGATTGGCTCCCACAGGGATATGAGCTCAGAGTATGAGGCTCCAGTGCTAGGCATGCTACCTGGGTGATGCCAGTTCAATCAAGTTGCCCCCAAGTTTGGTTTCAAGGTGACACAGGTTCTGTTTTATTGCTAAACAAATCTCTCTTCCATGGACGCTGCAGGATGCTCCATTTCCAGTTCTGGACATCACTAGACTTCAAAGACTACCTCTGAGGCTACCATTTTAAACAGCACCAGCTTCCTTCTTGTCCCAGCAACAGAGACTCTGGACAATCAGCTGTAACAGTGTCAAACTTTGCCAATGCTGACCAAACCAATTTTGCAGAGGAAGCTGGCTGGGCAGTCACATCCTGTGAAGATGAACCCCTGGAGCATGCCTGCTCTTCAGCAAGCAAGGCAGCTCTACAGGTGCTCAGGGAAAAGTGACACAGGACTCGAAGTGGGTTACCCAAGGGAGAGCAGGTCTCAGAGCATGGTCCAAGTCTTGTCTTTGCTAACACCAGAAGAAACTCCAGCATTCAGCTTATCTGCTGCACAGGCTTGGTACTACAGAGCTCTTCTAGCTTTTTGTGCCCAGAAGTAAATGGAGCCCTCCTAGGTGACCAGGTCCTAAAGCTGCAGTAGCCCCTGTACCACATAAGTTTGCTTAGAAACTTTGAGCTCCATCTGAAACGCTAGCTGCCCCCTGCCACCAAAATGAAGCCCCAGAACCAGGCTGTGCTTTCAGAGGTTGCTTTTTTACTATAAACTGGGTCAAATGTCTTCTGCAAGATGACTCCTCCTCAGCACTGCCTTCAGGGGCCAACTGAAATGAAGAAGGCTTTAAACTTCTCAAAGAAGGTCAAATCAAAGGTCATGAATACTGAGTAGCCAACTTACCAACGTGAACTGGCCAAGAAGTTTGTTGTCACTAGCCATCTCTCTCTCTCCCTGGCACACTTTAATCTCCACTTGAGTTTGCCCATCTGCAGCTGTAGAAAACACCTATGGAAAAAGAACAGAAAGTTACTGGATAGCCAGCAAATGGCAACACATGAAACTGATCCAGTTACAAGCTGATTAAATAACAAGTAAAGGAATAAAGAGAAGCTACTTCAAAGAGATTAAAAAAAGACATCATTAAATGCTTGTTGTTCCCCTGTTTCTCTGACAAAACATCTAGGAGCCAAGAGAAGCAACAGCCAAGCTCACTGGCATCTTGTCCTGTACAGACTTGAGCACATGAGAACTGGCAATGCCACAGCAGCAGCAGGCTGCAGTGGCAGCCTGAGCCATTACAAGTGGCAGGGCTCCTGCCCCTACCCCATACAGAACAAGTGTTATCAGTAAGAGCACACACTAGCAGACCCAGACAAGGCAGAGTAAGAGAGGATCACACCCAAGTCTACTAGAACCTTCCAACATAGGAAGAAAATAATCCTTGCTGACACATGGATCAAGAGAGGTGGTCTCAGATGGGTGTGGTGCTCAGTTACAGAAGGTCTCCACACAATTCTTCTTCAGAATGATGTGTTGACAGTTAACATCATGGCACACAATGCAATCCTGACAAGGCCACAAATGTCCTGAGGATATCTTGACACACATTAACTCAACTTACCTTCCCTTTTGGGCACACTAATAATCAACAGATATTCAGAGGCTGATGTCAAACCTGATTTCTACACTACTCTTCCTTACTAGATGAGAAGACAAGTGATGCCCTGGATAGCTCTCACTGGGTGTCTGAGGCCACCATAAAAGACCCCCCCCCCCCCATGTAGAGTCATTTTGTACCTGGCTCTTCTTGGTTGGTATGGTAGTATTCCTGTTGATGAGCTTTGTGAAGACACCTCCCAGGGTCTCAATCCCCAAGGAGAGGGGAGTTACATCCAGCAGCAGCACATCAGTAACATCACCAGCTAACACTCCCCCTTGAATAGCTGCCCCAATAGCAACAGCTTCATCAGGGTTAACTGCTTTGCTGGGAGCACGGCCGAACAATTCCTGCACAGTCTGCTGCACCTGAATGGAGAGAAAGCACAGCTCATATGCAGAGGGAACCACCACTGCCCAGGGCTGTGGCCACAACAACATGCCAGCCATGGCTAAAAGTTTCTATCTTTATGCTCCTACTGCCATGTAACCCTGTGGCATTACAGAACTACTAAGATTCAGGCTTGTGACTGTTCCCTAATTCCCCATCTTCCATGTTCCTAGGAAACACACTCACTTCAGCCTAGGCAACCCCTCTTCTGGAGACCTTCTTGCAGTCAACTCTGCCAGCTGCAAGTCAGCCTACATCAGTCCTTTCATGCAGCCCAGCCATATCCAGAAGGGACTGCTCCATGCTTATCAAGCAGGAGTCAAGGACAGCTCCCTGGAAACATGTACAGGCCGACACTGGGGAGTACACAGATGTCAAGGACAGCACAGCTGTGGAAGCAGAGCACAGGGGAGCTAAAAAACCCAGAGCAGAACAACAGTTCATCTTGTGTGTAATAAAGAACAAACAACAAAAAAAGGAAACTGCATGAAATACAGTATTTCCAAACTATGTATTTCATGAGTTCTACCAGAGGAGATTTGCTGTGTCAGCAGACAGCCTGAGCTGCCTTATTTTCACTGTTCTGCCCTGCTCGTGATTGCAACAGATTTACTGCTGATGTATCCAGAAGAGAAGGCAACAAGGTGTCTACATCAGAGCACAGCTCAGTAGCCCACTCCTGGGCTTTACAAGAGAAGGGTGAGACTTGGTTCCTGCTCACAGCTTCCCTCCTCCCGACCACACTCGTTAGGCCCACGTGGGCACAGCCCAACGTGCTTGGAAACCTGTGCTGTGAGCAAGTGACCAAGTCCTCTGCACTTCAGCCAAGAGAGATCTGCCAGGAGGGTTCGTTACAGAGAAAGACAATGTGTGAGCATATAATTACATTTAAGCCTTTCCCTCTGGAGGCATATTTAAGAGTACAAAAGAAACATTTCTTCTAACCACCTCCTGTATGTTTCCTGGAACAGTGGCCACACCAGTGCTGCAAAGAAGGGCTGTTTCTTCCTAATAGGGTGAAGGAAACAACACACACAGTAGAAGGCTTTGTGCTATGTGCAACATAGTGGCACTGATCTCAGAGTCAGAGCTACAACTACAGGCACTCAGGAAAACATTACATATGCTCAAAGCCACAGATAGTGGGGGTCAGAAATAGGGGGTAAAAAAAGACATTAAAAAAATTGAAACAGTACTGGAATACTGTCTTGCATCCCCCAAGGACACAATGTTTCAGGAAAGGCCTCCCCACCTCTAGAAGTGTTTTTTTAAACACTTTTTACATTGCTAACTGCACTGTTTTTCCTTTATCCAGCAGGGACTTGTATAGCACAGTTACTCCACTTGAGCTTTGGCCAGAGCAGCAGTTTCTGTTTATCTTGTTACTTTGGTTCCCCTGTCTGGGTGACCTGCTGCACACACCAATATCACCTTCAGGCACCAGGCTCATTTAACACAGGGAGGGAAAAAAAACCCAAACCCCAAAGCAAGCCCAAACAGGATCATGTACACACCTAGGAAGGACCTGCAAATCACAAATCTTAAGAGCAAACAAACAGTCCAAGCCTGACTGATCCCTGTGGAATGAGGTTTTGATGATCTCTGCAGAACAGGACAAGCTGTGCCCTTGAAGAGAGGTGTACATACATGTTCAGCTCTGACTTCAGGGCAGGTAAGCAGTGTTCTGTGTTGCTATGAGCAAGAACAGTGAATCACCAGCAGATAGTTCCTTAGCTGCAAGATTGTGCATGCCAGCAGATCAAGCTCCTAAGTTACCTGTTGCTGCTATGACCACAGAACACTAGGGCCAGGTATTAGGTAATGAGCTTGTGGAACAGCTGGTTAGATACACCTGACAACACCCAGCCTCGAATGGGTGGCTGAACACATGCAACCAGCAGGTAAGAGCTGTTCTGCTTGTGCAGTTCATTCACAGCTAGCTTTAACTGCTCTACACAAGGGGGAGAGATCCATTGGAGGCAAAGATTACTAACAGGCTGTTGTCATTGAAGTGTCCCTTTATCACACACTGATGCCCACAACAACAGAAAACACCCTGGGAATCTGAACAATGCTGCTTCTGTTCAGTCCACATCAGAAAGTGGAGTTAAGTTTTCAACTCCTGATACCTCCCACTTGTCTTAGTAAAGCACAGCTCAGCTACAGCCTCCAGATCCAAGCTGAGCTAATTAAACTGGATGACAGAGTCCCTTGCCACTGCTTTCATGGAAGTACTTAGCAGATCTGCTCTGCCTTCCAGGTCTTGCTGCTGAATCTCTGAAGTGACCAGACTCCCAACTTTTCCATTACAGATCCCCCCTAACAGAAAGCACTGGGTAGCTGTGCCAGCTTTGCCCATAACAGGGATTTATCTCATACCTTTGGCATTCTGGTCATGCCACCAACGAGGATGACTTCACCAATGTCACTCTTGCTGACTTCAGCATCCTGCATGGCCTTCTGGCACGGTGCTACTGTCCTTTTGATGAGGTCAGCCACAATGCCCTCGAACTGTGAGCGACTCAGCTTCATGTTCAAGTGCTTGGGTCCAGAGGCATCCATCGTAAGGTATGGCAAGTTAATATCAGTCTGCAGCACACAGACAGACACAGTGAAAAACAGGAATGGAAAAGAAGGCAGCTACATAGAGGTTTAGATCCAAGTTACAGGTTCTGGTCTGCCTGTACTGAAGCATCTATGTGCCTGTTCACTCTGCAGCCCAGTCTCTGAAGTGGCAGCAGGAGTACTTTCAGGTCTGACATTTCAGACATGAGCTAGGAAAATCACTTGGTTATGCACCTCATAGTTAACAACTGTTAATTTTCAATTCTAATAGTGTTAGTTTGAGGTCTTAAGCAAAACAATTTAATTTCTATCATAGCCAGGAGGTAAGAGCTGAAACATCAGAAGTGACAACCTTAATCCTCTTCCTTTAGCACAACACAGAAGAAACCCTCCTTCAGAGTTCCAGAAGATTTTGGCAATGACTAACATGCCAAGTAAGGTAAGCTACTGCAAGGAAAGAACTCATGACTGTTTTCTTAATGCTGGACAGCCAATTAATACAGAGCTCATCAGTGCCAGGGACCATAATCCCCATTTTTCATGGCTATTTGTGAATGGTCTTAGAAATTCACATGCTGGATTTCTAAAGCAAATCTCAACTGAGGCCATCTTGTTCAAGTGCTGAGTCATGCTGACATCAGAGGACACTACAAATCAAAGTAATTAAAACCATTCATGCTTTAAGATCTGGAAAATAAGTTTACACACCAAGAACTAAACCTATGTTAAAGACTGGAGGTGTGCATTCATTTTATACACAGCATGGTCAAAAGTGTTAGGGGAAAATGGGACCAAAAGCAAATTGTTTCCCCTTCAGTGCTAAAGAGTTAAGGAATTCAGTTTTTCCTGGTATGAACAGACTGTCTTTGCCAACTCTTGAGCTAGTAAAACAGAGCCTGCTATGTTTCTGGCAAAACTATGCATCCATTGTGACTGGCCTGAACTACTTGCTATGAGCTCCCCACTGGCCAACAAAAAGACCACCATCAAAAAAAATTATGTTTATTCAGAATCCAGAAACTGGCAGAGTCCCCATTTCAATTACTATATAATTGACCTTAATTTCACTTAGGCAAGCCTATTACACCCCCAACTTGCTGCTTCTCCAGCTTCTTATTCAGTAGTGAATAAAAGACATGCTTGAATGCACTAATATACAAAGCAGGTGGAAAAAAGAAAGGGGATTTATGTTGCCTATTGTCTAGGCAACTCTTCCATCAGCAAAAAAGCAAAGATTCTTTATAGAAATGATTTCTTGATTAGACAAATTAGCTGTTTCAGTGGAATGAGCAGCACCAAGGTTTTGGAACTGCCTGCACCAAACCACAAGTGCTTCCAGTAACCCAGCAGTACTAACTGCAGCTAATTTCCCTGATTTCATACTTCTGAAATATGTAAGATGGGAACAAGGTCACATTCCCTACAAGATGAGAAAATATGGTGCCAGGAGAAAGGCAAAGCCCAGCACTAGCTAACATTCACAGCTTCTGACAACTGACTGTACTCCTAAAGAGCCTATCCTGCTGAAGGGCCTTGTGTTGAAGTGATGCCATTTGGTCAGTCTGCAGAGAAGGCTCTGAGGAGACCTTCTTGTGGCCTTCCTGTATCTGAAGGGGGCTACAGGAAAGCTGGGGAGGGACTTTTTAGGAGGTCAGACAGTGATAGAACCAGGGGAAATGGGTGTAAGCTAGAGGAGGGGAGATTTAGGTTGGATATTAGGAAGAAGTTCTTTACTATGAGGGTGGTGAGACAGTGGAACAGGTTGCCCAGAGAGGTTGTGGAAGCCTCATCCCTGGAAGCTTTTAAGACAAGGCTTGATGGGGCCCTGGGCAACCTGATCTAGTGGATGGTGTCCCTGCCAGGCAGGGGGTTGGAACTAGATGATCTTTAAGGTCCCTTCCAACTCTGACCATTCTATAATTCTATACATGGAAGCTTGCTCTGCCATCCCAAGAAAAAAGCAGCAATTTCCTAGAGCTTTGTAAGCAAAAGTACTCCAAACCTCAGTGTATCACTGGACTTCTTTCAGCCCAGCCACCTACCTGCACAGATGATGAAAGCTCACACTTTGCCTTCTCTGATGCCTCTCTCACCCTCTGAAGGGCCATGTTGTCTTTAGTCAGGTCAACACCCGTCTAAGCAACAAACAAGATGGGTTAATGTCACACAGGAGCCATGGAGACCCTTGTCCTCATTGCAGTTCACCTTCCCATCACCCCTGACTGTCAAGATGGTTGTAGAAATACAGCCTGACGTGCACTTCTGCAGATGTGCCTCACTTCTGGCAAATGAATTTAGCATTTCAAGAACATCTGCTAGCCCTCTCTGCTCTGAGTGATTATACAGTAAGGAACTGCTTAAAGGCTGGCAAACCTGCTGCATCACAGAATATAAAGGCAAGGCTGGATTGGCAAAGGAGTTGGAATTACACTGCAGCTCCCTGCAGCCAGCTCTGTGCTGTATCTCTGTTGACACATTCAACTGGATCACAGATCTTTATTATTAAAGGTAAGCAGACTATGTACACAGTAGTCCTAGAGGAAAAAAGGCAGATCTCCTGCTATTCTGTGTCTCTCAGGAAAGGAATATTCCACCTCAAGAAGCCAAGCATAAGAACTGGGAGCTAGGCTAACAGGTGTCCAACACTCTTAAATTTCAACTGTGCCACAGATCACAACCCAACCCCTAGAAATTTAAGGAGACTCCCTGTTCTTCTATTGAAGTTAAGTGAGGCTGAAAAACAGTGTAACACAAGATTGAATTCTCATGAGATACCTTACCTCTCTCTTGAACTCTTTAACATTATACTGCAGTAAAGCCTGGTCAAAATCTTCTCCACCTAAGAAAGTGTCCCCATTGGTGGACTTCACTTCAAAGACTCCCTTCTGGATTTCCAAAACAGAGATATCAAAAGTGCCACCACCCAAATCATAGACTGCAATCCTACAGGAACAGAGGCAGAAAAGCATTAGTTTCTAGGCAAAGTTGTGTGGCTCAAAAAAGAAATCACTGTCCTCATGAGATGAAGAGTTCAGCATTTGTGTTGCTGTCCACAAAAGTTAAAAGCCTCTCTCAAAACAGCAGTAAACATTACAGAGTGTAGCATTCCTTGAGCACTTGAGGCCATGTGAAAGCTTTTGCTCAAGATGGGCTGCACAGAGCTTAACCTTGCCTGTTATTTCAGAGAGGGGAGTTCCTCCTCCTTCAAAACAAGACACACTCACACCCAATGACAAAGACAGGGACATCAGAACCATTATGAAACATGTTTTTTAAAGTGTGAGGCTTTCACAGCAGTATAACCTACAATACCTGTAACAACCCACCCTGCATTTATACAGCCACTCCTGACAGGGACAGGAGGCTGAATGCAATCAGGGAAGAAGATACACCAACCTCAGCACCTCTCTTGGGCTACACTTCAGCACCAACAGCCAGAGCCTCTCCTCCAGCTGTCCTTAGCCCCAGCTACCACTAGCAGCAGGTAAGATAATTAAATTGACACTCAGCTTTGATAATTAAGTTGTAGCTGCAAGTTATGCACTCCCTTTCTTTAACAAGTAGGGCTGGCATAGAACAGAAGTGACATTACACAGCACTGACTCACAGCTGTGAGTCTCCTCTGGCAGAATCCCAACCACTGATGTTACAAAGGAGAAAGCAGAAGAGGTGTTTCCAAAGCAAATTAGAGCATGCTTATTGATGAGAGGGTAGGTGTGATGAACAGGCACTTACACTTTGTCTTCAGCCTTGTCCAGGCCATAGGCAAGTGCAGCTGCTGTTGGTTCATTAATCACCCTCAAAACATTCAAGCCAGCGATCTGCCCAGCATCTTTTGTAGCCTGAGGGAAGAAGAGGAAGAGTGCTGACTACTGAGAGAAACAAAATGCAGTCTATAACCCTGAAAATCTTACAGCTTGGTGCATACCTGTCTCTGAGAATCATTGAAGTAAGCAGGGACTGTGATCACAGCATTCTTTGCTGAATGTCCCAGGTAATTTTCTGAAGGAAAAAGGAGACAAAACAGAAAGTTATCCTTGTAAGAGAAGAATACCACTAAGTTATTATCATGCAGTTTGAAATCATCTTCCTGAACTAAGAACAAAGGACAGGCTTGCTGCCCAAGAACTTGCTGCTTTCTGGGAAGGTGCAGAGGGAGCTGTGCAGAAATCAAGTCCTTCCACATACCATGGAAGAGTTTGTAGACTTGACAGAATAGCAAAGCACCTCTGCAACTCAATCCATGGCTGGATGCCACTAGTGAGAGTGAAGTCACATGGGAGCTTAACTTGTCTTTTTAGTGTGTTAAACTGAAGTTGTTTTCCATTCCTTTGGAACATTCAATGTGATGCACTTAAACTTACTCATTTCCATCACTTGCTAGGCCAGTGGATATTTTCCATTCTTCTACAGTGAAGCTTTAAAGTCACTACTAACTAAGCAGCTACTCATTCAGTCCAACAGCTGGGTCCCTTTAACACAAGTTTCTTGAACAAAGCCACTCAAAACCCTGGCTGCTGCCACAGCCTGTGCTCAGCTGCAGCCTGTGAGGCAGGAGGACTGCAGCTCACAAGGAAAAGGAGCTCCCCCTTCTGAGAAAGTGTGTAATCATTTAAAACCAACTATCAACTCAATCAGTATTCAATTTTTTTAAGAATATATTTTAAGTAAAGCACAAATATCTTGCCAAAAATTCCAGGCTGAGGTAGACACTTATCTTCCTTGAGGCTTTTTAACAGCACATCATTGCACCCTTCCACAACCTGCCCCCTATAAGGCCCTGCTGTACAAGGAT
Organism: Galbula dea; assembly: GCA_013399015.1. Classification (NCBI taxonomy): domain Eukaryota; kingdom Metazoa; phylum Chordata; class Aves; order Piciformes; family Galbulidae; genus Galbula; species Galbula dea. The sequence continues at coordinate 929,009 of VWZX01000354.1, forward strand.
TCCTGTACCAAAAGTTATCTTTATGGCTGCTGCACTACCATTTACCATGGCCCAGAACCGAGGTCACACTCATGGGCACAGATAGCAAAGACCAAACTGTACAAACCTGCAGTTTCCTTCATCTTCATTAGTACAAAGGCACCAATCTGGCTTGGAGAATAGAGTTTCCCATGAGCCTCTACCCAGGCATCCCCATTGGAGGCACGGACAATTTTAAATGGAACGTTCTTACTGAAAAACAGAACAAGTCCACACTCAATTCTTCTATCCAATCAGTATCAGCAAATGAACACCTACAAGTTCCAGACAAAGAATACTGAACTTGCCAACAGCAGCCTCAGACCCAGGCAGTCCCAAAAGTACCAATATACTACATGTGCTTTCAATGAGCTACAGCATTTAATCACAAGCTTTAGGTATGATCATACAACTTGGATTGTAAACACCCTCAAGAATGAGAGAAGTCTCCTTTGGTAGATGCTGACTGTTCTATACAGCATCAGCACTTTCCTGTGTAGGAAGAGACATCAAATGTTAGGCCTTTGACTTCTCTGAAAACCCTAAAAAGATCAGTATCTAATGTAGCAAAACTGAAAGAGGGTAGATTTGGATTAGACATTAGGATGAAATTCTTTACTGCGAGGGTGGTGAGACACTGACACAGGCTGCCTAGAGAAACTGTGGAAGCCTCATCCTTGGAAGGCTTCAAGGCTAGGTTGGGATGCAGCTTTGAGCAACCTGATCTAGTGGAAGTGGCCTTTGCCCATGACAAAGGGGTTGGAAATAAGATGATCTTTAGTCTCTTCCAACCCAAATCATTCTGTGATTGTCTATGAAAACACAGCATGGCCCCCAGCACGTAAGCAATGAGCCTCTGAGACACGAGAGCATAAATACTTCAGCCAAAAGAGGGTTACACTTTAAAGCAGGACAGGTTACACAGCAGTGTACTGTGTGCTGCTGGCAGTGGGCTTGCTCTCCCCCCTCACTCACATATCCTTCTTCACTTCAGAGTCATCAAAGCGCCGGCCGATGAGACGCTTGGTGGCGTAGAAGGTGTTGTGGGGGTTGGTCACTGCCTGCCTCTTCGCTGGCATCCCAACCAAGCGCTCGCCGTCCGCCGTAAACGCAACCACCGACGGGGTTGTCCTGGCACCTTCAGAGTTTTCCAACACCTGTGTACAAAATGTAACAGGCCACCTTCAAAACCCATTGCCTCTGAGAAGACCAATTTGGCTGTTCCATTTCCACCACCGTTCCTACAAGCTGGCATTCATTTTTGACTCACTTTCGCTTGCTTTCCTTCCATAACTGCCACGCAGGAGTTGGTTGTCCCCAAATCGATTCCAATAACAGCACCTTTAATTGCTTCGGAGCTGGAAAGCATATTATGAGACAGTAAAATTACTACTAAAGGAAAATAGATAGCACCAAAACAACTTTCTACCTTAAAGACAGGCCAAAGTAATTTTTTTCATTAGATGTTAAGGCAAATACAAATTGTGTTCTGACCTAAGGCTTCCTCTGGCTCTTACACAGGAATTTCACATTGTGCCTCTGTTCTCAGTCAGGTCACTTATAGGTAAATCCTTGCTTGTTTAAATAAACATCTGCTATTCTTCACCAGAATAACCTTTACTACATACATTCCCAACATTCCTTAAGGTTTTGGCATAAAACAAAGTCATAACTAATTCTGATATGCAGAAAGGACTTGTTTTGGCTTACTTTTATTGTTCAAGCCTGTTTGAAAACATCCACCTGGAATCAAAATGCTAATAATAAATTGTATTGGTTTATTTATCACTGCTTAGCAGGAAGAGAAGAACAAACTGAGACAACAAATTACTTAACCCATGCAGGGTTCTCTGAGCTAGAACCAAGCATCTTTTTCAACCTGAGGAGCAACAAATTAATTCTGAAAATGGGAGTGGTCCTTACACAAGACAAATCTGAACCTCCTCCTCCTTTCTAGGAACAGCCTACTACCCCTTTCAGGGCTAGAGAGAACTCCTGAATCACAGTTTTGCCCTTTAAACAAAGGCAATGCTGTCTTGGGATGGAAAAAGCACAGTGAAGGCAGAGCAGGACCATGGCTGTTACCTTTCACTTCCCGAGATGCTAAGTCACTCTGACTGCAGTTCAAATAACCTAAATCCATCATCTTGGAAATCTGCAACTGCTCAGTTTCTCTGTATGAGCCAGAATGGGGCAGTTTTCCTAACACAAACATATTTCCCATCCTGTGTCCTGAATCAGCATCAGCCACAAAACATCTGACAAAGTTACACAATTGCTACTCTCTTCTCATTATCTTGCAGCAAGAAAAAAAAGTGATTAAAATGCAAAAACTCTTTGAAATAAACTTTATGTGTAGTCAAATGAAGTCCCTCATCACTCTCATTTCACACCAGTCTAAAACAACTTGTTCCATCAATGTTTGGGCCATTTTTGTTTGTTTGGGAGTGATTTTTGGTTGGTTGGTTGTTTTTTTAATCAAACAAATCTCAACAACCCACATTCTGTGAATGCTCCTGGTGGTGGGAGAAGGGGAGAAGAATAATTATTAAAATTCCCCCTAGGAAAAAAGAAAACCAAGAGGTAAGGAAACAGCCTTTAGAAAAGTTATGTGCATAGGTTCTAGTTTTGTCTTGCTAGTTTTGCTCTGAGATTCCAACTCCAACAAGCAGCTCTGGTAGCAGGACAACAGTAAATCCAAACATCAAATACCCCAACGTGAAACTACAAGGAAATACTTACGCATATTTTCTACTGGATGCTGCTCTGAGAACATTTTGACTGAGGCCATTCCAGAATGTCTGTAAAACAAAGAGGTTCTAATGAGAATGGAGTTTTACACATTAAGTGATCCTTGAGCTAAGATTTTCAAAGGCAGACTACTTCTGAAGTGATAAAGTTCTACTACAGTGGTTTGTTTTTAAAAGCTCTAAGTGCAAACAAAGGAGAAATTTCAGAAAGATTCAGATTGCCAACAGCCCCTAATTGCTACACTTATTCATCTGGCATAACCCTGATTTGTACCACCAGAACCAGGCTATTTTCTCCACACAAAACAGACTACAAATATGGTACCAGGCAAAACACATTTTGGTAAATTAACTCTGAACCTTCAGCTTTCAACAAACAGCGGCAGATAAACATTAACTCTGTTTCTTAAAGCTTTCTGCGTGGCCAGCAACAAATGATCTACTACATCCCTTGAAGAATCTGCAGGTCAGATTTTACAGCACCTCCTCAGTTTTCTTCTAGGGGCCACAACTTTGCACGTGAAAATTAGTATCTTGGGGGACTCTGAAAGCATTATCCCTTTTTCTGTTTTGGTAAGGATTTTTGCACAAAACATCTTAATACAAACAGGACCACACTGAGATATGAATCCTTTACCAATTCTTTGACATCTAGCCTAGTCGCACTCTTGGGTAAGGGTATAAGGGTCTGGTCAGCAATGTGCCTGAAGCCCAGACCTCCTCTTCAGGAGACAGCAGTAAGCACATCTAGCACAGAAAGCTGCAGGATTTGGTGCCCAGTTATATTCATAATTTGCCTTCACTCCCCATTCCCAGCCTGATCTCGGTCACCACTTTTCCAGAAGCGAGAAATTGAGCAATCTTACTATAAGCCGCCTTGAAAACAGCCCAAGGCCTGTGGAGCACGCTGCCGGTGCGCTAACCCCTCCATACCCACCGCCTTCTGCGAGGCACAGCACCACCGTTACCCTTTTCCTTTTTGCAACTCACTCCGACTAAGACAGAGCAAAGGGCCAGCGGCCTGGGCCCAGGCTCGCCGAGGTCAGGACTTGCCGGCTGACAGCGGCACCCCTCCGCACTCCCGCAGCCCCTTTCTCGGCGCCCTCTCATGCTCCACGGTCCCTCTGTGCCTGCTTCGACTCCGCCACCCCTCCCCCGGGCCCGTCCTAGGCCCCCCCAGGCCTGTCCTAGGCCTCCCCTGTCCCCAGCAGGCCTCCTTCGGGCCCACCTGCGCCAGCCCGGGGACTGCGGGCGCGGGAGCGGCGCGCGGCAAGAGCAAGGGCAGGCCCATGGCGGCGCGGTGAGCGCTGAGCATGGCGGAAGAGCGGCAGAATGGCGGCGGACCGAGCCGGCGGCGGGACGAAGTGTGCGCGGCGCCGCAGCTCTTCTGGAAATCTCCACCCACGTGGGCCGCGGGGGGAGTAGATCTCGTAGCAGGACCCCCGGCGTGGGCTGCTTGGGTGATCGCCTGATCCTTCTGTTCGCTTTCGGCGCTGCTCTCGGACACCAGCGCCAGCGCACAGCTGCGCCCTGCCTTAGGGAGAGCGTAAGAGAACTCTCTAGCTCGGCCGGCGCTGACTGGAGCGAGGTACAGGCGCCGAAGGGGCCTGACGTACACCGGCACGGCACGGACAGCCCGGGTCCTACAGGCAGCCGTGCACTCAAGGTCGGACAGGATAAAGCGCAGCGTGGTTGCAGAGGCCTTGCGTCAGGCTCAGCTCTGGTGCATGCGCACGGAGCGGGAGCGGGAGCGCGGGGAGGTCCTAGTGTGCCTGCGTGGGACTGGCCGAGACCTGAGCGCATGCGGAGTAGTGCGCCCTCTGGTCTGGCGGTGGGGCGGGTACTGCTGCTCCTGGTGGCTGCGGATCTGGGTCCGGGTCCGGGTCCGGGTCCTGAGCCTGAGCCTCATGCTTCGGCTGTCCCAGGCACAGGGTCAGGGGAACGTGGGGTAGGACCTGCCCTGAGGCCTTCCCCTGCAAGTCGGGGTGATCCCCGGGTCTGCCAGGGCACAGCTTACCGGAGTGCCGGAGGCGTGACTGAAAGCAAGGCTGTATGCATTTGGCACGTAGCAGGTCTCTCTGGGCGCCCTTCGTCCTCATTTCTATCCCCGTCATGCCATTTTTGTGCCCTTTCCCAAAGGCACATGCAGCTAAACACCTCTGAACACCAACAGCAGAGAGCCCAGCATTGGTGCTCTACTGAGACATGTCCCAGTGTGCTCCCTGCTTCCTGGAAGGCTGACCTTTTGGTTTGACAGAGTCTCCTGGTTGCACATGGAAGGTCATAATTCCACCTAGCACTGGCCTTCCAGCCGAGGCAGCGTGGGCCGTGGCTGCTTTTCCCCAACAGCACGGCAGGTTAGAGAGAAGCTGTGGCTCTGGAGGGGAAATGTAGGGCAAGGTACAGCTCTGGCTGCTTATTGCCTGAGCAGTCAACAGGGTCGGGAGCCACATCTGAGGTCTAGTAAATACTAGCCAATATAACCGAGCCAGGATTAGTGTGCACCTTTCATAACCGTTCACCCAGATCATTTCTACATAGCTCACAAAAGCCTGACTTCACACCCCAGGCGTCTGATTTGTGTAAATACGGAGTCCTGGGATGGGCCACCTCTAATCCGGCAAGGTAGGAGGGTACGTGCCAGTGTCACCCTCTCCTATCACCAGAAAGGGGCAGCAGCCAGCCGTGCTAGAGCTGCTTTCAGGCTGCTCGTTTGAATCATAAGCCTGGGAGAATGACAGCTTAATTCGTATCGCTGACAACTCTCAAGTATTGGCATGGCTGCAATTAAAATAGTAACGTACTTGGAAGCGGCTCTCTGGGAGCTGTCTGTGTGCTCCTCCTTTCTCTCATCTCCGAGAGCAGAAAGGCAGGCAGCAACCCCTTCACCTTGGGCCGTGACAGGAGCTGCTCAGACAGGGAGTGACACAGCAACAGGCCAGTCTGTTTCAGCAGTCCTTGCAGGGGTGGTAAAAACAAGAGAAAGAGGAAATCCTCCTGCTCTGAAGGTTATAAAATCCTCCTTGCCGGTGTTTGTAAGAAGAGATGTGACCTGCAGTGGCCTTGGGCACAGCTCCTTGGGGTCTGGCTGACTTCAGGTGTCAGTGCCTGTGCCTCTGCCTTCCAGGCATAGCAAACACACAGCAGCAAGGGCACTCAGAAAGAACCCCTTGGTGAAAGGCCAGTAGACAATGTCAGTCTCCACTCCTGAAATGTGAGATGCTCATCTTCTGCTCACTAAGAGCCACAGCTTTGGTCTTCAAATTGCCCCTAGCTGTTGCCCTCAGCTGCACCACTTGCAATGTCCTCTGCACCTTCTGCTCTCCCTCCTCCTCCCACACACCTTGATCCTTCAGAAGCAACCCGTCATGTTCCCCTCTGCTCTCTAAACCGTGCTACCCGGCCAATAGTGCTAGACAAACACATGACTGTATCCCTTGGTACTCAGCCAGTGTGTTGACATACTGAGCACCCCCTGCAAGAGATCCAGAGCTTCCAGGTTGCTGGCTTCAAGAGACCCAGAGGATGCTCTGTATCAGGCAGGATTGGCCCCTGGGCATGCACTTCCCTGACCTTGAGCCTTCCTAGCAAAAGGAGAAAAACTGTGAGGGGCTTGCAGGGAGGGAGCTGCAGAGCAAGGTGATATGATTCCTCTCGGACAACCTGCAGTGAGGACTAGGCATCAGCTGCCTGCAACACAGCGACACAGAAACGGTGTGAAGGAGCTACCCTGTGGGGACCCAATTAATTTCCTTCCTGTTAACTGTTGCCAGACAACAGGCTGCTTTGAAGCACCACAGAGGTCAGTCTCGCGGTGGGGCAGCCCTTTGGCAGCTGCAAAAGCAGGGCTCCACTTGGATGTCCTGTCCCTGCTCCCACGGAGATCAGCAGTGGAGCATTTGCTTGACTCCCACGGGAGAAGAGTGGGGCCTAAGTCCCTCCCTACAAAGCCTCAAACCACTTGACTGTGCTTGTCGGCTCTGTAAGCATCTGTTTCAGAATGAGGCCACTGTAAAAGGCAAAAAATGCAAGGAGGTTACACACAATTTTCAGTGGAAGAAGCACATCAGAAGCATCTGCCAGAGCTGAGGCAGGACAGGACTGCTGACAGCCTGGCAAGGTTTGTGGAGAGCTCTGCATTAGCTTCTCCACCTTCATTGTTTCCCTTCAGCAGGGATGTGAGGGCAGCTCCTCCACTCTGGCTTCTAGGTGCAATGGAGTTACCCTGAGCAATGACTGCATGACTTCAGGTGACCCAGTGGGAAAAGGCTCACTGAGGCAGCTGCCAAAACAGCTGCACTTCAGGCACTTTCCTGCTCACTGAAATGGAGTCTAATAGAAAAAGCAGTGATGGCTCAAACACAGTGTGGCACCATTCTGCACCCTGAGTCAGGGTGAATCACAAACTGAGTCCCACCATGCTCGGTGTGCAGGAGGAGAAAATCATACCTGAATTCAGGGTTATCCCCAAATGCTTAAGGAAGTGCTGGCTGGGGAAGAGGCAGGCTGCAGTGTACAGGAGCAATGAGGAGAGGGCAGCAGGGCAAAAATAAGCTCTCCTTCTTGCAGGGCTGGAAGAGATGCAGGCATTTCTCTTTGGCTTGGGTATTTAACAGTTTATACACTGGTAGTATAATGAACCACCAGCCAGATGCTTGGCTAGGTAATCATCTTGGGAAGATTGCAGCAGGAACATGAGGGTTTGAGGTAGGCATTCACACAGAGCTGGTCAACCCCATAGCATCTTCCCAGGCTTCCCTGGTTTTACCCCGGTGATTACGGTAAGGCTGGCAGCAAGCTTCAGCCTGCAGAACATCACAAAATAAATCAGGAAGCAACATCAAAGCAACAAACCAGCAACAAAGACAGTTGTGAAGCCTCCCTGAGAGTCTGCCAGCAGCTCACCAGACCTTCTTCCTACAGTGCATGTGGCAGAGACCTGTCACTCAGCCGAGGAGGCAGAAGACCGAAGGGAGCAGCAAACCACATCTCATCCCTACACGATTGCAGCTGCTGTAATAAAGATCTGAGGTGCCTCCAGGAACCATAATAATGAGGGCAATTAGTGTGTTACAAATGAAAACTTCCAAACACTGAACTCTGCAGATATTTTTTACCCTGATCTGAAGTAGCTGAGGTACAAAGAAAGAGTGGTTTGGGGAAAGAAACTGCAGCTCTGAGGGCTGATGTCAGATCTGCCAAGAGGACAGGCTGGCTTGAAGATCACCTGTGGCCAAGCCATGCCATGGTGGGAAGGCTGACAGGACTCAGCCAGCCAATCTTTCAGGCAGAGGAAGCCCCTGGGGACCTCTCCATTCAGGGTTCATGTGCATTGGCAGAAGTCTTCCCTCTGCCCTTTGCTGAGCAGGGCTGGGTTCACTCTCTCCCCCTGGCTCTTGGTGGGGTTTTCCAGCACAGGCCAGTCCTCTGCTCTGGACTGACATCTTGGAATAAAATGCCCTCATTAAATGGCCTTGGAAGGATCACTCCCTTGTGCCACACACACCTCTGCTGGCTTGAATCTCTCCTTCCTGATAGCCTCCTGCCCTCTTCAGCCTCTCCACATTTTTACTCTCTCTGCTATTTGCAGAGTCACCAAATTTACAACTAAGGGAACCGAGAGTGCTCTGTACTCCCTTTTCCAGACCATCATGAGGCCATCTGAACCAGTTCCTCTTACTGCCTGTTGCCCACTCTCCTTTTACCTGTGCTAGTTTAACATCTCTTCTGGCTTTGTACCCACCAGCAGAGAACCATCACCTCCCATTCCCCAGGCAGCTCAGAGGACACAGAACTCCCCAGGCAGCACACAAGACCCAAGGAAGCATCTTTGTCTTTTGAAAAAGAATATAGCTTTTCATTCTGAAAACAGTATAAAACACTCCATTGATACAGACTTGCTCTTCCCTTTGTCAGTAGGTGTCCTTTCCTTTGTAAGCTACAATGCCCTGAACCTGGTGCAGCTCCTCTGTGCAAACATGCTTTCTTTGTGCTGACTGTTTGAATAGGGAGCCAGGAGAGAAAGACTCTTCCCTGTCTGGCAGGGCCCGTGCCAGGAAGCTCCTGTTGGATCAGCTGCTGCCAACAAAGCCTGCCCAGGTAGATCCTGCAATTTATTTAATGCCTACAGTTACAACAATTGCATTTTGAAATCAGTCTTGTGAGACAGGCATGAAACAAAAGGGTAACATTTAAGGAGGAAGAAAATCCTGATTTGTGCTTAGGCAGAAAAAAATGCTCCTTCTCTGCTGTCTTGGCAATAAGACAGTGAGAGAGGAAAACAAAATCATTCACATTCCTGACTCCCTCCTTTCCAGTAGCACCAACATATATTTTGAAGACCTTCAATGCAGGTCTTTACTGCAGAAAATAAACAGTGAATTGTGTTCCCCCCAAGCATCAGCTGTCTCCAGCCTCAGCTCCTCACCTCCTGCTGAGCCTTCCTGTTCAGCCAAGCCTAGTCATCCTGCTGGGGTAGACATGTTTGGCACAAGCCAACCCCTTTGTTGCTGAAGGAGGATGCATCCAAGACCTCTGCATTGTGATCTCCAGGAGCTCCCACAGCCCCTGCTTACCTGGGGGCAGGAGGTGTACAGCTGGAGGAATGAGGGCAGCCAGGTTGCCCGAGGGTCTCTGCCCCTTTCACCGGGTTGGCTTTCATCAGCTCACTTCTCTGAGCCAATTCCCAGCACAGACATCTGTGCAGGGTGGGCACAAGCAGCCAGGCTGGGCATGGAGAAGGCTTAAATTGATTTAAGTAGCACTGCAGCCAATTATAAACTCAAAGACTTCACACATGCTTTTCTTCTGCCAAAACCCCTGGGTGTAATTAGCAACACGCTGAAGGGCCAGCTCAGACAACTGTGCTCTAAACTGCTGCTCACAGGTCACATCCCTTCCTGACCTGTGCAAGGAGACAGCTCCAGTGAGGAGCTGCCTGTCTGGGTCAGATATACCTGCACATGACTGCCCTGCTGCATAGCAGGAGGCACAGCGGGAGCCCAGTGTCCCCATTTCTCCCCTGTGTCTCCCCAGCCAGATCAAGGAGCAGCCTGAAGATGGTGGAGCAAGTGGGTATCACCCCTTGGCTCCCAGCAGTGATGTCTCTGTGCTGCTATCCCCATGGGGGTCCCAGCCTTGCTGCAGCAACTGCTCCACAAGCATTTATCCAGGAGCCTGGGGACAGCACAGACACCCTGAGCCAGTCTGGGGGAGTCCTGCCCAAGCCAGGGCAGCAAAGGAGGGGATGTGTGCTCTGGTCCCCTGGAAGTGCAAGGGAAGTTCTAGGCTGGGATTTCTCCTGCTCTCAGCAGTAACCAGAGAGCTCCAGGGCCCTCTGACAGCCTCTCAACAGCACTACCTAGCAAACTATACCAGCATCTGCTCTCTGAGCATTTTTTTTAAGCAAATGAGGAAATGAGACACACAAACCATGATTCACTCAAACTCACATGGTAGATTTAGGTAAATTCTACCCCGAGGTGTCTTCTCCTTTGATCACATCACTTGTTTTTCAGGCCATCAGCCCTGCCAGTTTTCAGGCCTCTCAAATGCTCTCCTGACCCAAAATGAAGGAAACCAGCTGTACCCTGGGCTCACGTGTTTTCTGCTTCAGTCCTGTCTGAGGGACCTGAGCTCCACACCTAACCACTTGCCACATCTCCTCGAGATCAAAACTCTTCACTCTTGAAGCAGGGAACCTGCATCCTTGGGTGAGAAAGATCAGAAAAAAGGACTAGGTGGGGAAAAATAGCTCAATACCAAGTGTGGTATTTCCATGGAGGCATCTCAGATGCTTCCTATCCCTGTGCTTTTGGGAGGGAGGGCATCATTTAGCACAGTGATTTAAATGACCTCCACCATTCATCTTTGCAAGGCTTTTTTCTCTTTCTCCTCCACAAGAGCAGGTGATTTTCACCACAGCATATTTCTGGGAGAAGGGAGAAGGACATGGACAGCTTTGAAGATACCCAACTCAAAGACCTAGTTATTCTCCCTGTTTTTTCCCCTCACCAACTTCAGCAGAAAGAACACATAAATTGTGTGTCAGAGCTCCCTTTTCATCTGTCCCAGGAGTTATAGACTGCACACACAAGACAATTCATGTTCCTCTGCATAATGAGGTGAGTTTTATAAATCATAAATCTTCACTTAATATGCAGGTAGTGTTTGCTGCCAGGTTTAGGAAAACTGATGCAGTTGCCAAGTTCATGAATGTCATAAATCATTCATGCTAAGGTAGCCTGCAATTGCTCAGTCCTTTGAGACAGACCAATTTCAAGGTGGTTGTTTAACACACAAACACGATCTTCATTGATTGTTTAGACAAATATATTTTTTCATTAAGTTTTTCCCACTCCATTTTTTTACCTTCTTTAGGTGCCAAGAGCAATGCCCTGAAAGGTTCCTGCTAGCACTTTCTTCCCAGTTTCAAAATTCCATCAGAAATCCATTAGCAAATGCATAAAAATCCAGGGATTTGTAATAGAAAGAGCCTCTTAAAGTTCAGAAAACACAGCCTGGATGTCTCAATAAATCCCAGTGCATGTGATTATAAAAACCCAGAGCATGAGAGTGTGCCTCAGTTCTCCACAGGGTCATTGTGCACATACAGGGTTTTCTGCAGGACTGCCATTAATTAAAGGTGTGCTGATCCCAGCAGGGTTTTCATCTCTGCTCCGACCGTAGCTGCTGTGTGCACAAGAGCAGGTAATGCATTCCCCCATGGGGAATACCTTCTGTGCTTCTGGATTTAGCTTAGCCTACATGGAACTGGAGCTTGGTGGGTGTTCTGTAGCCCCCTGGGATGTGCAAGGTTCAGTGGGAAGTCTCCTGGGAAAGCAGCCTTCCCATGAGATCCACAGATTTTAGTGGGATGGAAAATGAGAGCTGTGTAAATCCTGCAAGTATCTGGGAAAAGACACCTCCCCCCGTGTCAGTTCTGAGGAACTGAGCATGGACAAACCTGCTCAGGACTCTGGGGAGGTTTGGTTCACCAAGCTCAACCCTGATAGGAGATGCTCCTCCTGGCCTCACATCTCTCAGGCCCGGAGGTCCCCAGGATCTCTCAGCTCATGGTCTTTATACCTCATCTTCCTTTCCCACCACCTCCTGTGCTTTGCATTTTGCTTTCTGGTTTTATATAACCACATTATTTTCTAGGCTGATCTTACAAAGTGAAAGCTCTGTCCCATCTTGAAGTGTTTAGGTTCACCTAAGGAGGGCTGTCACCTCCCCTGCAGAAGCAGGACCTTGGATTATCAAAGCCTTTCACTTCCTACCTGATTTACATCTTGGAGAGATCCAAAAAAATAAGGCACAGTGAAAAAATAATGCACTGGACAGAGTAGTAAATCTAAAAATGTTTAGGCTCAGAGTCACTTGGCACTTGAGAGGGTCTGATACTGAACACCACATTCATTTTGAATGGATCTAAGAAAACTGCATCAGTGGAAAAAAGCACAAAATTTTGACTGTTGTTCCCACATTCCACCATCCTTTTCCAGTATAATTTACTCATAACAAATAATTCAGGCACCAAGTTCTCTCTCTTACTTTTCCCTGTGAGTTTCCAACAAGTGCTGAAGTTTCTGAAGTTTATTCTTTGTTCCAAACTACTCACCACATCATTTTTGCTCATAATTCCCCAGATGCAGGTTGCTCCTCAGCATCTCAGTGGAAGCTATGCCAGCTAGAACTTGAGAACTGAGCCAAACTGGTTAGGTTTGGTCAGATGTGGAGGTCTCCTCTCTTGATTTAATGAGCATAAAACCTAGAAAATGCTTTCAGGGAAAAGATGACTTAAAATTTGACTTGCTACAAATCCAGCACTGGATCTGGCTGCCAGCCTGCCCTGTGATTTCAGTCTTATTCTTCACAGTCCTCCACCAATCTTACGGTTCTCAGGACAGGATCAGATTGGCAAAACATGCCATTTTTGTTAATGTTCTTGACTGCAAATCAATTCTCTGGGATACCAATGAAAACTCAGCCCCGGGCAGAGGCACTGCCAAAGGCAGCACCCTCCTGCATTTCAGCAGCTCCAAGGTCTCCACCTCCTCACTGTTAGTTGCCCTTCAGATAAGCATCTTTCTAACCAGAATGGCAGCTGACACTTCCCACTAATTCAGAGCTAAAACCTAGGGGAATCTCAAGAGCTACAGGACCTTCACGGCCCTAACATCCTCCTCTGGGAGTGTTTATGTTCCTGGGACTGATCAAGCTGGGGTTGAGCCATACCTTGTTCTCCTTGAGGTGCTTTCCACCAGCGAGCCCGTACTGGCTTTGTGCTCTGTGTGTGAGTGAGCGCAGGGATGGGGCAGTGCCAGCGTGCTCGTAGCCAGAGAAATTCAACCCTGGTGGCTGTACCCTGAAAAAAACAAACCCAAAATGTTGATATTCCTGGGAGCTCTGAGTTTGTGGGGAGTGGCCATTGCAACCCCAGCCTGTGTAGGGCAACATCTCCTGGGAGTGGTAATCAGGGATCTGGGATGTCAGAGAGTGAACATGCAGAACCCACCAGGAGTTACTAGCAGTGAAACCTTGCAAGCAAAAGTTTGAGCACACCAAAATCCAGTGATTGAAAGTTAATGAATTATCTGAGTTATTCCCACCCTCCCTGCAAAGGGAAGGAGCTTTGGGAGTGGTTTCTCTAAGGACAGAGAGAGGAGATTCAAACCTTCTTTTAATTGTTCCTCCAGGTCATGAACTACAGAGATGTGGAAGAGATTTCTGCAAATGATCTCCTGGCTCGGGGTGAGCCCCCAGGGACAAGATGGGGACAACAGAAAAATACAGCTAGAATTATAAGAGAGGAAAGAGTAGAAAGAGGACAGAGAAGGGCAAATTAAAATAGGGATGAGAAGAACTACAGGGCTGCAGCAGCACTCCTGGTCCCTAGGGTCCCTGCTGCTAAGGTGGCCCCAGGCAGGCATGCCAAACTGGCTGGGGCTGCTGCACCAGTGCCACCTGATAGGAGTAATAGGGAACTAGATTCCTTAACATTTTGATTTCAATAGGGGAAAGTTTTCCAGAGCCTGGGAAGTTGCACATACTCATTGAGGCAAATGGAGCTTCTCTGTGTGCTGGCTGGGTCACGAGACTCCACGGAGCACCGTTGCACCCTGGGAGCAGGGTGCTGCCTGCAGGGATGGCACTGCTGGGTCCCAGGCACAAGGCCATCCCTGGGAGCAGGCTGTGGCAGGGAGCCAACAGCTAACATGCAGCTGTTATTTCTCCCTTCCCTTTCATTCCTTTTCAACGTGCCCTACTTCTTCAAAGCTCCTCATCACCCCAGTGAGCTTTTCTCCCCTCTCCTTTCTCCCAAAAGCGTGACATTATCACCATCTGTAAAACTGCCAAACAAGCCACTTGCCTTTGCCTTTCCCTGCAGGGCTGCTCTTCAATTAAAAGCTTTCCTTGATGTTTTAACTTTCACCTCTCTTAATTGAGGTTCCTTTTTCCAGCCTCCTCCTCCTTCCTAATGAGAGGCTAAAGTGCCAGTGAACAGAGCTTTGCCACAGGCAATGCTAGCGACCACAGGGTGTTGAACCCAGAAGCATGTCTGGAGGGCAGAACCTGCCAAAGCCAGGCAGCTCATGGCCTGGCCAAGTGTCACAGAGGAAAAGCCAGAGGAAAAATACAGGATCCAGGCCATGTATGAAATGATCCTGTCCTTGATCCATGCTCCCAGGTTCCATCAGTCAACACTTCACCAGCTAATGACATCAACGTTTCTCCTCTCCCTGTTACAAATATAGGGCAGGGACTCAAGCAGCACTGGAGGCCAGGTGGGCACAGCCAGGTTTGGTGCTCAGCTGGTCCTAGCCAAATCTCCCCTTCTGAAACACCATCACAGCAACACCCCCACCAAATATTTTAAAAACATGAGATAGAATTTACATCCCTCAGACAGGTAACTCAGGAACAGTTTCCTGCACTTGGGTCACAACAACTCCATGAAAACTCTAGACTTGGGGCTGAGTGTCTGGAAAGCTGCTCAGAAGAAAAAGCCCTCGGGAGGGTTGGTCCACAGCAGCTGAAGATGAGCCAGCAGTGTGCCCAGGTGGCCAAGAAGGCCAACAGCATCCTCACTCTGGCCAGCAATAGTGTGGCCAGCAGGACTAGAGCAAGGATTGTCCCCATGTACTCAGCACTGGTGAGGCCGTGCCTTGAATACTGGGCTCACTTTTTGGCCCCTCACTATAAGAAGGACAGTGAGGTGCTGAAGCACACCCAGAGAAGGGCAACAAAGCTGGTGAAGGGTCTAGAGCACAAGTGCTGTGGGGAGCAGCTGCAGGAACTGGATTTGTTTAGCCTGGAGAAGAGGAGGCTCTCCAACTACCTGAAAGAAGGTTGGAGCAAGGTGAGGGTTGGTTTCTTTTCCCAAGGAAGAAGTGACAGGACTAGAGGAAATGGCTTCAGGTTGCA
This sequence comes from Galbula dea, assembly GCA_013399015.1. Lineage (NCBI taxonomy): Eukaryota > Metazoa > Chordata > Aves > Piciformes > Galbulidae > Galbula > Galbula dea. Next base: position 944,206 of record VWZX01000354.1, read on the forward strand.
CCATGGGAGGTTTAGGTTGGACATTAGGAACAATTTCTTCACTGAAGGAGTTGTTAGACAATGGCCCAGGCTGCCCAGGGCAGTGGTGGAGTCACCATCCCTAGAGATATTCAGAGAAGGAGTGAATGGGGCCCTTCACAACATGGTTTAGTGGTATTAGGGTGTTGGGTCAACAGTTCGACTTGCTGATTGTAGAATCATTAAGGTTGGAAGAGACCCCTATGACCCTTTAATTTGCATGTTAATTTTTGAACAGGTGAGCTTCTTCCTTGCCTAGCTTTTCTTCACCAAAAAAAGGGGTTATAAACACTTCATAAAGAAATACTAAACACTTCACAAATTTTGCAAGTGCTTCTTGTGCAAGGACAGGGATAATTTTCTGTGAATTACTCATTTTTTTTAATATATAGTGTGTGCAAGCAAAGCAACTGCATACCCTTATTGTATGTCCATCCTCAACTGTGTCCAGCAGGCTCTGGTTCTATGCAGACAGTTTTAGTAGCTGCTCATTTGTGAAAGCCAATCTTCTTATAAAATAATGAATTGGAAACTTCCATGAGAATTAACCAAGTGCTGCTGGGAACTGGTGTGTGGAGGATAACAGAGATATCACAGAGGTTTGCAGCCTGGCTCCCTCTCCACAGCTCTCCTGATTCTCTCAGGTAGCCCTGAGCTGCTGGGGGTTCAGGAAACCACACACTCCAGACTGAGATCAACAGGAGCTTTTGGGGCTCATTGCAAAGGGTTCCTCAGACTAGGGCTCGTCCCTGCTGCAGACACATCCCTGCAAAGCATAGTCTTTCTACAGAAGGTGCCTGAGTTCCTCCACAGAGCTGCTGCACTCACCAAGCTGCCCAAGTCCAGTTGGTGCCAGATGTCCTTGAAACGCTGCTAAAAGAAGGGACAAATGTCTGCAAAATCACTCATCTCTTGCTGTCCTGACCATTTTATTTCTTCCTTCATAAAGTGAGCCTTGTAGCCTGCAAACACTTAAACCATACTCACCAACTCTCCAGCAGTTCTAAACCCAAAACACTACATCAAAATCCTTCCAGGGCTTCAGGTGGAGATTTTATTTCTGGCCTCAGAACACTTGAAGAATTTCTGATGCTCTGTGCTTGGTTGTCTTTAAAACTCATCCATCTGCAGCACACCATTGCCTTACTAAGTCCCAGTGTGGGATTTGGGAGGAGCTGGAGCAGAAGGGCTGCTCAGAGGCTGGGAAGCCCTTCTCAAAGCCTCACAGATGGGCGAGCAGACGCTTTCACGAGGGGAGAGTGGCACGAGCTCTTGGATGAAAGTGAATGAAGCGAGGAGAGCAGGACCAGGGGGAGAGCACAGGAGCCAAAGGCAGGAGCAGGGTTTCCCAGCCTGGAAGGTTGGAGGCTGCCTGCAAGGAGTCAGCACATGGAGCATATCCATGGGATTACTTACATGCCAGTGCAAAGGCATGGACAAGCTGGATAGAGGAGACTCACAGACGGCACCTGGCTCCTCCGCAGGCACAGGGATCTGATATACAGCTAAAGCTTTGGGACGAATTCTGGAGGAGGTGTTTGTATAATTTTGTAGGCAATAATTTTGATTAACAGACAGAAAATCAGTTTTTACAGGGGCTTTTAAGAGGGTGTTTGCCAGCATGAATAAACAACGAGTGCTCTGCCTGGCTCCGAGGACAGGCTGGCAATAGGGCTGGGGGAGCAGAGTGAGCCTCAGTGGGCTCAGTGTATGCCCAGGACTGCACGTCCACCAGCCTTTGCTCTGTGGTGGCTCAAAGCTTGGCCAGAGCCACTGAAAAGAGAAAAAAAAAAAAAAAAAAAAAAAAAAAAATTACCCTTTACAGATCATTTAATGCTCTAATGAGATTCCTTAAAAATACAAACGAGCCACCTGATCCAGCAGGATGAAAGCCTTATCTCCATGGCAGTGATTTTCCTGAAGATGCTTTTCATCTTTGGCTGCTGGAAGCTTCCATGTAAAAATTTATCACATGCCCTCCCCTAATAAAATGTGATGGTTTTACTGTAGTTTTTATATAAATGTACATTTAGTTTTGAATTATACCAAGAGGCAGGCGCTAGCTTTGGTTGAGTCTGCGACACGCAGCATAAATCACAGCTCCCTAGCAGCTTCCCAGGACCACAGCCTCCTGCCTAAGGGTACAAGTAACTTCTATTGACTTCAATGAAAGTTTCTGGTATCCTGCAATGAGAGAATAGGCCTCCAGAGACTCATTTGCTGTTGATTAAAAGCAAGAGACTAATGGCACAGGGCAGCGTGGTACAGCCGAGTGCTGTGCCGCTTCCCGCCTGCACCGCTGCTGGTGCAGCGACTCGAAGCCCAGCCCTGCTGCTCCTGGGAGCCCCAAAGCTCTCTAAAATGCTTCTTGTTTCTGATCCCAAAACTGCTTGTTTCAGCTGTTTCACCCCTAAACAGTGCTCATCTCAGTGCTCTCAGTCCCCCTGTGCTGGGCTGTTCCCTGTACACCCGCAGCAGGCTCCTTGTCCTCACCCACCCCCAGCTGACTTCCAAAAAACATCTTTGGGTTCCCCTACAACCACAGACGTGGTCTGCTCAGCAGCCATGCAAAGCATGGAGAAACAGAAACAAGGGGTTTTGGAGTCACCAGCTCCCATTGCCCATAGCAAGGAGCACCAGCCTGGCTTTTCATTTCTTGGCCAGCATGTCCTGTCTGAGGCTGGGGGGATGAGCAGAGCCCCCCAGGCACATGGCTGATCCCTCAGCCCATGAAACAGCCATCTTTGATCTGATTGAGCATAACAAGCAGCACAGGACCTCGGGAGATGCACCATCAGCACAATTAGCCACTTTCTCTGGGGAAAGGGCTGCACCAGGGATTTGGGAAGATGACTGGTGATGGAGCAGTAGCAGATGGTCTCTCTCAAGGAGAACGCTGGGACAGTAATTACAAGAGACAAGAGGAGAGCTGCTGGCTCGCTCACAAGAATTTGCCCAAGCTATCGTGGCAAGCACAATTCTCTCTGGAGAGAAGAAATGAATATTCTTGCCCAGAGGCTCTCAGTGCTGTGGCCAGAGTCTATCCACCTCTCCAAGGGGCACAGACTCTCCCTCTGCTTTGCACTGCACCTGCAGCTCCCTCCTCACCAGCATAACCATGGGTTTATATGCTTTAAGTTTGACTTTGCTTTCTCCTGCTCCAAACCACCATGCTGCTTGTCCCTGCCATTTCCCAGCAGGTCTGAGATAAAAGATGTGACCTTGGTTCTGTTTCTTGTATGGGACAAGCTGTGCCAGGAAGGACAACCTGCCTGTGACCTAGGAGCATGATTTCCCTGGGCTGCTCAAGGAAGAAAAGAACAGAGAGCAAAGCTCACAGCTTGCAAGTGTTTTCCATCCTCTTGTGCCCAGTTGTGATTTTATGCCTTATTGCCCCTCTACCCCATGTCCTCATTTTTCTACTCTACCATGACTCTCTATTCCCCTTGGAGTAGCTCCCTGCCAGCCAAAGCATGTTGGAGGTTAGAGAAGGGTTTAATCTGCACTCCTTGCCTGCTCCTCTGTGTCCACCAATGTCCCTGCAGCTGGGCTGGCAGAACAGGGGACATAGACACAGGGAGATGAGGAGGGCTGTGCCATCCCAGGGTGCTTGCATTATGAGGGATCCCCTGCCTATATGGACCCCTCGATGTTTGAGCTGTGCAATGCAGCCTGAGCACTAACTGAGACCTGCAGGTGACGAGGAAATTAGGACTAATTAGAACTGCTAATTAGATCTCTGCTGAAACACCTCTGCTCTATGCCCATGGACTGCTCTCTGAGACAGGTCCCTCCTGCTCCAAGGGGTCCCTCTGCCAGTACCACCCCATTGGCAGCATGTGTGTTCCACACATACAAGCCAAAAATAAACAAATAACAAAATAACCCAAAATCACTTTTGACAAGACTGAATTATTTCATGTCATGCTCCTGCTGACTTGGGCAGAGCTGCAGGCCTGGCTCTGCTGAGGGCACTGAGCCAGGAATATCCAAGAGAGACCTATTGTGCTTCTCATTTATTCAGCTCAGCCTTTGGGACAAAGCTGCCTGGGTGGTTGGGATGGCTCCACACACATCAGAGCAAGCCTAGCCATCCTCTTCTCCAGCACCAGTGGTGGTTGAGGGGACCCACAGCCAGGACACCCTCGCCTTGGAGCTCTGCAGGGAGCAGAGCTGGGATTTTCCTCCTACAAGCTTTGCCAAAGGGTTCTGCTGCACCAAGCCTCTGCTATTCTGGCACCAAAACCCTTCCTGGAGAGCCCTGTTCTCCTCTGTGGTGGAGGAACAGCAGAACATAACAGAGAGAGACCTCCCAGGAGACCCTGGGGAGAGCCAGCTCCTGGCCCTAGGCAGCCAGCAGCTCTAGCTTTCCTATCCCCGTTCTGGCAGCAGCAAACCCATAGGTCAACTCAGCTGCTCCTGGAATAGCATTCAGCACACCAGGGAGGGAGGAGACCACCTCCTCCTGCTCAGAGAGGAGGTTTAAAGTGCAAAACTCCCCTGGATTGCAAAGCACAGAGCCACAGACAGCAGGAGAGGTGGCACTTTGGGGCTTAGCTGGTGTTTGCTGGAAGGTAGATGTGCCCCGTGTCCACCCAGGACACCCACAGTAGTGGAGCCACACAGACATTCTGGTTTTGTTGCCACAACCATCAGCATTTGTCTTGCTGGGTGCAGCATTGACCAAGGCAAATGTGCCCTTGGGTCAATACTGTTTGCTATTTATATCAGCAGACCTTATTAGGAGTGCCAGATTGGGCTGTAAGGCTCTGATTTACTGGAGCACTTAAGCCTGTGCCTAACTTTAAGCACACAAGTAGATCCATTGACTTCAGCGGTTTAAGGTTCAACATTTGTAAGTAACTTGCTGAACAAGGACCTACATTATTCATCCAAAACCCCAGGTAATGCATTCTTAGGAAATAACTGTAGCAAACTCTACAAATCCCTGCTGAAAGGGCATCCTAAAGCCTTGGCTAGATAGGGAGATTAGCTGGGACTGCTTTGTAAACAGTGCACATACACGTGTATGTGTATACATATATATATTTAACTCAGGCAGTGCAAGGTACAGACTTGCAGAGGTCCCAGCTCTGCCTCCCTGCTGGGTCTCAGGGACTTGGCAACACAGCAAAACATCACAGCACAGATCATCCCCTCCCCATGATGCAGCTGTATAGGGGACAATGCAATTAAGCAAACTAATTTAAGTGCAAATGTAGATGCTTATACCACAAACACTCGGGCAACACCAGCCAGAACTGCAGCTCAGCTCCTGTTCCTGCACCATCAAGATGATATAAAGCCATGTAGAGTTAAGACCTAAGCATAAAACACTAGAAGCAGAGGAAGCAGACATCTCCCTGCTTAAGAGACAACTCCCACCCCAGAGCAGCAAAGCCCCCCAGGCAGTGCAGACCCATGGTACCTGTGAGAGAGCAGAGGCAGCCCACTGACAGCACCAGCCACAGCAACGGAGTGTAAAGGCCAAGCCTGAGGACCATGACCACAAAACAACCCCAACCAACAACTCAAGCGAGGGGCTCAGCTTAAATGCACCTCCCAAGCTAGGGGGGAAGGTCCCCATGAGGCTACTCCCACTTCCTTAGCACCCACCTCCCCCAGCAGCTGTGCCACACCAGAACCCTGATGCTCAAAACCTCTCAGGCACTTTTATGGCTTGCATTAAATCCTCCTCTTTTTTTCAGCTGGAATTATTTCCTCCAAGCTGGGGTTTGGGTGGCTGGGAGGGAAAGCAGGGATGGTGCAGCCAGGATGCATTCTGCTGGCCTCACTCTTTCATTCGGAGGGAACCAGAGCAGGGGACCTCTGCTTGTTAGGGACCAGGGGAGGCAGTGGTGGGATTGGTGCTTGCCCATGCAATGTTTTCTGTGACTGCAGCTGCAATAATCATTGCAAGTCATGAGGAGCAACCTGTGTGGCATCAGCAGGGAGAGCACCGCGCATGCTTGGCTGCTGGCGCCCACAAGACATCTGCCAAAATGAGCTGAACCGACATGGGTTTGAGCCATTTCATAAAGTGTAATCGAGAATGATCTCCCTGTTGTGCAATTCCACCAGATAGTTGAACCTCCCCCCCCCCAAATCTGTTGAAAGGCTCTCACTCTGCATTCAGCCTTGATGTGCAACAGGAGACATCCTGCTGACATCCAGGCATGTTTGTTGGTGACTCATAGGATGTGCTTTTACACCATATAGCGTTTCCATACATCATGCCACACCTGAGCAGGTGGGTGACCACCTATAGGTACACAGGTGGGGGTATCTGGGCACTTCTGCATGTCCCTGTGCCAAAACACAGGAGCAGGAGGAAGAGGCTCCACAACCAGGAGAGCTTCATCTTCCTCACTGTGCTGCTGCTGGCGAGATTCAAGCGGTGGGAAGTGAGGAGAGCCAAATGTTATGGATCCCTCAACCACTCTTATTTGTCCCCGTGTGCATTGCTGGTATTTTGCATTAAAATATATGTTGTTAAATTTATGCCTTAATATATATATGTGTAATATGGGTGAGTTATGGTTGCTGTGGGAACTATAACTTTCTTTTTTTCCAAGAGGCTGTTATACGTCTTATTATGTTGTATCATCTGGAGGCTGGCTGGAAACAAGATTGCTGCTGTTAATCCTTCAGTGTGGAGGGCTGATTAAACCCAGTCATCCCCTCCTCGGGTCTGGAGCTGCATGTGGGCAGCCCTTGGTTCAGAGTTCTGATCATCATCAGACCACTCGACTGGGGCAGAGGCCAACATCGTGGTGTAAAGCATCAGTGTGAGCTGGTGTTTACTTGCTTACCTGCTGCTGGGGAGTGCGTGGTCGGCTGGGGACAAGTCCAGCCATGACTGGGCTGGGACCAGCCACGCTGCTGCTCCCACCTCTCCCATCCTTCCTCCAGAACACAAACAGATTCAAGTTCCTGCTTCCCCCACAGTGACTGGGGCATGAGCAGGACTTGGGCTGGGTCCCTGTCAGCCTGAGCCTCCCCATCACTCTCCACTTGAGAGCTGGGAACCAGAAGGACAGATCCAAATCCTTGAGTGATGCAGCCCCATAAAACCACCTGCTCCCACCTGACCTCTATCCCTACCAACTGGCATCAGCAGCATGTGCTCAAGCCCCACACCATGGGGTTCTCTCCTGAGGGGAAGATTTGTCCAAAGCCCCTTCCACACCTGGCCCCAGCACACCTCCACGGGAGGACATGTCCTCCTGCACTGCTAGGAGAGTGCTTGGGGAGCATCTCCATCCTGGCACACAGAGACAAGGCAGCACCCAGGGCCACCCAGGCACTTGTGGGACACCCATCACACCAGACCCCTCTGAAAGCAGGGTTTGCTCCTGAGAGCCCAGTGCTGGGTGCTCCTATCAACCTAGTGGGGTTTGCTTGTGTTTTGGCTGCTGCAAGTTGCCGAGGTGGTTGATGAAAGGCTTTAATGGGCCATGGAGAGGCTTGATTTGCTGGGAGGCTGCTGTACAAAGATAGGAAGGCTGCTCAGAGCCTTGGTCACTGGAGGTATAAACAAAGGATGGATTTTGCTAGCACATGTCCACTCTCCTTGTAATGAAACACAAATTGCTCACTGAGAAACTGCTCCAGGTTATGGATGTTTGTGAGAGGCTAAATGGGCTTCATACTGCTTAAATATTTATTCCTTTTCTCACATTTTTTTTTTTTTTTTGATTTGCAGAGGCCCTTGCCTATAAAGGTTTCAATGCACAACAGTTAAATGGAAGGGGAGTAATTCCTAGCCAGTAAATGCTGCCCCACTGGACCCCTTGCTAGTTGGTGTAGCAGCTACATCTCCTATGGTGCCTTAAAAAGCAACACATTTGGGTGCTGAGGCACCCAAGAGGATGAAACTCCTGACACTGAGAGGCAGTGCTGACACCAAATCCCAACAAAGACCCCAGCAGCAGCCCCTGAATGGCATGCAACGTGGAACCCAGCAGTGCTGGCCCCAAAAGGACACTTCAGTATGCTCTAAAAATGCCTGAGCAAGTCTGGGAACTGCCAGAACCCAAATCCACCTTTAACCTAGGTTTGGGGCTCCAGGGAGCCTGGCAGCACAAGAGGCTTTTCCTTTATAGCATCAATCCCAGGCAGGCTCAGCCTTGGTGCCCTAGACCCCAGACACAAGTGCTGGCTCAGGGAGGTTCCAGCCCAGACCCACCCCACCACATCTCCCCATGGAGGAGAATGTCCTCCATGCTGAGGTGTTCTCCAGAACATTGTGGCCTCACATCGTTCTCCTGCTGGGGACAATTCATGCCAGATATAAATAATCCTTCAAGTGAGGTTGCAGGAAGGAGTTCTTTACAGAGGAGGACTGAATCCCACTGCAGGGTGACATTCCCTGCATCATTAATGGCTTTGGTAGCACTGCTTTGAGTCTGCCCCCACCGTGAGGAGGTCAAAAGGCAGGGAGTGGGATAGCTAAAGGGAGGTTTGGGGGTGTCCTTGACCCTGAGCCCCCAGGAATGGGCTGGTGGGAGTGTAGGGATGGAAAATGGACAAGAGAGGCTTCTCTTGGGCTTTGCCTGTATCAGTTCAGATCCCTCTCAGGTGACTTCTCAGCTTTCATGCTGTCACTCAGTCTTCAAGAGCAGAGATTTCCTGAGGAAATGAAAACTGGTGTATTTGCACCTTTGAGGAAAGGCCTCCTTAAAGCCAAATTCCCTCTCAATGGTGGGCTGAGAGTTTCTCCCCATCTCTTTGCAAGGTGATAGAGCACAGAATCACAGAATCATTACTGTTGGAAAGGACCCTCAAGATCATCTAGTCTAATCAATAGTCTTACCCTACTCTTATCCCTAAATCATCCCCTGAAGAACCAAATCTATCCTCTTCTTAAAAACCTCCAGGGATGGTGACTCCACCACCACCCTGGGCAGCCTATTCCAATATCTAACCACTCTTTCAGTAAAGAAATTCTTCCTAACATGACATCAGGGTCAGAAGAGCATTAAGTCATGCTGCCTGCCCTCTCTGTGCCTCAGTTTCCCCATCTGCAGAACATGGTGGCTGAGCTCTCTCAGGTGGGTGCAGTGTTTGGCAGCCCCATGACAGAGGCATCTCTAAAGCTCTGTCCAAGCACCACAACACGCATGGAGCTGAGTCCCTGTCCCCAGAGCTGGTCCCAGCTCAGCTCTCTTTGTCAATAAGTGTCAACCCTCCACAAACAACTACATCTCCAGGAGCTCTGGCTGTTTGTGCTGGGCATGACATCACTCTGCTTTGCAGTTTACCTTCTGCTCTTCAGATGAGTTTTTTCCTGCCCTTGAATCACTGTTTGGTTTGCAAGTCACTCCTGGATGCTCTGTCCTGGCTCTGCCTCGCTTTGCTCAGTGTCTCCACTGGGTTTTCTCCTGGTGACTGGCTGGCATTGGGATTTGCACCATCTGATTTGGTGCCCATCACCTGCATTTTCCTCTGCCCATTCCACATTATTAATTCTTTTCTTCTTTTTTTTTTTTTCCCCCTCCCTATTCCCTTTAAGTTATTTGTTGAAATTTGCTTTTCTGTTGTTTCTTAGGTTTTATTTTTCCTGGCATCAGATCTTTGGAGATTTCACTCACATCATTTCAGGCCAAATTTGCATTGACATCACTCTGTTCCTTCTTCTCATCCTGCTGGATTTTTCTGTGGAGCCAGCTCTGTTCCAATGCTCTCTGACAGGGGATGGTGCTCTCTGGCCTCCTTCAACAGCGTTCGCCTCCCGTGGCATGCAATTGCTCTTCAGCACACTCTTGGCCTCGGGCAAGTGCAGGCAGAGCCTGCTTTAGCCTTTCTGGGCTGAGCTGGGGAAATGTTTCCAAGTCTGTAACGTGAGCAGTTGCATGGGCTGTGACCCAGCTGGGAGCAGGAGAGATGCTGCCAGCCTTGCATCAGCCCCTCCTGGGTTAGAACTTTCTGCAGACCTTCTGGGTCTGCCCCAATTTCCCTGCCACCAACACCCAGACAGCAATGCCTGTCCACTCTGGAATCTGAGGAGATGGAGGACTGTGATCAGGGATAATGGTTTGAAACTAAAGGAGGGAGATTTAGACTAGATAGAAGGAAGGGATTTTTTATGCTGAGGGTGGTGAGACACTGGCCCAGGTTGCCCAGAAAGGTGGGAGAAGTCCCACCCCTGGAACCATTCCAGGTCAGGTTGTCTGGGGCTCTGAGCAACCTGATCTAGTTGCAGATGTCCCTGCTCACTGTAGGGGGGTTGGACTAGATGAGCTTTCAAGGGCCCTTCCAAGCCAAACCATTCAATGATTCTGTGATTATTGAAGGTCACTGCCATGAGGCAGTAATGATTGCTATCATCCCAAGGACACATCCAAACTCCCATGTGGCAATTCTCTGGCTTAAATCCAGGTTGATTGAGGTGCCCCAGACTGGCAGGGCTCCCTGCTGCTCCCCCCTGCCCCATGCCAGGGCACCCACCACTTCCATGGTGGTGTGGTGGTTCATGTGCTGTGATTCATCTGCTGCAACCTGGCTGCTTGCCTCCAGGTAGGTTCCAGGACAGGTGAGACAAGGGTGGGTGGGCAGGGATGCCACCTCAAGGCTTCAGGGTGTCTGTCCTTCTGGTCCTCATCTGCTGCATGAACTTAGGGAACCCAGTGTGCTCCCTGGCATCAGGTCCTTCCTCACTAATGTTAATATCCAACCCTGGAAAAACACCATAGTTATACACAGCACAAGTTGTGCAAGGACATGAAGGGATGTGACAAACTGGAGCAGGAGGGAGCAACATGACCTAGTTGAAGATGTCCCTGCTTACTGCAGGGGGGTTGTACTAGATGACTTTGAAAGGTCCCTTCCAATCCAAACCATTCTGTGATTCCATGACACCAGCAACAATGCAGGTACCAGATCAGTGCTCAAATAGGGAAAAGTATATAGGATGCCCAAATCCCTGCAAGGTGCAGCCCCATAAGAGGGTCCCAAAAGCAGCAGCCAGAGCCCCTGCCAGGTCACCTCAGTGCATGTGAAGCGATGGTGTCACAGGGGTTGTGTGGCCACTGCTCTCTGCAGGGAGAACCATGACAACATATTCCTGTGTTGAGCTTTGCTCTGGGGCCAGAAACCCACTGGCTAAGCCTTGGCATTGTGCTGGTTGTGGTCTTGTCCCTAAGTGGGTGTTGTGTTGGAGATGGAGGCTCAAGAAGGAGAGCTTCACCACCATGCTGTGTAATCCCAACTGCCAGGTGTGTCCTCCCAGCCTGAGCCTCCTGCAAGCCTGCCAAATGGAGCTGGAGCCTTGTCCTACCTTGATCCCAGCACTTCTGAGCTTGGCTGGAGACAGCAGGTCTTATGTTTGGTCAAAAGGAGGAGATGGAGGATGCATGGAGGCAGCCAAGATGAAAACCACCATGGTCAGACATCCTGAACAGCAGGGAAAACGACAGCATGGCATGTCTGAGCAGAACAGCATAGCATGTCTGAGCAGATCAGCATGGCATTGCTAGCAGCCCATGGACTGCAGCTTCTGCTGAGAAGAAGAATCTCAGCAGAGCAGCTACCAGGGAACTGCAAGTCCTCACTTCAACAAGCACATCTGAGATCCACATTTAGACTCTCTGGGAAATGCTGGTTGAAAGGAAGCTGGCATGAGATTCCCATTTGTAGTCACAGGGGTTTGGGGAAATCAATCTCTTTAGAGTCCTTTGGAAACCTCAGTCTGGTGGCTTGAAATCTTTACTGTCCTCCTGCACAACAGATCTGGTCTAGGGAATCCTGCTGTGGCAGGGGGGTTGGACTAGATGATCTTTTAAGGTCCCTTCCAACTCCTAACATTCTGTGATCCCCCAGTTGCAGGGTGCATTCTCCAGGCAGCTGGCTGGTTTGGATGCTGTAAGCCTCCCACAGAGTCTGTGCAGGTACTGGTAAAAAACAATCCTTGACATGATTGCAATTTGCAATTGAAAAACTCTGAAATGCTTTTGAATTTGGCAAAAACCTGGGAATAATTCCTGTGAGTGCAGAGTGTTAGTGTCCTTCATGCTCTGCCCTGGGGACGAGAGAGGGATGAGGAAAGCCCACGCCTGTGCCAGCTGTGCTCCCCTCTCCTGCTGCAGGGATCAACGACAGAAACACCCACCTGGGGCCATTTCCTGGTGTTTCTGTGGTCTTGGATGTCTCGACTGGGGAAACTGGAAGGCAGAGATAATGCTTGTCCTGCTGTGTAGCTAATGACTTTGCCATCTCAGAGGCTTTAAAGTGGCATTAGGTAAGTAAGCATCAGGAGTTTTTGGGATCCACCATTTTTTCTCTTAAGCATAACAGCAGGTAACATCTCTTTCTTTTTTTTCTTTCCCCCTTTTAAATAAGCCTCTGATGTCTCTGCCTGCTTCAGGCACAGCCCTTAATCAAACCCTAAAAATTCCACAAGAGACTGGAAAGGACACTTTTCTCATTTCATTATGGCCTGTCCCAAAGTGACCAACCCCTTTGACCACTCCTTCCCCCTGCCAGCACAGGGGAGGAGGGCAGGATGGGAGGCTGCTCTCCAGGCCAACAAGATCCATCATGATTGCTGCTTCACCTCCACTTAGAGCTCAAATGCCACAGCTCATTGCAGCTTAGAGTCACCAGAAGCCCCAAGAGCCAGATTCCAAGGCAGCTGCCTCTGATGAGTGAGAGATACAGGAGGTATCAGGGACCTGCAGATCCGTGGCTGATGACAAAAGTATTGTATTTCAACTACAGCATGTTGGATAGAGGCTGTCAGGAGCATATCTGGATGGAAATATCTAAAGATGACCTGCAAGGAAAGCCTGGAGACTGAGCAGAGCACAGCAAGAGGGTGTCCAGCACCCACCCACACTGGCTGGGCTGCAGAGGAGGTGGCACAGGATTGTCATGGTCCCAGTCTCCAAGCCAGTTTGCCATAGGTCTGTCAATGAAGAACACATCTTCTTGTGTTACAGAGGCATCTGAGGGCAGTGGGGAGTTGGAGGATCCTTATTCTGTCAGTCCAGGAGGTACTGAGAACAGCCGGAAGATACTTTGGTGGCTGATAAGGGATGTCCTGCTGAAGTCTTGCAATCTGGGGAGGGCAGATGAGACCCAGCCTCTTGAAGGATTGCTGTGGCATGAGCACAGGGCACTGTGCTGTCCATCCCTGGCATGGTGCATCCCCAGCAAAAGTAGAGCAAATCTCCTTATGCAGAGGATCAGAGGGAGCCCTGTTCTGTAGTCAGAGCCCTTGGGTCCAGAGAGCCAGGCAAAAGCATAACAGGCTTATCAAAGACTAATTAGGGATTATCCTAGCTCCTCTATAGTCACTAAAGTTCTGCTATTAACTATTATCAGGGCTAGATTTCACCCAAGGAGATTCCCTGTTAAAACCCAGCCTAATTAACACAGGTAGAAAGCCCTTGTAGGTCTCCCTACTCCCACGGCAACAACCCAAGATGTCAGGTTACAAACAGACCTAAAATGGGGGTTGAAGGGAGATAAAAAGCATAGAGAGAGCCCAGGGCCTCAGCTTACACACAGGAGCAGGGAGAGGGTTTCCTCATGCAGCACCAACAACCCCAGAGCACAGCACTACACCACACTCCTTCCCCAACCCATAGCCCCCAGCCTATTCCTTTCTGCCTTACCCAAGCAACCCTCACCCATCAAAGCCCTTCCAGCTCCTGTCCTCACCCTTCTCCAGCCCCCACCTGGCCTCCTCCAGCAGCCCTTCCTCTTTCTAATTGATTTTTCATCCTGCAGATATTTTAAGCTCCTGCTGTACCCAGGTTGTTTGCTCTCTGGTGGCAGCAGGCAGCTTCCCTCCTATCTGTCAGGGTAGATGGAAGCAGAAGGCAGGAGGGTGTAGACCAGCTCTCCTCAAGCTGGGTAATAGCTTTATGTAACTGGAATAAAAGAGCCAAATTCAAGACAGCTCCTTTTGTCCCTGCCCCACCACAGACTGGAGGGTTTGGGTGTGCCAAGAGCTCCTCTTGGGCTGGCAGCAGCTCTGGGGTTTTGGGCTTGTGGGGTGCACAGTCTATGTTGTGTGCTGTGTGGGTTGAGTGTTCCTCTCCCTCCAGACCAGATGAAAATGTGCTTTTCCTCCAGCCTGGGCAAGCATGAACTCCCAAGGCTTCTGTTGGCACAGAGGGATGCTGCAAAGCTCCAGTTGGGATGCTTGAATTTAGGATTTTGAGGACATATTTTGCATTAATCAAGTAATGCATCGTGTGAGGCATTTTCCATTTGAATGTCTGAAGCAGATGCTAACTAAATGACATGAGCAACATGGTCTGGGTCTGGAGGCTAGGGGAAGCAGTGGAGAAGCTCCCAAGCTGTGAGCTGTGCACTCAGTCCTTGTGCCAAGAGACCTGCCAAGGACAGAGCCTCAGTTAAGTGCTGATTAATCCATGGAGGTGGAAAAAAATACTTCTTCAATCTTGCTGCCCAGACTGAAGAGCAGAAAGGGAGCTTTTCTTCGTGAGACCTCAAAACTCACTGTACAACCTGTAGTCATCCCTTACAAAGAGCCAGAAATACTTAATCCAGCTCTCACTTCTCACATAAGCCCTTGTTCAGTGCTGTGGTGCTGCCTTTCCCTGGTTGCTTTCACCAAGGAGCCTTCCCTGCAAACTTTCCTAGTGCAAGAAAGTTAAGCTGCTTGGACTTACACTCCTGAATGCAGTAAATGAGGGTGGCTTAAACTGGTAGCTGAGCTGCTTACTGCCTGAGTGGCAGCTAGATGCTGTGGGGAAAGGTGTGAGAGCCAGGCTTAGGGTGATCCAGCAGCTCATTTGGGATGAGCATCCAACAGGACAAGAGTTCAGCTAATCCTCCCCTGCACTCGCTGCTTCTGCAAGGAACAGTAGGAACATGGTGAGAGCATTATTTCTCGTGGCAGTGTTGGGTCTTTCCAGGAAATATTCAGAAAATAGAGTTTCCTAAGCTGATCTGGGAGCTCAGAGGGACTTGAAAATACAAAATAATTGCAGGAAAGGAATGTCAAAATGATAGCTCCTTTTTCTGCCTAGCGTTACACTTCACTTCTCCTGATGGAGAGTTCAAGAGCCAGCTCTTTTTCCTCTTTTCATTAACTCCTATGACTACATGCATTTCAGAAAAGCTTCCATTAGTCACAGTTGCTTTCCCACTCATCCTTCATGCCTTTCAGCGACGAGACCGGGCTAACCGGTGCCCGTACGGAATAGATTTCATCATGACAAGTACTTCCCCAGCCCAGCTCTGATCTGAACCTCGTTATGTCTGCATTGCATTACCTCTCTCTGAGAAGCCACGATTAGTGCACATGCAGAAAATAATGTTTTGGGACAGATCCCTAATCTCCAACAAATCTTCACTCTGACTCCTTCCATCTCTGGCTGCCAGTGAAGAGAATCAGGCCATGAACGAGCACCGTCAGTGAGAGGATCCCTTCCAATTATCTGGAATTTCAAAGGTCTGGCAGAAGGTGTCTGCACACTGGGAAACTCAAATCTTCCCCCAAAATAACATCAGCCATCTCTGCCACCGCTTCTGATCTCAAAACTGCCCTAGCTGGGAGTAGGTATCTGCTCTCAGCACAGGGACCTGAGCATTTCCCCATCAAGGCTTACACTTCAAAGGTCATGGTTTCCATACTTGCTTCCTGGTAGACCACATTTAAGTGCAAAGCCTGTATCACTATCAGTGAATCCACCTTCTGTGACCACTGGGACTACCTTTCCCCTTTCTCAGGCATGAAAAATTCATGGTAGAAGTCAATACTGGTAGGGGGCAGCTAAGCAGCTGGAAAGCAGGGAGGAAACACATCAGAACATCTAACAAGCCAGCTCTGGGCAAAATCCACCCAAGAAGCTCTGCTCTAAGGAGTGATCATTTACCCTTAGTCTGACAAGCTGCAGGCCACGTTGTCCTCTCCCCAGCTCACTGCCCACGTGCAGAAGCGCGGGCACGGAGGCAGGCAGGCAGCTCTGAGGCACGTGCCAGGGTGCCGTGCCCGCGAGCTGCTCCAGATGCAGGCTCTGCTGGGAAGGCAGTTGCCCAGAGTTGGCAGTGTTTGCAAACAGGAGGATCTGTTGGCTCTCAGTGTGGTGCAGGCTGTTCCCCTCCGTGCTCGCTGAGCTGGCACCTTGGCCGTGTGACACCCTCGTGGGCATGGTGCCACTCTGGCAGATGGGCATCGTGGCAGAGCTGTTGTGGGCACTGCAAGCATCAGTGGATTAGAGGGAGGATTTCTGTTCAGGGATGTTAAAGCAGCAGCTCAAGTGGTTTCCTAACCCCTCTGGTAAAGGAGCCAATCTGTTGAACTCAGGGATAGGGTGAACCCTGCCCATGCCACCACAGAACAGGCAGGGGACATAGCAGGGACTAGGGACCAGCTGGAAGTGCAGGTGTTGCCATGTATCTCTATGCTACCTGGCTCTGTGGTGTGAAGAGACCTCACCTGCAGTGCTGGGTCCAGCTCTGGAGTCCTCAGCACAGCAGAGACATGGACATGTTGAAGCAGGTCCAGAGGAGGTCACAGAAACGATCTGAGGTCTGGAACCCCTCTGCTGTGAGGACACACTGGGAAAGTTGGGGTTGTTCACCTTGGAGGAGAACAGCCTTTCAGTACTTGAAGGGGACTAGAAGAAAGATGGGGAGAGACTTCTTAGCAGGACCTCTTGTGACAGGGCAAGGGGTGATGGTTTTAAAGTAAAAGAGGGAGATTCAAACTAGATAGAAGGAAGAGATTTTTTCCACTGTGAGTGGTGGCTAGCAGGGCTGAGTGACAGGTGTCCTTGAAAGGTCCCTGCCAACCCGAACCATTCTATGATTCTATATCACTGCATGAAGCCTCATACCTCTTTCCCAAGCATTCAGCCCTACTCTGGAAGAAGCCACAGGTTCTCCCACGGCTTCCACGTGAAGGGAATGTGATCAGCCTTCCCTGCTCCACCAGAGCTTTTTATAGATGCCTGCAGCCCATCCCAATGCTGTGCAGAACACGCTCGGCCATGGCCTCTTCAATCATTGCAGCTGTAGGAGCTGGATCTGAGAAGTGAACTCAAAATAACAATAAGAACATGCTGTGAAATTCCTCTATGAAACAATAAAAAGAAATCTTTATTGCTGTTACTAAAAGTACTAACAGCAGCACTTTATTCCAGTTGAGTTTTAAGGCCAGGGTTTTAAAGTGTGCCTTGGGGGATACCTGCCCCTAGTGCACAGCCTCACAGCTCCTTCCAAAATACCAGCCCCAGATCTCAGGGTCAGCCCACGTGTTTTGTCTTCTTATGCATCTTCTATCTCAGCTTTGATTTGTACAATAAAAAGTTCTGATTCCCTTTGTGCTGATGTATGCCTCCTGCAGATGTAAGATTACTGTATTTCAGCAAAAAAGGGTAAAGAGATACAAAGTCACAAGCAAACAAAATTGGCCACCTAACCTTTGAAGTGCTACTTGCCACCACTCTCTCCTCACATTTTGTGCCCACTTGACTGAGTTGTTAGGTGTGTGGCTGTATCTAGATAACAAGTGAAGATCTGATCACAAAGGTCACTAGGTCCTGGTGCTTGCTGAGCTCTGCTAGCAGAGTACCACGGGCAGAAAGGAGGAGCACAGAGGTTCTATTGAGCATTAGCACATCAGATGCAGACTCTTCTGAGAACCCCAGGCACGTGTTGCCCTTGCCAGAGCACTGCCAAGTCCATGTGGCCATATCTTTGCTGCAGTTCCTTCCTCGCAAGCTAATTTTTGTCTGTGTGAGCAGAGCCCAGCAGGAGAAGGAAAGGGGCAGAGCCAGCTGGATTTCCCCCTCGAGGTGACACTTTTAGAACCACAAGTTCTACCCTGCTTCTCTGGTCACTGAAGGGCTAGGGCTAGTCCTGAGAAAAAAAACAAAAGCTGGAGAATGGGTGAGGAAAGGAAACCATGCACAGCTCTGCTCCTGCTAGTCTCAGATCCAGCCTTGGATGAGAAAACTAAGACCCATCAGCTACTTCTACCAAAGCTCTTTGCAGTGCATGAGATGAGACAGGACAGTAAAAATGCTCCCTAGTTTCATTGTTGCTGTCAAGATAAGCAAGATAATGTAGTACCACGCAGAGGGCATGGAGAAAAGCTGTCTCTGACTCTGCACAATTCAGAGTTCAGCTTTGCTTCTGCACTTAAACTTTTTTTAGGTCTCCAACATCTTAACTTTCACACCCTGTTACATCAGTGAATGGGGGAGCATATGCAATCCAAAAGCCAGAACACCTCTCAAAGGTTACACATGACTCTTTGGAAAAAACCCCTTTTCTTAGTGTCACAATAGTTCAAGTCATGCCATGGAGCTGGCGTTGTGGTCACGAATCAGCCATGAATGTCCTACAAAGGCAGCAAAGCACATTAGAACAAGGATCTGGAAAGTGTTGGTGTCAAGGTGGAAGTAATCAAGGACCTTCTGTAATCACAGTGCTTCTGACAGATAAATCTAAACAGCCCTGCAGCAGTCTCATGCCCATAGAAAATGAACATGCTTCACACTCTCAGCACTGAAGACCCTAAAGCATGACTCTGTAGTAGTACAACCAGGGGATCTCCATATCTTCCAGGAAATCATCAGCACCTCTTCTGTTGATACAATTATTGCTGGCTGTTCCTAAAAACAGACCCAATATTATCTTGCTTTTTAAGGCAAGAGCCCAGATCATCCTTTCAGGAACACTTGCCTGGGCAAGAGCTGATGAGCTTACCCCAGCATTTGCTCCTGGACACTGCACTGAACCGACCCCTGCATGGACTGGGTTTGGTTCCTCTGACCCATCAGTGAAGGGGGTTCACTCTGGGCAGCATTAGTGCTTGGGCATTTGGCTGAAGGGGCTTGCAGGCTCTCTGCAGCTTTATGAGTCCTCCTGGAAAGCTTGAGAAGATGAACGGATCATTTCTCTTGCAAGTGCTCATTAAAAATGTGAAGTGCATGATGATTGCCTGCCAACCATCCAATTACTATTTCTGCCCATGACACAGAGCCATGGCAGGAGCATCTCCCAGCCAGGCAAAGTGCAAATCAAAGAAGTACAAATTCTCTCATTTCTGTGGGGTCAGAGCTTCTGGCCAAGGACTAGCAGTGCTGGATGGACTTGTTCTCCTCCAGATCAAGTAACTGGCACAAGGGCTTGTCAGCACTCAGAAGCTGAATAAATAAGGACATTTAGATTGGAAGAGAAAGGAGAAGCCTGTTAGATCTTGAATCTAGATACAGTATCTTAATAGATACTATGTGAGCTTTACTTGTTTTTCCTTGATGCAGCAGCAGTACCCAAGCCGAGGAGGGGCCCTGCTATGTCCTCCGCTTGTACAGGGAGGGCAGCTTGGTTTTCAGAAGGTTTCTGCCCTAGGGATTCTGTTCCTTTGGCCAGGCCTCACTCACCTTAATGTCACAGCTCAGGGGGTCACTGCCATGCTGGGTGAGGGCACTACTTTGCCAAATGAGCTTCCAGTCTTGAGCAATTATCCACCTTGGCTCCTGAGAAGTGCCCGTCTCCCTTGGCATGAGTGGCAGCTGTGCACGGCTTTTCTCAGAGAGAGAAGAGGAGATTAGCTTAGGCCCTGGAGCATGGTGCTTGATGGCTTCTGTAGTGACATTAATCTGCAAAACCACAGATGTTACAGGTTGCTGGGGAGGGTTCAAGCTTGCAGGAACAGGAGCAAGGGAGAGGTGTTCAAACCCACACATAGCATCAGCAGTGGAGACAAGATTAGAGCAGAAGTCTCCCCAGTTTTCTCATTCTATTACCTTACAAATGCTAATAGTGACAGGGGAAGAGGAAAACAACTGAAAGCCAGCAAGAGTATGCAGAGAGTGCTCTTTTTTATGTGCATACCAGCCACTCCTCACAGGACTCACTGCCCCCAACAGCCTCAACACATGTCCCACTAAAAGCCTGTTGACATTTTGAGATGAGAGGGGCTCAGTACATTTCCTGCCACCACCACCACTATCAGCAAAGTTCTTTCCAATCAGCAGAAGATCCACAAACAGGTCAAGCTCAGGTCATCTCTCAGATGGGACTGGCTGAGGAGCAGGAGCTATGGAGTACTAGTATCACAAGGACAAATCTGTTCCCCATGTCTTCCCCTATCCCAAACACTGTTAAGGAGATCCAAGACTTTACTGGGCTCTAATAAAGCAGAAAAATTAAGCTACAATGAGTGTATCCTTGACTGTCACCCATGGTGGGTAGGAGCAGAGCCTGCAGAGATTCTGTGGTCCCCTCAGGTCCATCTTTGGGACAGCATAGCTGTTGGAATGGGGCACACAGCCTTTTACCATGCAAAGGTGTTACAAAAGGGTTTGGAGCAGCCATGGCTTGTGGCTGATGCCTCTTGACTGTTTTCCCAAGGCACTGGCATGACAACAGGTCTGTCCTTTTCTACCCACTGTAGCTAAATCATGTCAACCCAAGAAGAATAAGCCTTACTCCAAGGGCTCTGTGCTCAGGCTCTGGCCATCCTAAAGGGAGGCTGCAGCCCAAGGCACTGGAGGTGGCCCAGTTCTAAACACTGCATGGAGACCACCTCAGTGTCACCACTGCTGGGAAGGGTCTCAGTTTCACACATCATCCTCTCCAGTGGAGATGGCCAGGAAAAGCTGAGGTCTGCAGGTCTAATTTTCAGTTGAACATCCCCCAGGATAGCCCATTCACCTCCCTCTCTATTTGACCATGCATGTCCCAAAGTTTCAGGCACTTTTCCCAGCCCTGCTAACAGCTCTTGGCAAAGAGCTGGCTCCCACTGCCTGCTTGCTGCAGTTTTTCCATCTGCAGATTTCTGTTTTTACAGCTTCACAGACATTCACACCATGCTGCACTTGTATCAATTCTGGAAGTAGCCATTAGTTGCAGTTGCTTGGGGAAGGCTGCTGAGCTCAGCACTATCAGATTTATTGTATGGTCAGTCTCATAAAACAAGCTCTAAATTCAGATACCTTAACTCAGGTTCCTCCATTTGCCAGATGGTTAAACCTGTGCAGAGATCCTGGTCCTCCAACAGCACAGTCAATCCTGCCCATCAGCCAGGGATGGATGGAGCAGCCACTGCACCTGCAGTGCTTAATGGCCTTCTTCAGTCAAAATCCTCCTCCACAGCAGGCCTAGAAACTCTTTCTTTGGATGGCAAGAAGACATTAAGGTCTTCATGTGGGAATAATCCTACAGGAGTAGAGCTTACAAGATCATGAAGGAGTTACAAAGCTGAGTAAACCTGAGACCCCGGCTGTGCTGGTGCATATCTGAGAAAGATGCACACAGCCCTGAGGAAAAAAAAAGTCTTTGCCATTCCATACTCTCACAGGATCACTTAGGGTTGGAAGAAACATTTAAGATCATTGAATCCAACTGTTAATTGAGCACAGCCAGGTCACCACTGAGCCATATGACTCAGCACCACATCTACACAGCTTTCAAACCCCTTCAGGGATGGTGGCTCCACAACTGCCCTGGGCAGGCTGTGGCAGGATTAGAGTTTGACAACCAAGGCTTGACAGCCCTTTAGGGAAACACAAAGTCCCTCCAGAGATGACAAGAAGCAAGAGAAAAAGCAAGGGAAGGAACAAACAAAAAGTGCTCCACCTACAGTGAGCTTCCCCCTTTATACTGAGCATGAAGTTTATGGGATGGGATACACCTGTAGCCAGCTCAGGTCAGCTGCTTTGGCTTTTGTCCCTCCCAGATTAAGCTCCTGGCTGACTCCAAACTGCTAATGGCCTGCAGACAATGACTGGTCTAGGATTCCAGCCTCCAGCCCAGCAAAACCAGGACAAATGGAGATGACAAATATCTCACTGCACTTCTCTGAGAAGTGCAGCCCTGAGCTCTAGCTGATGTGGTCTTACCAAGCAGTTTCAGTAATTAGCCACACCAGCTTCAGGAGTTCTCAGCCCTTGCTTAGGTCTGAACATTTTTTTAGCTTCAAACACACTTATTTTAGCTTTAATAATTTTGCAAAAATTATGTAAGAAATTTTGCTACAATTGCAACTTTCTCTAGGATCAGCTGAGTCGTGCAGCTTGTCCCAGCTGTAGAGCAGTCAGATGTCTGGTGTCTATCCTGTTGTTTGGGTTTATTTTAGTTATATTATTACCAACTTCCTTCAGCTTAAGTTTTGCTTAGCTTTGTGCAATTGCATGATTTTCCTCTCCATTAAAGAACACGTGTCAGAGAGATGTTCAAACAAACTTTAATCATGGTACAACTAACCTCAGAGACCTCTGCAGTGGAGAGGAGGGGAAAGTGCAACCCATAAACAGACATGAACCACAAATGTATAAAATATCCCTGAATGAACCCAAAACCAAAGGGGGTTGTGTTTCAATGTGCTCCTCCAGACAAAGCCCAAAGAAACCTGACAGTTCAGTATGATACTGTGCTGGAAGAGTGAGAATCAACCCTGGGAAAGGGATGGAGATGTAGGGCTGGGGCTTCACGATCCTTTTCTTTTGCTCTGTGCTTTCAAGGCAGAAGAGATGTCTCTGCCAATCCCAGGATCACGGAATGGTTTGGGTTGGAAGGGACCTTTCAAGGTCAGCTACTCCAACACCCCTGTAGTGACCACAGGCATCTGCAACTAGACCAGGTTGCTCAGAGCCCCAGCAACCTGACCTGGAATGGTTCCAGAGATAGGACATCTCCCACTTCTCTGGGCAACCTGGGACAGGGTCTTACCACTCTCAGTGGAAAAAAATGTCTTCCTTCTATCTAGTCTGAATGTCCTCTTTTAATTTCAAACCATCATCCCAGGTCCTGCTAAATATCTGTTCCCATCTTTCTTCTAGTCCCCTTGAAGGACTGAAAGGCTGCACTAAGGTCTCCCTGGAGCCTTCTCTTCTCCAGGATGAACAACCCCAACTGTCTCAGTCTGGCCTCACAGCAGAGCTGTTCCAGCCCTCTGGAAAAGTGTGGGGGTTTTCTTTTTATTTTTTTCATAATAAACATGACTTTTTAATTCTAAACTAAACATCCAGAGCCTCCTTCCACCTGATGAGTGCCAGATGCTGCATCTTACTCCACTGGTGTGGCTTTTTGCTTAAATATTTCTCATGGAGGACACATGATTAAAAAGACTACATGATTTAGGTACACAAGTGACTTCCTACTCCATGATGAGCTGCACCCAGAATGCCCCAATTCACTGGTGTGACTTGAGTGGCAGAACTGGGAAATCCATCACACCTCCTCACCCCGGTGTTGCAGGCAGAGGACACTGCTGTGCCTCCTACCGAGCCCAATGAGAATACAGAGCATCCCACAAGAAATTACAGCCTGCAGATAACAGGTCATTTGCAACATTGCCTTAAATCGACAGCTTTGTGTGAAACAAGATAAGACCTTGTACTAATGAAGGTGTGATTTATAAACTGGTGAGTCTAGCAGTGCTTTGGACCTGGCACAGGAGCCTGTGCAATGGCAGATTAGGGACGTGCGTTACCTGAGCTCACGTCACGTCTGCCCCTGTCGCAGCAGAAAGCTTTGCTGTGGGTGGAGAAGGTTTTGCATTGCATTGACTGTACCTGAGGAGTTGAAGTCAGTCTCTGAATTTCTAAGCAGGGGATTAGGTAGAGAAAGGCTTTCCTTGCAGAACACTTAATCGCTGGTTTGCTGTTTGTTGAGGATCAGGAATGAGGACCTGCAGTTGCATATTATCAGCAGCATTAGGTGCTAGTGCAGCTGGTTTAGAAAGGGTGGGATCACTCTCTTAAAACAACTGGCATGCAAAAGCCCCAATATTTCCATTCCTCATGAAATGCAACGTGCCATTTCCCTGAGTTTTGCTTTCAAAATAAAGAGCATTGTTATAATTTCTGAGATGTGATATAAAGACAGCACAATTTCCTCTAAAACAAAAGCTGGATCTCTTCCAACTTATTTCACTCCCAAAAGTTCGAATTCAAGAATTTCCTCCTGAGCACTTCTAATGAGAGCATCACAATTATAGTTAGCCTGCCACGTGGGGTTTCTCTTTACAGTGGTTTGATTCATAGGGGAAATTAACTTGTTTAAAAGTAACAGTTTTTAATAGAAACATTCTGCTGACTGTTCTCCTCACACGTTAGCTGGAGTCTGTTCTGGCACAGGTCCTGCAGGCTGGGATGAGCTCGTTACTCCACGCCCTCCTCCTGCCCACTGAGCGGAACCTGCCCACAGCCTGCTCCAGCAACACAACTCCTACCAAGAAAGCTAGGGGAATTGTCTTAAAAAAACCAACCCCAAACTATTTAAAGTCTTGAAAACTTCCAAAGTCAGCACTTGAGGAAACACAAAATGCAATGAATTAACGAGGAACAGAGAATGAATCAGAAAAATGGCATCGCTGCGGCGCGTTCCTGATCGCATCTCCCTTAACGTCCTCGCAGCCTCAGCGATTGATTAAGAGAAACACTGCAGTACACTCAAAATTGGAAATGGTTAAGGAGAAACAGGATTAGCAAAGTCTTACAGGAAAGGTCAATTATTTCTCCCAATTTATTGTTAACCTGACATCTGTAAACAAATCACTACAGGAACTCCCCAAAGACTACACTCTGTCTGACAAGACATCCTAATTAATGAGGACTTGCTATGCAAACACAAACAGAAGCAAAAAAATGATATCTAAGCTCAGCCTTAAAAAGATACAGTAGAAATGGTTCCCCAGGAGGTCACAGGAGATCAATAAATGAGGAGAAGGTTCAAGAGAGTCAGAATTTGCTGTGGGATAAAGGCAAATAATCTTTGTGGTTATCAGAGCTAAGATGGAAAGATGGATTAGAGAAGACTTAGTGAGACTGGCTAAAAAATGAAAGAGGGTTCAGAGAATCATAGAATGTCCTAAGTTGGAAGGGATCCATAAGGATATTTGAGGCCAACTCCTGTCTGTGCACAAGACAACCCCAAAAATCACAACATGTGTCTAAAAGCATTGTCCAGATGCTTCTAGAGTTCTGTTAGGCTTGGTGCCATGACTACTTCCCTGAGGAGCCTGTTCCAGTGCTCTACCACCCTCTGGGTGAAGAATCTTTTCCTAATATCCAACCTAACCCTCCCTGACACAGCTTCATGCCATTCCCTTGGGTCTTGTCACTGGTCACCAGAGAGGACAGTTCTTGCCCTTCTGCATTCCCTCATGAGGAAGGTGTAGACAGCAATGATATCTCTTCTTCTCCAGGCTGAATAAACCAAGTGACCTTAGCCATTCCCCATACAGCTTCTCCTCTAGACCATCACCATCTTCATGGCCTCCTTTGGATGCTCTTCAACAGTTTCAAATCCTTATTATATATTTTTGCCCAAAACTGCACATAATGCTCAAGGTGAGGCCACACTAGCACAGAGCAGGGTGGGACAATCACCTCCCTTGACTGGTTGCAATGCAGTGCCTGATGCTTCCCAGGACATGGTTGGCCCTTTTGTCTGCCAGGGCACACTGCTGACTCACATTCAGCTTGCCATTGACCAAGTTGATATCACCCATTGCATTTCCTGACAGCTGATGGCTCAGCTAGG
Source organism: Galbula dea (assembly GCA_013399015.1). Classification (NCBI taxonomy): domain Eukaryota; kingdom Metazoa; phylum Chordata; class Aves; order Piciformes; family Galbulidae; genus Galbula; species Galbula dea. Next base: position 969,700 of record VWZX01000354.1, read on the forward strand.
GATTTTGGGTGCCCTGCCTGCATGCCTTTGGATTCTCTTATATTTAGCAAGCATCTTGCTGACCTTCAGCGTCTTTGAAGGCCAAGCCATTGTGCTGGGACAGCTCTCCAAGGAGGTGCTCAAACCTGGTGTTGTTCCAGCTGAGTTCCCAGACCCAAAGGCCATGTTTTTCTCTTCTCTGGGCTGCTGGCTGTGCCTGATGACAGGGCACAGTGCCTGCCCCAGAGCCCTCCACCATTAGAACTGGATCTTGGCAGATAATATTAAAGATTCCTCTTTATCAGTGTCCCAACAATTAAATATGTATAGAGGCTTCTGAGATCTAATTTATTTCTTTTGTGTTGTGAATTCCTTTTCTTGTTGTCTTTATTTGAGCTGCTTATAATTAAGACCTTCAGCCAGAGCTCAGCAGGGCTGGAGAGCAGCCATGCTGTTGTTCTGTCCGACCCCTTTCCAGAGCATCCTCCTCCCCTTCTCCCAGTCAACCAAGAAATTCTTCTTTATTAATTCCAGTAATGATTTGATTTCCTTCTTTCTTAATGAGCAGAGTGACACCACATTGAGTCACTGATGTGCAGCTTGCTGGTTTTCCCCTCCCTTTGGAAAGTTTTCAAAATATTTATAAATTTTAAAAGGAGCAGAGAGAGAAAGAGAATAAAGTTGCATTGTGTTTATTTGGCTAGTGCTCTCCCTTCTCTTTCTCATCTGAGGGAACTGTAACTCATCCTATTGTCCAGGGGCTGCCTTTGGCAGGCTGATAGATGCCCAGTGTCCCCTCTCTTCTCTGCTAACACCTCCTTGCCAAGCAGGGATGCAAACAAGGGTGAGGTCCTACACTGGAAAAAGGGAGCCTGCCTCAGGGTGAGGGCCATCCACACCATGGATCAGAGACCCATGTGCCCACTGACCCACACCTCAAGGGTCTTATTTAAAGGGGGTTATTGTCACTTGCTTTGGGAAGTGCTTTCAGGTCTTTGTGCAGACATGAATCCATCCTAATACACACACAGAGCTCAGAGGAGCTGCTGGAAATCCCTGTACTAGAGAATTCCCCATAGTGATGACATGGGCAGCTTTCCTCTGCAGGGTTCCCTCCCAGCCCCTCACTACCCCAAAACACCAGGGAGGAGCAATCTTCTCTTGCCTGATATAGTCAGCTGCAAACGGGCTAATGGTTGGACTTGATGATCTTAAAGGTCTCTTCCAACCAAAACGATTTTGTTACTGTGTGAATCACCAAGAAAGGTTTAGGAGCTATAGAAATGCCCAGAAAGTGTCTGCATCCATGCACTGGTGGTTCCTGTGGGACTTCTGCTGTAGCATATTGGTGAGGAGCTGCTGATTTGCCTTGTGTCCCCAGGACAATGCTGCATTTGGGATGCAAGCCCAGCCAAGAGGAAACCACACAAAGATTTCAAGAGCTGTCACCTACATGGGGGAAAACATGAGTAGTAAGCTGACTGCAAGAGGAGATGGCACCAAACGCACTTAGCAAGGGATGCAGGAGGCTCACACAGAAGGTCACTACCTGGCTGGATGCTGCAGTTGCAGCTGAGAGGTGATAACTTTTCCAGTCTTGTCAGTCCAGAAAGTCAACAGAATAGCAAGGATGGCAGGTACTGACCACCAGGCACAGTGCCAGTGGAGATGAGACTCTGCAAGGAGCACTTGGCTGTGAATGAATGCCCAGTGAGTTCAAAGCAGACTTACCAGGGGACCTTTCCAAGGCAGATAAGTCTAAGGAACAAGATGTCTATGAAGAAGATGGGTTTGGCAAACTGAATCATGCTCCTGGGGACTGTGGATGGATCAGAAGGACCTTTCAGCTCTGATCCAGCTCTTCCCAAGTAACATGAGAGACTCTCTGAGTATCTGGAGCAGACAGGAACCTTCAGCCCTCAAAGGCAAACCCCAAAGCTCAGTTCTTCAGCAAGGCTGCAGGCACACAGGGAGTGTGGTGTTGGGGCAGCATGACCCGAACAGTAAATAGAGACCCTCAGTGTACTGCCAGCCTGGCCCTTCTCAGAAAGGGTCTTTTTATCTCTGTTCCTACCTAAGACATGCAATGAGAAGCTATTCCACTTCCCCTGTGCCCAGGGCTGGGAGTGAAAGGGGCAGACCAATGCACCAGCTGGCTCCTGACAACCCCAGGCCACCCCAAACCCCAACATCCTCCACCTCCTGTCTCTGCCCAGGCTGAGTTGGGGCTCTCAGCTCCTGCCTGGCACTGTGCCTCCAGCTCCTTCCACACCAGCTCCTGCAAAATCTGCCAGCAGAAGCCTCTCTCCCTCCTACAGCCGCGGTGTGCTCTGCAGTGAGGAGTGACTCTCCCTCCAGATGGCTGTAAAGGTTAACAAGGAATTTATTCACTTACATACAAATCAGATTGTCTTTTTTTTTTTGGTCTTTTTTTTTTTTTTCTTAGAGGGAACAAAACCAACCACATAATCTCAAGCCCACACAGGCAGCACAGCCTTCCAAGGTGGCTCAGTTGCTATAGACGACCGCAGGCAGCTGAGCTGTCGTGCTGAGCCCCATGGCATCGTGCAGACCTGCAGTGAGTCAGGGGATGGGGGAGAGCAGCTCTTCCATCCCCCAGCACTGTCCCCCTCTTGTCACCCAGATGCAGCCTGGCTCCTCACCCCCTCTTGGGTTATATTAGGGAGAAGGACGAGCTGGCTCCCCAGGGTCCCTTCCTACAGTGTGAGGGGGAGATGAGCTTCTTGAGGGTGGTGTCCAGCCCCATCTGTCCATGGCTGGTGGAGATAGGTGGCCCAATGTGGCACCTGATTAAGTGGATGGAGTGGGTTCCTGGGTTCCTCTGTAGGGTGTTGAAAAATGGAGGAACTGGAGATTTGAGGCAGATTCTGAAGTCTGATGATGTTTTTGCCATCCACCTTAGACAGTCAGTTGGAGCTGCTGTCCCTTTTGCTCTGCTCCATCTCCCTCCAGGCACCTTCCATCCCCATTACATGAGAATTGCACAGTTCATGGCCAAGCCACTCCTCACAGCAGCTCATCATTCTACCATGGTTCCCATGGGCCAACCAAGGCTCTGCTCTTTAGGTGGCTCTCACCACTAAACAATGCTCATGCATCAGCTCTTAGGGACCACAACTACCAAACCCCTTTGGTTTTGTCTGCGCATCACTGAGCACATCTCTGGGCTACAAGTGGACGACTAGATGGAGAGATAGAATCACAGACTCATGGAATTGTTTTGGTTGGAAGAGACCTTTAAGATCATTGAGTCCAAGTGTTAACCCAACACTGCCAGGTCACCACAAAATTGTGTACCTCAGCACCACATCTGTACAGATTTTCGATCCCTCCAGGGATGGTGACTTCACTACTGTCCTGGGCAGCCTGCTCCAGGGCTTGGCAACCATCTGGGGGAAGACTTTTTTCCTAATGTCCAACCTAAACCTCCCCTGGTGCAACTTGAGGCTGTTTGGGTTTTGTCCTATTGCTTGTTACTTGGGAGGAGAGACCAACCCTAACCTCACTCTAACCTCCTTTCAGGGAGTTGTAGAGGGTAAGAAGTTCTCCTCGGAGCCTCTCTTACTCCAGATTAAACAACCCCACTTCCCTCAGCTGCTCCTCACAACACTTGTGCTCTAGACCCTTCACCAGCTGCATTGCACTTTGCTGGACAGACTGCAGACCAGGAGGCACAGCCTGGTGGCAACAGGACCAACATGGGCTCTCCCAGCGGTGACAGAGAGTCTGTATTCCAGGCGGCGATCTCCCAGCTCGCCTGTGGCTGGGACATGAGTTTCAGGTGCAGACAAAGTTGTTTTACCAAACTCATAAACCTTCCCAAAAACATTAATAAACCCAATTTTTAGATGTTTCAGACAGAATGGAGGTTTGAGGCTGGAAAGGTCAGCGAGAAGGTTACCAGCTATGCAAAGAAATGTTGCACTTGAATGAAACCAAGGCAGTCATAGAGGATATTGGGACATGCTGGCAGGTGTCAATCATTTTGTGCTGCTTCACTCCCAGCAGACACAACACTAAAGGTTGGCCACATGTTGCCCAATTTTTGGCCCAGGGTTGCTCTGCCAGCCCTGCTGAAGTGGGGTGGACAGAGCAGTGACGTGTCCCTCATCAGTTCACATAGACAGAAATGTGGAGAGTACAGAGGCTGGATTTGGGGAGAGGGAGAGGAAGAACATTCTTCTTCCCCTTCCAGAGAAAAGACAATTTATCAGCAGGTTCCCAGTGATTCTTCTGGGCTTATTAGTGGGGGATAAAGGAGAAAGGAGAGGTTTGATTTTGCTTTGTGAAAGAAAAACACACACTCCCAGCTCTGCAGGGCCTTGAAGCATCATCTGACATTTTTAAGAGAAGTATTTCTGGACACACTGAATCCTCCCATTCTTGCCACAGAGCTTTATAGATCAAATAAAGCTGATGCCAAGGCTACCAGGAGGGAAAACACTTCTCCAATACAAGAGACGAATGGGTTCATCCCACCCTGGACACAACTGCTCTGCAATGTAAGCCCTGCAGGTTCAAGGCAGACTCTCAAAATAGCCAATATGTTCACCTGGAAATGTTTAAAGCTGTTTAACAGAACCTGGTTCCCATGTTTTCATTGGCTTGTTAAATCCCACAATCAAACAGGGAAGAGCTAAAGGAGAAGCTAGAGTTGGATGTTATCAGTAATGAGAACAAGCAGACCACGTGCCACATTAGGAATGTGCTTAGAAAATGTGTTTCTCTGCTGTACATTTGCAACATGTGTGTCTTCTTTTTTAGCACTGATGTGCAGCATAATCCAAAATCTGGCACTGTGGGTTTTTTCCCCCTCCAGCCTGTCCTGTTTCCCAAATTGCTTTGGCTTCAAACATTAGTTCCCTTGGGCGTCTGTTATTCGCAGACCTCTCGATGCCAACTGAACAGCTTCCAGGAGCTCTGATGTCTCTCTTTTTATTTTATTTTTTTTTGGTCCTGTGAATCACTTTATTCCCTCCACCTTCTGGAACAATTCCCTGGGGAGTATTGATTCTGCTGAGCATCTGCTCACACAGGAAAACCACAGCCATTCCTCCACCGGAAGTGTTCACTCCTTGTGGTCATTAAAGACCCTTCAGTCTCATTTGCCAATAAATCTTGGGGGCAATGTCTCTAAACAAGTTGTCCCTGCACATATCTGTTGCTTGGGTTGCCTGTAGCCTGTCCCCAGTGCTCTCAGATTCTTGATGCCCACCGGGACTGTGGGTAGCCACACAGGGTCTGCTCTCCCATCTCCTTCCACGGGTCGCAGCTCCACCATGGGTCCATGGGCTTCCCTAAATTTCTCCAAAGCTCTACGTGGCAGCTTACTGGAACAGGAGAGGAAGGGAGTGGAGAGGGAAATGACAGCTTTTGTTGATGCTCCCAAATTATTTAGGATATTAAGGACAAGGCCTGACTGTGAGGAATTGCAGAAGGACCTTGTGACGAGTGACTGGCCAAGAAAATGACAGGAGAGATTCAGTGTGGATAAATAGCAGCACACGTAAGAGAAACCATTCCCAACTTCAGAAATAAAATGATGGGCTCTGAGCTGTCTATTAACTCCCAGGAACAAGATCTCAGGGTTATAATAGATAGTTCTCTGAAAAGATCAGCTCATTGCTCAGCAGAGATGGAAAAGAAAAAAACAACAACAACAACAAAACCCACCACAAAACAAACAAAAAAACCCCAGAAGCATCTCGAACACTAGGGATTACTCAGAGAGGAACAGAAAGCAAAGCAGAAAAAAATCACACTGTGGCTGTGTAAATCCTCCATGCACCTCCAAGCTGAATGCTGCCCAGGTGAAAAGGGAAGCAGTAGGGTTAGGAAAGCTTCAAAGAAATGTGGGAAGCACAATTAAACACGCTGAATGGCTTTTGGGCAGGGAATGAGGATGTAAGCTGAAGGTCCACCATGGTCCTCCACCTATGATGACAAGTCTTTCCCACCTGCTGGGAGACAGTCAGTGGCCACAGCTCAGCCACTGACTCAGTGGCTCCTCATCAGAGGGTGGTTCAAGCCCACACAGGTGCTTCCCCTGGGTTTCAGGTTGGTAATCCTGCCACCCCCTCTTCTTGCCACAGAAGAGATGATGGCCAGCGTGTACAGCACGGTGCTCCGTGGGCACCACGTGCCCCCCGCACTGGGCAGGCTGGGCAGGCAGCGTGGGCACTGGTGAAGAGGAATCAGAGAGGCTTGGCAAAGAGCAAGGGATGGATGCCAAAAAAAATAAAATAAAAATACAGGAGGAAGAGCTAGCTTCACCTTCTGTTCTTGTAATTCTTCTCTGCTAGCAAATTGGGTGGGAGGAGGAACAGGAGAAAAGGCAGAAAATCCAGTCCACTGATGGAGGCAGGATTACAGTGCTGGAAATACACAAAAACCCCCAAGAGTTCAGGGCTAAACCTATCTACCACCTTTTGAAACACTCAAGTCCAAACTCCTCTTCCCAGCACTAACACTTGTGTACATCAGACACAGAGGGAAGTTTTTGTCTTTTTAGGGGGGCATGAGACCCAACACCAAACACCTTCTGGCATTTGGGATCAGGGTAATGGATGGCTGAAAAGAGAGGGAGAGATGCAGAAATTCAGAATGAGGAGAGCAAGGAAAGTCTTGTGCAAAGGAATCACTTGTGTAAAGCAGTGCTAACAAGGACAAAGACATGCAGGATGTGTCATGGGGACTTGTCATCTGTTGGAATGGCAGGGGTGATGGGTAGCACCTATGCCATGCACCCTTCTGGAGAGCCACCGGGAAGCAGCTGCCTAGGGAGTGCACTAGTGTGAGGCCCAATGGCCACTGTGGCTGATGGAGCCCTGGGCAGGAGCACAGAGCTGATTCTGGCCAGGGAGATGTTAGCAGAACTGATGCTTCTGCTAACAGTTCTCTGCAACTGGCCACCTCTGTTGTGAGATGTTCTCTCTGCCCTCCTACCTAGAGGGCTGGCATGTTTTTTGCAGTCAGGCTCTGATGTTTAAATACAGCTACTCTAGACTATTGCTGCATTATCCCAGAATTGCAGATCCCAGCATGGTAGTTGTAGGAAGGGACCTCTGGAGATCATCTAGTCCAACCCCTCTTCTAAAGCAGGGTCACCCAGAGCAAATTGACAGGATCACCCCCAGGCACATTTGGAATCTCTCCACAGAAGGAGACTTCACAGCCTCTCTGGGCAGCCTGGGCCACTGCTCTGGCACACTCACAGCAAAGAATTTTCTCCTCCTGTTCAGATAGAACCTCCTGGATTCCAGTTTGTGCCCATTGCCCCTTGGCCTCTCACTGGGCACCACTGAAAAAAGCCTGGCTCCACCCTCTTGATCTCCTTGGCTCCTTAGCTCTTGATGAGCATTGAGCAGATCCCCTCTGGGTCTGCTCTTCTCAGGCTAAGCAGCCCCAGGGCTCTCAGCCTTTCCTCCTCCCAGAGATTCTGCAGTCCCCTCAGCATCTTGGTAGCCTCTGCTGGACTCTCTCCAGTAGTTGTTTGCCTCCCTTGACCTGGGGAGCCCAGAACTGGACCCAGTACTGCAGTTGTGGCCTGACTAGGGCAGAGTAGAGAAGGAGGAGAACCTCCCTTGACCTGCTGGCCACACTCTTCTTAATGAATTCCAGGATACCACTGGACTTCCTGACCACAAGGACATGTTGCTGGCTTATGGTGAAATTGTCCACCAGCACTCCCAGGTCCTTCTCCACAGAGCTGCATTTCAGCAGGTCAATCCCTACCTGTCCTGGTCTATCGGGTTATTTCTCTTCAGTGCAGGACTCTACACTGGTCCTTGCTGAACTTATCAATAAACACAGGTTCCCTTTGCAAAGGAAGAACAAAACTTGAACACGATCACATGTAGAAGCCAGCATCTCAAACCCAGCTTTTTTCTGCCAGTGGCAGGTTAAAATGTTGCCATCAGGAAGGACTGCAGGGGAGCTGGAACCAGAGACCTGGGCAGAGTTGGGGCTCCTCTGCTACTGGATGTGACACCACAAACAAGACCATCTTCACCTTGACAGCTTGTGCATAAATAGAGAAAGCAGGTCTTGGATTTAAAACCAAGAAAAAGAGATGCAGAAGTGGAGAGGCATGGCCAAGAACATGCATTGATCCATGGCACAGTCCCAGCCCAGCGCTGCTGTTCCTTGGCCTTTGAATGACGCATCCCCTGAGGTCCTCCTTTCAAAGCTCAGGCACTCCACCAGGTCCTCCTGACAAGGACAGAATAATCCTGGTAGGGAACAGTGGATGATATTTCAGCTCTTGAGGACTGGGTATAATGTATCTCTTCATTCGGTACGCATGGTTTAGCTTGGAATATTTATTGCTGGGGTCACTGCCTGCTCCCAGCACAGAACTCGTGCGTTTGTGGGGCACCAGATGCTGCACATAGCAGGAGGATGAGGGCTGCTCACTCTGCCCTTCACAGGGACATCTTCATCCAGTCTCTTCACTTCTTTGGTTCTCCTTCGGCATCCCTGGTGGTGCCGAGGAGGAATTGCAAGTCACAAGAAATTATGAAGTCACTTTTCTCCATATAAATTACCAATTTTAATCACATGAAGAAATAATAGACTCCACCACACACCAGTCCTCACTGATCAGACAGTGTCCTTGTGGAAGCAGTGACTAGATTCACCCTCCGTGGAGATCTTTGCAGTATTTTCATCTGTTCTTGAGGAGGGAAGGAATTTCCACCTACTGCTGGATGTGTCTGACTTCCTGCCAAAAAAACTTCCTTGTGCTTGGGGTGAATTATCTACCCTTGGTCTCCTCTGGCTAAAGTCCTGCCCTGGTATCAAGGAAGCTGTCTTTAAGAGAGGATCACAGACCCAAAGAATCATACAAAGGTTTGGATTGGAAGGGACCTTTCAAGGTCATCTGGTCCAACCTCCCTGCAGTGACCACAGACATCTCCAACTTGATCAGGTTGCTCTGAGCCCCAAACAACCTGACCTGGGATGGTTCCAGGGATGGGACATCTCCCACCTCTCTGAGCAACCTGGGACAGGGTTTCACTGCCTTCAGTGGAAAAAATTTCTTCCTTCTATCTAGACTAAATCTCCTCTTTTGCATCCCAAGGTGTGGTTGGCTTCTGGGCTAAAGGTGCTACTCACTTTGTGGAAGTCTATAAGAAAACCTTTAAATGTTGCTATTCCATTTCAGATGGGTCCACATGTGACCTTTAGAGAGCAAACCACCAAGCAAAACCTCACATCAGCACGGTCAGGAGCCCCCACAACCTCTCCAGAGGGGCCACCTGTGCACCCCATATGGCACAGGGGTGCCAAGCAATAACGTGCTCCGGGTGTGGAGCCATGGATGAGCTGTCCTGGAGCTGAAGTTCACGGAGGCAGAATGCAAACCAGGCATGTTGATGAAGGCAGACAGAGTGCCTTGCAGCGATATGGCTCACTCCTTCGGTCAGATACCCCACACTAAATCAGGTGCCTAAAACCTCCCTGAGCCTGGAAAAGCTTTAGCTGTCCACATCTCCTGAGCAAGCCTGGCTATCAGGTCTCCATCTTCCCAGTTTGCTTCCAGCAAAAGGGCAAGAGGTGTTCACAGCTCTAATCAAATCCTCGAGGTCAGCGGGAGACAAGAGGTAGCTCTCTCCAGTGCATGTCTGCGGTGCTGAAGGAGGAAGGAAGCATAAGCCTGCTCAGTGTGACTGGACAGAAGGCAAAATACAGATGTCCTCTTCTGAGCCATCACACCCCACAGCTGCTTCTCCTGCCCGTCAAGCAGACAGGGACTCAGGACTATCTTCTCTCCCTCTCCTTTTGCAAAGCTCCTTTAATTGCAGGGCTGCATAGGGTCCTTTGACAGAATCATTTCACCTGGCTCTTGCATTTCCCCATGCATCCATTTGTTGTTGTTTCTCTGTGGTTTCACAGGGTGTATATGGGATTATGAATAAGGCATTGTGAGCTGAACTGAACGTGTTATTTAATGAACTGTATGAAATATTAAACCATGTCTGATATGAAGCATGGTGAATTCTGTAAGAAATAATATATTACACTTGGGGAGGACTGAAGATAATCAAATATAATGAATGAATTTAGAATCAGGACACACATAGCTTAGAGAAGTTAAGTTTTGTTCATTGTGAGCCTGAATTATCTGTGAGGGCCATTCAAGGCAGGTTCTTCCACTGCTTGTTTCCTCCTGTTGTGAATGACATTATTGTATTTCTCCATTTAACATAAATCTATTTTTCGGAAGGCTGCTTCCACCCGAATGGCATCAGCAGATCCCATTAATCATGGTGCTCTCAATCACTCAGAATTATTTAGAGCCTCTTTTGTGTGTCTCTGGCTCTTTCCCCATTTCTGATTAATCTTAAACTAAACCAACTAAATAAATAAAACTGCAAGGATCCAAAGAGCATCCCTGGGAAGATCTTACTTAAGCAAGACACATGTTGACAGTTTAGGAGTTAATCCTATGCTGGTTGGAAAATCTCTGCTCCCAGAGGTTTCAGGAGGGAGAAGGAAGCTTTCTGGTCCAAAGTAGGAGCCTCCATTTGGAAAGGAGCCAAGATCTTGAACCCAGAGGGGCTCAGCCTTCTCCATTGTGGGATCTTTTTTCCCTGGGTGTAGCCCACCCCATTTGGTCCTGAGCCTCTTCTATGCCAATAAGAGACATCTGATGGGGCATGGATGACACGTGCCACAAGGTGGCTCGTGCCATCCACATGCCATGGCCAACTGCAAGGGTGGGGCATGGAAATGGATCTGCTTTTGGGCTCTACTTTGGGTTTCTGCACCAGGGCTGGATGCCAAACTGAGCCAACCCACTTGAGAAATGTGAGAGAATACTGCTGCTCTGGTGTTTCTATACCTCTCCGTTTCCCAGGTGACAATTGCTATAGCAATGCCACCCCCCATCACCTGTAAGTAGCCAGCTATGCCCCAGTAAACCAGCCCTCCAGGTGCTTCTCCAGCTTGCATGTGCAAAGGTGCTGCTGTTTCTACAGCTAGAGCAGCGACACTAAAAAGCTGATGGATTCTAAAGCCCATAGTTTTAAAAGGCTGATGAGCTGTGCACTGAGCACAGGGAAAGCAGAGATATACTCCTGTCTCATACCTCCTGGCAGAGACATACTTGGAGTCAAAATGAATTGGAGATAGTAATTTAATTCCCAGTGTCATGGCCAAGGTATGCTGTGCAAGGGAGGTAGGTGAATACAGCGTCCTTCCTTGATGGAACCCCCAGGATGCTTGATGAAGTGTGCCAACAGCACATAGAATCATAGAATCATTATGGTTGGAAAAGACTTCTGAGATCATCCAGTCCAACCATCCACCCAACATTACCGTGCTCACCACTAAACCATGTCCCCAAGCACCACATCTACCTGTTTTCTGAACACTTCCAGGGATGGTGATTCCACCACCTCCCTGGGCAGCTTGTGCCAATGCCTGTTAAGCCCCTCAGTGAAGAAAATCTTCATAATATCCAATCTGAATATGTTAACCCAAGTTCTACATCTTCATATTGGTTAGTGACATATTTTTATGGCTGTTATTCACATCCCTATTTGGGGCTCAGAAATATCACATGCATGAGTCACAGGCATCACAGCCGTCAAGGTGTCCCTTTTGTTTGTGTTCCTTCATACCCTTGGTGCACTGCTGTCCATGAGGATGCTATGTGCTGCTGCAGGGCTGCCCAGGAGCCAGCTTAGCCTCTACTAACACCTGACATTAAACTAAATACTTTGGAGTATTAAGACTAAACCAAAGTCACAGTGTTGGGCAAACCCACAAAGGTTGTGTTAAATGTGCATCATGGGGCTGATCCCTGATGAAGGGTGGTTGATCCCTGCTGAATGGTGGCTAATCTCTGATGAAGGGTGGCTGATATCTGTTGAAGAGAGGCTGCTCTGCCTCCTCTCTGAGGGTGCAATGTCCCTTCGCTCTTCATCTGGCTTTGGCTCTTGCTAATAAACTAATTGATTCAGCTTGGCTATCTGGAGTGCTGAGCAATTCCAATATTGAACCTCAGCTGTAATGAATTCGGTCGATACAGTCAACACAAACCATGGGCAGTGCAGGGACATCAGTACTGGGCAGCTTGAGTCCCCTGTGCCTGGGCTGAGCCCAGACAGGGGGACACTGGGCACAGCTCCCAGGATGTGCACACACCCCAGGAAAACTTGGCTGGGGCATGGAGGACTCCTATCAACCCAAAAAACATCCACAGGTTCCAGCACAGATATCTTCACCTGAGACATCCTCACAGAATTGAACAATTAATGCCTGTTTCATTTGGAGCAGCAGTTTTAGAGTTTGGAGGTAGAAGAATTTTAAATGTAAGAGCTTGAGAGCCCTGAAATCAGGGTAAAAAGTAAAGTGCTCTCATAGGGACCCACCCTGCTGTACCCTGACTGCTGTATCTCCCCTGCCAGGCTCAGGGAAGCATTGCAGGCTGGCTGGAGCCAGAGCATGAGGACACTCTGGGCATCCAGGAGGGCAGAACAGGAGGTAAACAGGTATTTGACATGGCTGGAACGTACCTCCTGAGCTATGAGATTTCTGAAGCCTTGTTAAACCCTGGGTGATGGGGGCTGCAGAGTGACAGCATCATGCCTTGTTGGGAGCAGTCCAGTGAGGAACCCAGAGAGGAGGAAGGACTTTTTTGCTGGGAGACAGAAAGGCTGCTAATAAATAATAGAGGGCAGTGTTATTACTTTTTTATCTTAGGAAGTCAGACCAGCTTATGAAACCTAGACTGGAGCAGAATGCTAATCAGCAAGGCTTGGCAAGATGAAGTTGTTGCTCCTGACCCAAGCAAGAGTTAAGTCCAGCTGAAAGGAGCCAAGTCTCCCTCCCCTGGTATTTTCTGTGCCCAGAGCCTCTCTCTACAGATGACTCTGCTCCTACCCTGGAGAGCATTTGGCCACCAAGCAGAACCTCCTCCCAGTCCCTTCCCTAGTTATTGCTCCTCTGATAAACACCAAGGACACAAGGCAACCCTTGAGAGGCTACAGGCTGCTGTCTGTGGCTTGGGGTGGCACGCATGCTGAACGAGACATGGTCCTTGTCCTGCAGTGTGAAACCACCATGGCAATCGTCAGCAGCCAGAGACTGGGAAGTCCTCTGTCCATGACTTAAGACATGATGCTTTGTCTCTTTGCCCTCCTTACCAAACAGGATGGATGGTTTCTGGAGCCTAGGGATGGTGCCCATCATTGCTGGAGGTGGTGATGCCTGTCTTAACACATGCTGCATGGAGCCTTAAGCTCTCTGCATGTTCATCCATGATGAGATGTCAGCACTGGGAGATTCCCAGAATCTCTGGCAAGTGTAATGTACTCCAGCAATTTACATATTCTCAGCTTTCTTACATATAGAGGAGCAGACAGGTCAACAGAGGAAGCACAACAGAGCAGCCATGAGGAAATATAGTGCAGTTCAGTGGGAAGGGGGGAGCAAGGCTGGGAAGCAGCTGGGACAAGGTGTTTGGGATGAGAATGTTTCAAATTTCCATTTTTCAAAGGTAAAACATCAACTGACTTGCAAAAACCTCCCCATTACTTAGTCAATCACGTGCCAAGTGCAGGGAGCAGTGGGTTACAGCCATCACTGTGCCTGGGGCTGTAATGCCCAGGACTCAGGGGTGTTGTGCTCAAAGCCTGGGGAGCAGAACAACAGCAAAGTGCAGCAAAATGTGTTTAGACTTCAGCTCTCAGGCTCCCATGCAGGATGTGGCCCTGCAGCTCACACTCATTCCATCACACAGGCTGATTTCAGCTAATTCCCCAGGAGCTGTTTTTGATAAACTGTTATTTAAGTGTGCTATTTACAGATGGGAGAAGGCACTATATTAGGAACCTGTGGAGAGCGAAATACTCTGTTTATTCACACAGAAAGCACATCTGATCCTCAGCAGTGTCACCTTCATTGCTGTGCTGGAACTGGCTGCAGGGGTGGTCCTGTCATGACAGGGCCACAGAATCATAGAATGTTTTGGGTTAAAAAGGACCTTTAAAGGTCATCTGGTGAGCAGGGACATCTTCAATTAGATCAAGTTGTTCAGAGCCGAAAACAACCTGACCTGGGATGGTTCCAGGGATGGGACATCTCCCACCTGTCTGGGCAACCTGGGACAGGGTCTCACCACCCTCAGTGGAAAAAAATGTCTTCCTTCTATGTAGTCTAAGTCTCCTTCTTTCAGTTTAGAATCATGACCTCTTGTCCTCTTAAAAAGTCTCTCCCCATATTTCTTACAGGCCCCCTGAAGTACTGGAAAGCTGCAAGAAGGTCTCCCTGGAGCCTTCTCTTATCCAGGCTGAATAAACCCAACTCTCTCAGCCTGGCCTCACAACAGAGAGGTTCCAGCCCTCTGATCACTTTTGTAGTCTCCTCTGGAGGACACCACTTGTCACCAGCCAGCCTTGTCCTGTCCTTGGAGATGCAGCACCAGATATTTTCATGGCAGCATTTCCCCACTGGTTCAAACAGGAGGTGTGGGTGATGCTGGCAAAGGCAACTGGTATGGGTTTGTAACATAACTGCAGCTAGCTCAGGGCACTGGTACCCACAGCCCAGCCCAGCCTTGTGGTCCCCTGTAAGGCAGTCTCTTCACACAAGCCCTTTCCTGACACTGCAAGTGCCCCAGGGATGCCCTGGGCTCCTGACACTGTTGGTCTCCACTCTCTCCCTTGAGGCACAGCCTAATGCTGGCTGCAGGGAGACTTGTCTGTCTGCCCAGAGAAATTGCAGGGTGAGTATTGAAGCCTTGTCATCCCCTGAATGATTTTGCCTCTGTCCTTTGTAAGCACAGCACACAAGCCGGCAGGACTATTTTTCTAATTATTAGATTTTACTGGAAATCAATAAGCAAATAAGGAGATTTTTTGGTCCTAATCCATCCATAGCTCTTCTCACAGGGCTCAGGTATTGCAAACCCCACTGGGAGACTCCCAGCACTGTGATGGATAGCCCATGACTAACTGCTCAAGATGCTTGCTGGCAGGGAGGGGGTTGGTTTGTGTCCCAAGTATGAGATGGGGTTAACTATGGTCTGAAGATGAAGCCTGGGATAATTATCTATGAAGTTCAGAAGGAATCTGGGATCCCTGCAAACCCTGCTGCCTGCTCAGGACTCGTGAGCATCTCTTGCTCTGGGAGCTGCCTGAATTGCCTCTTAATTTGAGCTCTGTCAACACGAGAGCTAAATGAAGAGCCATTTTCTGTTTGAAGGAGTGCTGGAAGAGAGAGGTAAGCCCTTCTCCTTCACAGTGTGTCTTGGAAAAATAATAAGAATAAAACAAAAAAGAGTACATGTTAATGCTGCCAGGAGGTCCGTTTCAATAGCCTAGCTTCTCTCTTTGCTGGAGCAGTGGAAGAAAACAGTGAAACAGAAGTAATTAGGGAAGGAGGCAAGACACGAGCAACACTCAGCACGGCAAACCCACACAAAGGCGCTCACCCCCCTGGTACAGTCCCCTGGGGCCTGTCCCCTTCACCCTGGCTTCTTGGGGAGCACCATGTCCTTGGATGAGGAACATGATTTACAGCAAGACCTTGTGGAAGAAAGAAAAAAAGGCTGGGCTGGTTTAAACAAACCTGGAGTGCATAAATTAGTGGGGGAGTGGAAAAGAATAGATGGAATTACACAGGAGCGTTAGATAGAAGCAGCTGATGTCTGGCTCTTGGAATTAATTCAGGCTGAGCCTGGGCTGTGGGGGAAGGATAACTGGTGGGCAGCAGTGAAAACGAAGGACAAGCGGTTGTTCTGAGCTGGACACTGGTGTGTGGCCATGGTCTCTGTTAGGGATGGGGTTTTTGTTCAGGACCTGTAAGAATACATTGGTGAAACTGCCCAGTTTTAGGGGCAGCTGAAAGCGCTGGAGAAATAA
This sequence comes from Galbula dea, assembly GCA_013399015.1. Lineage (NCBI taxonomy): Eukaryota > Metazoa > Chordata > Aves > Piciformes > Galbulidae > Galbula > Galbula dea. The sequence goes on from VWZX01000354.1 coordinate 985,572, forward strand.
AGAGAAGGGGCACAGGCAGAGATGAAACAGCAAGAGAGATCAGTGCTGGCTCCTTGGTTGACCCCCAGCCTTTTCTCCATTACCCCTAAATCTGGAACAGGAATTGCCTGATGGTGACCTTGGGATTTGGCCAGAAGGGACATAGGGACCTGAGGCTGGAAGGCACCTTCTGGGTCATCAAGCAGCATGCCCATGGCATCTCACAGACATCATCTGTGTTAGTGGCTCAGCTCCTCCTGATGGAAAGCAGCCCAGCAAGCCATGGCTTTCCTGGCTACAGTCATGCTCCCAGCCACTGGCAATGCACATGGGGCACTGAGACACTGAGGGGGGTGACCCTCAGCTGCATCTCCTAGCATCTGGATAAGGGGGACACTGTGGTGACCACCTGTGAGAGGTCATTACACGTCAGAGCTCAGAGCCAAGTGCACTGGCAAAACCCACGTCAGGTGAAACAGTGGTGGGCCTCCTCAGCCTCTGAGCACTGATCTCGTTATCTCTGGGGCTTAGGAAAGAGACTCAAGGGCATAGCAGTGTCCTCCCACCAGCAAAAGCATCCCTTTGGATCTCAGGCATGCAGGGGCTCCCCATCTTGAGGGTTTGCCATCACGCTGCTGGGCTTCCCCCCAGGCGACTGCCTGCTCTTCTGAAGGCACTTGATCCACACACATCAGACAGCTTCCACCGATGTCAAACCTAATGCTGCTAATCCTATTAGTTTCTGTTCAAACTGCCTGAAGTGTCCTCTTTAATCCTGATCTCCAAGTGCTCTCACCTTTAGATGGCTTCTGCTCTACATAACACACCCATACATAAAACCTGCCCATCCTTGAGAGCTGGAGATAGAAACAGGCACAAGGTGATTCTGATGACTGAGAAGTGTTGTGCAGAGACAGCTAAATCTGGGGAGAACCCAAAGCTTAGAAGCAAGAGTCCCATAGATTCTGCCATCCTTTGGGCTGGTGCTTAGAACTGGCTCTGAATTCAGGATGGTGCTCCTGTGATCTAATACGTTGAAGCAATTTTCTCCTGCAGTCTTTATATTTGATAATCTGTGATCTGTGGGAGTCTCTACTTCATAATCCATATATCTTGTGACCCTCTGGAAGCCTGACAACTATTTCATGCTTGGATGGCTACTTGCTCATCTTCGTCCATGCAAGAAGAGCGTGTCCTGACTGGCACAGGAGTAGCTCGTATTTCCATCATGCCAAGACAGTGATTAAATGCCTTCAGCCAAGCACGAGGCAACTTCAACTGGGTTTGTTATTCGGGGACTGGGAGGACTGGGAATGAGGCCAGAGAAAGCCACAGAAGACCCCAGCTGGGCAGAGGCTGGACAATGATGATTAAAGGTAGGTTTGGCACCTCCAGCAAATCTCACAGGAATCTGTGGAAAACTGAGCTTGTCCCAAAGCCAGGACTGCTCCCTGCTCTGGTGGGAAGCCCCATGTATCCCCGGGGTCCCCTGACCTGGTGGGGTGCCTCCTGGGTGGCCAAGCCAGAGCATGGGATCCAAGCCTCTTGCATCCTTCCTCAATATGCAATACTCCTGGGGGGAGAAGCAGAATGGGGAAACTGAGTCACCACTGGACTAAGTTGCTCTCCTTGACCTGTTCCTGGCATGACTATTCAACAGAAACCATCCCCTGATTCAAGCCCTGCTCCTGGCACCACACCCTGGTAGAACTCCTGTGGTCGCACCTTCTGGCACCATCCAGCCAGGTCCAGCAGCCTGGGTGCAGGGGCTTGGAGTGTTGCCTAGGCAGGGAGTTTAGGAGCACAGATAAGATTTCCTCCACGAGTACAAAGTTCCCAGCCTCAAATAAAACCCACTAATGGAAAAACAGTACAAAGGGAGCCAGACTCTGGAGGCCAGGCTGGAAGTGAAAGCAGTAAACTGGAGGATAAAGCAGTTGCCACAGCTACTGACTAGCCTGGATTTCATCAATGCAAGTGGCAGTGGAGAGGAAAGGTTTACTCCACAGGTTCATGTTATCATTGCTAAAGCTTTTGTAGCCTCTTTGGTGTCCTCATGGGCTTTTCAGTCAGTTGAATGCCTTTCACAAGTGGGGCATCCTTCATCCCTCCCCTGGCTCCTGCTGCTCATGTGTGTGCTTCCCTTGCTCAGGAGTCACGCTGCCACACAGATACTTGCCTGGGCCTTGGACACACATCAAATGCAATGGCAATTAAGCATTTAAATTGAAATTATGGCTCTGGGACCCTTTTTATTTCTGATTTCCTAATGTTAACTTGGGTATCTCTCCATGGTGAGTGTTGCCATCCCAAGGTGACTGTATAGGATGCGTGGCCCAAGAGCAGAGACGGGCACTTCCCCTGGACATTAGAAATGGGGTGCAGAGAAACCTCAGCAGATCATTCAGATTGCTGGGAACAGAGAATCACAGAATCTCAGCATGGTAGGGGTTGGAAGGGACCTCTGGAGATCATCCAGTCCAAACCCCCTGCTAAAACAGGGTCACACAGAGCAGGTTGACCAGGATCCATGTGGCTTTGGAATCTCTCTAGAGGAGACTCCACAGCCTCTCTGGGCAGCCTGGGACAGTGCTCAGCTGTTTTTCTCCTGTTCAGATGGAACCTCCTGGGTTCCAGCTTGTGCCCAATGCCCCGTGGCCTGTCCCTGGACACCACCTCTTGCCCCCACCCTTTAGCTCTTGCTCAGCATTGAGCAGATCCCCCCTGGGCCTGCTCTTCTCCAGGCTCACCAGCTCCAGGACACTTTGGTAGTGCACAGTGCTCAGCAGCACAAGGAGATAAAAGAACAGATCATATTTCAGTATTTTCACTATTTCAAGGCAGCTCCTTGAACACCAGGGACAGACTCAGGGTTTCTGAATCCTGTCCTTCTCCGTGCTGTTCTTTGCAAACCCTGATAAGCCTCTTGGTGTTCCCCAGACAGATACATTATCCCTTTTGTAGCTACTGCAGATTAAGCCCCAGTGATAAGTGCTTTTCCAGGAGTTGTACCAGGGGTGATTGGCATAGGTGCCATAAGAGGTCAGGATTCTCTACGTGCCTCCCAACTCCACCTTCCTGTAGCACCACAGGACTCAGTCCTGCTTCTGCAGCCAGACTTGGGGTACTGCCAGCTTGGCTGGGCAGTTAGACCAAGGTGTACACCTCAGGAGGGTCACAGCAAAACCCCAGCAAGAGAAAATCATTTTCTAGGCAGTGACATAACAGCAGAAATAGCCTGAGCTTAGAGTTGTGGGAGTAGGCATGAACATGTCTCAAAGTCTTCCTCCACAAGCCTAAGCCCCACGAACACTGCACCAGCTCTGGATGCCCTTCCAAAGGAGGAGAGTACCAGTAATATCCTCATCCAGGAATTAAAGGAGAGCCCTGGCCACCAGCCATGCCATAATACAGAGGATCTTGTTGCTACCTGGATTTTTATTTTCCATGTCAAACCCCTGGCTAGCAGCAGCAGGCCTGATTAGCTCTGAAATGTCAGCAGCGAGCCCCCACGAGCAGGCAGCAGCTTGCTGGCCTCCAGCCCTCGCTTGTTCGGCTGCAAGGCTCTAATGAGGACATCAGCAAGACTCTTTATTAAAACAAATGGCTGAAGGCAGCCTGCCACTCCCCAGCCCTGTGCCTGCTGGAGAGAGAACAGCGACTCCCAAGCCCAGCAGAGAGTGATAGCAGGGTGGTGGGTGCTGCAGGGTGGGCTCTCTGGCTGGAACCATCCTCAAGAAGGTGTGGATTGCTCTGCAGATCAGTCCCTCCCTCCCCTTTCAGCCCACCTAGCTGTCCTGCAATTAAATGCTGTTGACTTTGGTCTATTTCACATAATTTCCTCACTTTTACGGGGACAACAGGGTCAAGTTCAGTCTGAGGTGCCCTCTGAGGGCTCCCATGCCCTTGAGTGTCTACAAGCAGCTGGAATCTCTTACTGTAGAGATATCTGACACTATATCAGTGCGGGAGATGGAGATGAGACTCCATAGCACTTACTCTTCCTCCTTTCTCCATCCACTTCTTCCATCCAGACTTTTCCAGCCTCCTTCCCAACCTCCATCCAGACTTCTCTAACCTGCAACAAGATCATCCCAGCCTCCAACAAGACCTTCCCAGCCTCCTTCCCAACCTCCACCCAAACCTTCCCAACTAGACCTTCCTAGCCTCTTTTCCAACCTACATCCAAGCCTTCCCAACCCTCACCCAGAACTTTCTAACCTCCATCCAGGCCTTCCCAACCTCCAAAAAGACCCTCCTAGCCTCCTTTCCAACCTCCATCCAGACCTTCCTAGCCTCCTTCCCAACCTCCTTCCCAGACCTTCCTAGCCTCCTTCCCAGACCTTCCTAGCCTCCTTTTCAACCTCCACCCTGCTTTAGCAGAGGGGTTGGAAGACCTTCCTAACCTCCTTCCCAACCTCCACCCAAACCCTCCAACCTCCTTCCCAGACCTTCCCAACCTCCTTCCCCAGAGGTCAAAGCTTGTCCAAGGACTCTGCCATTGCCAGTTGGCCTCAGAGGAGCTGTTTCCCCAGGAAAATGAAGCATCACGATAGCTTCATACATATGTCCAGTAGAAGGATGAAATATTAGAAGAGATTTAGATTTATGGGTTGGGACAGATTGGCCTCTTTTGCTGTGCCTATAAAAGCTCTGAATGATGCCATCCATCACTAGGTGGACAGCATCGCCTCTGACTGAGGACCAGGCAATTTTGCATCGCTGGGGCCAAGTGCCAATTCCCTAAGTAATCCCAGGTTTCATTAAAGAGGCAGCAGGAGGAGGGCAGAGCTTTGAATTTCTCTAGGTTTTTTTTTCAGTCAGCTGCAGGACATGTACAAATGACCAGGGAATTGATGGTGGGTGACTCGTTAAAATTAATTATGGCCATAATTAGGAATATTCAGGAAGAAAACCACAGGAAAAATGGTCCATGGAAGGGTATTTTCTCTGGTCATATTTTAAAAGGAAGCAAAAAATGTGCAGCTGCTTTATTAATTTAAATAATAAGAGATGGCTTTTTTCTTGCATGGCTTTGGAAGGTTGCTAATGGAGGGGGGCTGCTAGATGAGGCATTTCAGAGGAAATCAAATAACCTCATAAATAAATGAGTTTTCTTTTTTCAGGGCATAACTGTATTCATTCTTACAATATTCATGGAGCATCACATTAGAGGGGAAAAGAGTGAGGAGGAGCCTCTGGGCTGCTCCTGAATCCTGAGGACAGACTTCTTCAAGCTGCTGGCTCCTTGACACAAACCCATCCTGCCTGGGCTTCCAGCAGGGTAGCTCCATACAAACCAACCTTTCAGGTGCTGCCTGTGGGTTTGTGGCTGCTCCTCACCCTCCTTCAGCATCTCCCTACCCATTACCCTGAGCAGAGACCTCTAGCAGTGTCATGTCCCCACTCTGGTGGCAACTGGTGGCAAATCAAAGCCACTGTTGGTGTGAAAGCCAGAGGTTCTGGTTCCTTCAGGGGAAGAGCAAGGTGAGAAGTGGACCTTAGGTACCTGTATCCCCATCTGCAGGTTACTGAGGATTAGGAAAACCATGACTTGTCTGCAACCCACTTGTTCCAATAGTGGGGTAGCCACAAATGTCAAGGGGGTTGTGTAGGAACAAGCACAATGTGTCCTTCAACACTTGCTGGTGGACCCAGTCTTGGCAGGAACACTGCAGGTCAGCAGAACCACTGTATTCAAGTTCACCATGAACCTGCAATGTGCTCTTGTGGCCAAGAAAACAAATGGTCTCCTGGAGTGCATTAAAAAGAGTGTGACTGGCAGATGGAGGGAGGTTCTCCTCCCCCTCTGCTCTGCCCTAGTCAGGCCACAACTGCAGTACTGGGTCCAGTTCTGGGTTCTCCAGGTCAACGGAGACAAACAACTACTGGAGAGAGTCCAGCAGAGGCTACCAAGATGCTGAGGGGACTGCACAATCTCTGGGAGGAGGAAAGGCTGAGAGCCCTGGGGCTGCTTAGCCTAGAGAAGAGCAGACCCAGAGGGGATCTGCTCAGTGCTTAGCAGTATGTAAAGTTTGGGGTCAGGAAGCTGGGGCCAGACTCTTTTCAGTGGTGCCCAGTGACAGGACAAGGGGCAATGGGCACAAACTGGAACCCAGAAGGTTCCATCTGAACAGGAGAAAAACAACTCCTCTGTGAGTATGCCAGAGTCCTGGTCCAGGCTGCCCAGAGAGGTTGTGGAATCTCCTTTTGTGGAGAGATTCCAAGTGTGCCTAGAGGTGATCCTGGGCAACCTGCTCTGGGTGACCCTGCTTTAGCAGAGGGGTTGGACTAGATGATCTCCAGAGGTCCTTTCCTACCCCTAGCATGCTAGGATTCTGAGATTCTGTGACCCAGCTCCTTTGCAAACCCTCTTTGCTGGTTGCAGTCCCACCAGCCAAACCCCCCATTGTTGCCACATATCCTACTGTAGGTCCTACTGCTCTGCAGGCTCACAGGTGGCTGCAGAGCCAGGCCTTGGGTTCAACAGCCATGCTAATTGAAAGAGGGAGCATCCAGCAGCATCCAGCTCTGGGTAACACCGCAGCTGCCAGCAACTTCAGCATGAGTTACTCTGCTCTACTTTTGAAATGCTCTGGGGTGAGGAGGACACAGGCAGATCATTTTGACAGAAATGTTGTCCTTTATGTCCAGACACCAGCTGGTATTGAAGGCATCACACTCACTCATGGCACAGCACAGTGGGGTCAGCACTTGCGGTACAGACAGGGCAGAACGGGCACAGACAGAGGCAGACACAGACACAGGATCCACCTCAACCTTCCCAGAGCATGGTGAATGTCACACCTGCTCATGGCACCCCACAGCTGGGCAGGGGTCCAGACTCACCATGTGCTCAGCTACCTTCTGCACCAAGCTCCAGAGGTTACCTCACTGCTTAAACTGATTTCTGGATCCTTTGGTGCCACAAACCACTAGTCTGTGAACATCTACTCAACAAAGCCATCACTAGGCAAGTGGCTTATTTGCTTATCAAGCCAGCCCTGCTGAATCTGGAATGTGGAGACACAAGCAGGAAAATTAGACCTTTGAAGTGCTTTGAAAGCACTAGAACTTTAATAAATGCAGAAGGCAGCTCAGACTCCCAAGGGATCTTCCTCTAACTGACTAGTGTCTTGGTCCAAAGCACGCAAAACCCACACAACCCTTTTCCCAGGCTCAGCAGGTTTATGGGTGCCAACACTAAGCAGCAAGGTAGTGGCTGAGGATCTTTTCTTCTGGAAGACCAGGAGTTTTACACACATGACAGAGATAACCACAGCGTTGGCTTTGGGGAGGGGGGATAACCACATACCATTGGGTTTTGGGGGATGCACCTCATTGACAAGTCCAAGACATGCTCCTGGGAATGGAGTGAATCCTTTCAGGGCTGCTCTGAATTTCCTCCAGAGGGATGCCCATCTCTAGGGAAAAAAAAAAAACCAAAATCAAAATTAAACTAACACAGCAAAGCAGAGTGGAGTGTACTAGTACAGCTTAGGAGTTGACCTGCTGGAAAGCAGCTTTGTTGAAAAGGAGCTGGGAGTCCTGGTGGACAAATTTATCATGAGCCAGCAATGTGCTCTTGTGGCCAAGAAGGCCAATGGTCTCCTGGGGTCCTTGAGGAGACTGTGGCCAGCAGGTCGAGGGAGGTTCTCCACACTGCTGCACTGAGCTGGGTCAGGTCTCTGCCTCACACCCAACCACTCTTCTGCAGTGCAGGGATGCACCTGCTACTGCCTTGGGTGCTTGAGGACAATTATGGACACAGAGGTGGAAAAAACTGCAGCTCCTAGGGGATCCACACCAAAAGGTTCAGGAATTTTCCCTTTATTTGGATCTTTCACTGGTGGATTTTCAGCAGAAAGAGCCTGCTTTGCTATTCTGCACTTTCCTCTGCTCAACAGCCCAATTTCCTCCTGACAAAGAAATTCATTAGGAAACTTTCAAGCCAATCCCAGCTATGGCAGCTAGTTGAAATTGCTCAAATCCTCTCCAGAAAACCTCCTTACAATACATCCATCTCTGTCTCCCTTTGCATCCCCCTGGTAACTGATTCGAACTCGTAATGACCTATGAGCCTCCTGCCTACTTAGTCCAGCTCTGGCACTCCCTGAACCTGTCAGGGTAGAAATATATTCTCACAAATTTATTTCCAAGCAGGATTCCTGTTCTGAGGTTGTTTCTCTCAGCCACCCTCCTTCATGCAATGACTGTAGGAAAATTTGCAAAGCAGCAAAAACCTTTCCCCATTGATTGCTCTTCCCATGTGAAGCAGGTGGTGTGTTGGAAGGAGGGATGCTATGAGGGCTTGGGTGATATGCTGGACCTGGAAAAGCAGCAGCAGATCCAGCAGGGCCATGAGGATGAGGAGATGTAACCGGCCACACTCAAACCATAGTCCCCAAAGGACTGTGTTGGGGCTCATTAGCCAAAGAAGAAAGGGCTAATTTTAGATTGTGTGGCAATTAAAAAGCATTGTATTATCCTTCCTGTGCTAAAACAGGCTGTCAAAATCTTTGGGTAAAACAGCAGTTAAATGAGGGACTGATGGAGAGTTACAATAAGGAAAGACAATGGCATCATTATATTGGGATTTATCTTCCTGAGACAGGATTGTCCTCATTATTCAGGAGCGGTGTACCCAAAAGCCACTAATAAGGCTCCCTCCCAGGATGGAGATAAATCCCAAACCTTTCCAAGACTTTTGAATGTAAATGCTCTGCATCATTCAAAGAGCCCTTTGATTTCAGCGTGTGCATCGCTCTTGCCAGCACTGTCTGTCCTGCTAGAGGTTAAGTGGCCTTCGGGGACTTCATGCACCAGGCAAGCTGGGACCAACATCTAGCTGGGACAAGGGGGCCAAGCTCCTACATCAGATAGAAATGTGGATCAGCTCAGGAGGGAGCTGGGGAATCCTACCCCCTTGGGGCTCAGCCAACCTGAATTGCCATGGCCATGGCAAGGATCAAACACCCACAGGGAACCAGATCGTCAACACATGGCATGAAGGCTTTCAATTTGGGGTGGATCAAGGGTGTTTGGCAAAGCATCTTCTAAAATGTAACAAGAAAAAGAATTGGAGGAACCCAAACAAGAGGAGAAAAGTCTGTAGGATGATGCCAAAGCAGCCATTGTGCCCCCGTGCTCCTCAGTGAGCTGAGGGCAGCAGGAGGCCAGGGGTGGCAGCTCAGATCTACAAGGCTTTGTAGCATAATTAAGTCATATCGACCAAAACCCTCCTTCCCATTCATCATGCAGAAAAATCTATGCTTCAAAAATAAGTAGGACACTTTCTTTTTTAATGTTATAGAAGAATAGGGTGAGTATGATATTCAATCCATAGGAGGGAGGTGCTGTGCTGTTTCAACTGCTGCGCTTTCACCTTTAGCCTCTTCAAACAAAAAAAAAAACCCAAATCCCAATAAAAGCCTTAGGTGTTGATATAGATCAGGAAAGGTAGCTTGGTTCAACTGTCAGCAGCAAGGTGGAAAACATAAGGTTTTCTTTCCACATTTAAAAGGGCTCAGGGATTTCAAACAGCATGGGGCTGGCTCCTGCCTGGCCAGTGCTGCAGTTACCAGTGTTGCCCATCCTAGCCCCAGCCTGCTTTTGTGTGTGTTAATAAGGGCTGGGATGTAACTCAGAAGCTCCTCCTAGCAGAATGGATGTGGTGCCCACTCTCTAACATCCTGCTGGAAACCCAGTTCCTTCAATGGCACCAGTGTGGGTCTGTGCCTGCCAGAGCTGCTGTCCCAGGAAAGCTGGAGGATGAGAGCCAATAAGCATCTCATTCTAAGAGGCAGAGAAACCACAAAACTCTGTAATGCAGGAATAAAGAACCTGTAAGGTGGGAACGTCCTGCACTGTCTCCAGGAAGGCAAATCCTGAGCACAGGCAGGGTGGGAAATGCCAGCAAATCTCCTTCACCTTGCTGAGGTCAGAAAGAATTTTAGTAAGAAAAAATACATTTTCTGAGGGCTTCAAGATGATTTCCATGATGGATCCACAGGAGACACATGGAGCAACACAGGGGAGGTCTATCAGAGGCTGGTAATGATGAGACAGTTCTCACTGCTGGAGCCTTTGTGGAGAGCAGAACAGCCCATGCAGCCCAATACTGATGAATGCACTTCTTTTGTGGACTGGGGCTTACTGGGCTTTGGGAGTCCAGAGAGCAGCAGCTTTGATGATAAAACTCCCTAACCAGTATCCCTGCTTCCTCCTCCCATGGCAAACCACCACAGCAAACCATGGCTGTCCTGCTGCAAGTTCTGGGTGCTGAGTTCCCACATCAACTCACAAAGATCTCCTGTGGGCTCAGCATCACCCTACACCACATCCATCTAGTAACATAAACCCATGACTAAATTATATGACATGGCCTCAGGATCTTGCAGTGCAGGAGCACACAGCATCCAGACCCAGCCCTGCATCCAACTGCCTGGTCCCCTGGGCCACACAATGTGGTGCTTTCTCTCCTCCAAAGTGTTTATCTTTACAAAACCATTTAATCATTGCTGGCTTCTATTTCACCACTCAGGAATGAAAACCTTTCAAATAAATATTTAATGGCTCCTGTTGGGTACTGGGATGATGATGGGGCTGGTAGGCACACAGAGCCACGCACCCACAGATAAAACCTGCAGGAAAATGAAGTCTCTTGTTTTATTGTCCCTGATGTTATAAAGATTGACTCTGCTATTAGATCTTCCTGGAGGATTTCTCTGGGATAAAATCTCTGACTAGCAGAATTTAATCAGTTAGTGATGAAAAATAAATTTCAAGTGGCAGCCGCTTTTAATAGGTGTAACTTTCTTCCTGAAAACATGGTATCTGCTCTGCTAACAACCTCTCCTGCAGACCCAACCTGCCCAAGCCTATACTACACACAGCAGACACTTCATCCCCCATTACTGGTCCAGAGAGGTTGGGACTGCTCTGATCCATCACCCTATTCCCTATGGACAAGGCAGAGCAGACCTCAGCAAAGCAGTGCAGCCCAGGGACAGCAGAGCAAATTAACAAGGAGCTATCAGTAGTCTGGCTTTATGTGGGTTTGGGTAAAGCATGCTTGAACAAGAGGAAAGTCTTATTTAAAGGTAAAACCAACGGAGCTGGGTTTTGTTGGGGATGGGTTTGTTTCATCCTCAGCCCTGGGATTTGGGGGGCACAGCCCCTTGCCTCCCTCAGCCATCAGACATGTTTTGTGCTTAGTGCAATTCAGCAAACCCAACTGCAGAAAACAGCACTGGAAAGGGCAAACCCTGGAGAGGAGCAGACTGAGGCTGGCAGAGCAAATGGCCTCAACCATGCCAGATGCTCCCATGGACTGGGAAGTGTTTTAGCTGTTGGGCTCCACACACAACAGCTTTGAGCTCTCAGTCCTGGCAGCCTCCTGTGAGGAGGAGAGGCACCATCTGCACCCGGGGACCCTCGCAGCGGCAGATGAGGTGTGTAAGGGTAAGGGGCTCTGCCTGAGGCAGGCTGTCCCAGCTCAGGGCTGAGGTGTTCCCCTCCTCCTGCCTTTCTTCACCCCACCCCTGGCTTGGCCAAGTGAAGTTCAGCTATTACACAGTGTCAGGAGATGAATTACATGAAATTATAATTACATTATCCTTCTCTGCTCTGGGCAAAATGCAAAAGGTCATCTTCCCTCCCCTCACTGCCTGATCTTTAATATGTTAGGCCACTTATAGACACTGCCATGACATTTGCAATCGGTCCAGAGAGAGATGCTGCACAGACAGCTGCACTTTCTCCCTTTTCTGAGGGACTTGATTTGGCTGGGGACAGCCAGACCCTCACTAAATCCCTCTGCTTTCAGGGCTGGGCTTTGCTGGAGGGCTGCAGCATCCCACCAGCATGCTGAAGCCGATAGGGAAACCATTTCCTAAACCAAAGGGGCTGCAGGGTTTTCTGGGAGCAGTCACCCAGCACACAGCATCTTTCTCAGCTCTCAGCTTGGAAACTGCTCTGACTTCAGAAGCAGCAATGCCTGTGTAGGTGTGAAGTGCTGCTGGCAAGGCTAGTTTGACAGAAGAGTCCAGAACCAGACAGAACGTGGGGCTGCATGGGGCTATGCACCCCAGAGACCTCTGCAGAGGCTTTGTCCTGGTTTGAGCTAGAACAAAACCATTTCTCTTCACTGATTTGACTTTCCATCTCAGTCTCTACTCAGTGATACACTGTCTGCAGTTCACAGCATGTTCTCACAGAGAGTGTCTGCTGCTAGCTCTCAGAACACTTGATGGGGAGAGTTAGTGCCAAGGGCTGGGGTGCAGAAAGGCTCTGCCTTAGACTTGCTCCTATGCAGACCAAGGTCACTGCTAAATCTTGTGTCCTACATTGAGATGGTACCTGTGGGGAGGAAGGGACAGGAGAGGTGACCCTAAACTGACCAAGAAGGGATTCCATCCCATGGATGTCTTAGCATGGAGCACCTGTGTGTTGGGGGTAAGGCCACCCCACGGGGCTGCAGTGAGCGCAGGGCTGGTGTCCCTCAGGGACAGACGCAGCTCCTGGGCACAGCTCGCTTCCATAAGGTGAGAAGCCAATTTCTTGCTTTTCACAGCAATTTTCTTCAACTCCAATGCCTACAAGCTGCTCTGTTGATTGTAAATAAATACAAAGGGAGCTTGGCCCAAAATAGAAAGCAGAGAAACCTCCCTAGCTCAATAAACTATAATAAGCACTTGCAGGCAGAGACGCTGTAATTTGCAGGGCCAGCTCTCCCTGTGGGATGCAGCTTGGCCGCGCTCTGGCTGCCCTCCCTTCGTCGTGCTCCACCAGGGATGGCAAGAGGGGACCCAGCCCCAAAACAGTTCTCCTGGGGTCTCCTGCTGCTCTTCCCAGAGATACTGTGGGCTGGAGGCTGGTCTCTGCCTGGGGCTGTGCTGGGAAGTTCCCAGAGATGTCCTCCACCACATGAGTCCTTGCCTAAACCTGAGGACACATCTGATTTTTGATTCACCACAGCAGAGACGCTCACTTATAGCACAGCCCTTTCAGAAGGCTAAGTCATGGTTGTTTCTTTAGGCATCATAAAACCTAAGAAAATCTGGGAGAAATCAGTGCCTGCATGCACATTTTTTCTCCTTCTCCCCCAGTCCTGCCACATCCTCTAAGGCCAGAGCTCCTCCTCCACCTCCTCCCCAGACCAGGAGTCCCCCCAGGGTTAGCAGGGTCCTGCCTCCACTAGGACCCATCAGTGAGCAGGTTACTGTCCCCCATGCCCTCCAGGACCTCCAGGCAGCTCTGCCCCAGGGTGTTGGTGGTGCAGAGAGCAGTGAGCAATGACAGCAGGGTTTATTTACCCCATCAGTAATACCACACCAAGAGGCTTAGTGACACAGCTCATGTCATGGTGAGCATCCTGCTGGTGGCTGTCACCCCAGGAAAGGCTCTGGCTTGCTGGGCACCAGGTCCTCTCTCCCTCTGGTGCCTAAAGCAGCTCTCAGAGGTGTGTGGCTTTCCATTCACGGAGGCTCTGTTGGGAGGTGAACAGTACAGGCAGAGATTTTCCAAAGCAGCCACAGATTTGTGTGACACCTTGTTTTAAAAACGAATGAGATGTTTGGGGTGATTATCTACAGCAACAAGTCACTTGGGCAGAAAGCTGAGCAGAACAAGCAGGAGAGCAAGACCTCTCCAAGGAGTGTCTTTCCCTCCTCCTCACTGGGGCTGTGCAGGACAGGAATGCAAGGGGCTGATCAGTTTCTTCTCCCCGGTAACAACTGATAGGAAGAGGAAATGGCTTCAAGGTGCACCAGGGAAGGTTCAGTTTAGATATTAGGAAGAATTTCTTCCCCAAGAGAATTACCAGGCATTGGAACAGGTTGCCCAGGGAGGTAGTGGAATCACCCTCCCTGGAAGCATTCAAAAATATGTAGATGTGGTATTTGGGGCCATGGTTTAGTGGTGAGCATGGTCATGTTGGGTGGATGGTTGGACCCGATTATCTCAGAGGTCTTCTCCAGCCATTATGATTCTATGATTCTGTGAGGGTAGTACTCTTGAAGGCTAAACCAAAATCCAGTCTCAGCTTGAGTGCCAATGGTCATGATTTCCCATTTAAAGTGTGATGAAAGTTACATGGAAGAAGCTGTCCCCTGCCTGCATGAACATTCACTCTGCAGCTGCCCAAAGACCCAGAAAGCAAAGGCATATGACCCTTGTGGATGAGGACAGCTGATCCCCTCTGAAGATCAGCTGGTGCTGGGGGCTTGGAGTGCCACTCACCCAGCAGTAAGATGCAGGTGCCATGGAGCGTGGGCAGCCTCCTGTGAGAGAGCTGGCACACCACAGCACACATCATCTCTGAAATGACCTTGTTCTTCAGCAAGAAGATGGTCCCCAATGGACACTTGGCCCTAGCAGACAGGAGGAGGCACAGTACTGGCAGCATTGCCATATCCATGGGTGTCTCACAGGGCTGCCACCAAGCAGGGAGACAACAGCAGAGTATCCCCATCACAGGCTCTGGAGTGACAAACAAGCCAGGGAGCGACTCACCTCTTACAGACAGCCTCAAGGATGAACCAGAGAGCTGAACTTCCACTGCAATGCTCCATGTCCAGCTTCACAAGAGCACTTCACCACCACGATGCTCCATGCCAGGCTTCACAAGAGCATCCCATTGGTCTCCCCCTACTTCCTGTGCTCATCACTGTTAGGGGAAATAATATTCTTTAGTCTTCTGTGGCTCTCTGTGGTCCTGCCATGCTCCCAAGAGATTTCGTGGCCCAACCAGCTCTCTGACCACCTCCATTGTTGACAGCTCTGTGCTAGCCCTGGTGCAGCATTTTTAGCTGTTTGACTGTGGTAAGTTCCTTCAAGCTTGTGGTTTACTATCGTTTCTCTCCTTTAATAACCTGTAATAGGTTTTTCTCCTCTAAGACAAGACCTTCGTAGCAGCAGTTTGCCATCGTGTCCACAGTATCAGGCATTCTCCTCTGCTGTAGGTACACTGAAATAAAGATTTCAGAGTCCTTTAAGCTATGATGTAAACCTTTCCACCACAGTAAATGGTGATATTTCCATTCAGTAATGTATTTATATCTTCCCGGTGAGGTCAATAACAGAGTATCCCCTGAGCTGGGGAAAATGATGAGTGATGTCTACTAATTACAGAGAGCATAAGGCAACAGTGAATCTAATTTTGACATTAGAAACCATGAGGAGCACCTCCATCACCTACTTTATGTGCCAGTTTGGACAGTGAGGTCCAGTGCTGTGCAAGGAGGGGATGTCTGTACACAGGGCACGTTTGGGGGTTGTTGGAATCTAAAGCAATTAACTGCTTTTGCCTCTATCGGTTCCCTGGCATCGCGCCTGACCTTGCATACGATTCATCTTCCTCATTTGTGTTAGATGTTTGCAAGTCATCTTGCTTTGAGCAATGTAGGTTGCAGTGGGGATTGAAATGCCTGATATTAGCATCCTTCCCCTCTTCCTCACCACGGAGGCAAGCCGGAGCACTCACAGAGCGTGGTTTATAGCTGCAAATCGCAACCCAGCAGTGAGAGCGCACTCAGAAGATGAATTGCATGAAACAACTCTCCGGTGAGGTGCATTTTGCATTTCAAACACCATCACTCCAAATGCCCAGCTGTCTTTGCCAGAGGAGCTGATGGAAAAAAATGTTTTCATTGCCATTTCATATAAACACCCTTGTTCATATTTCAGTGTGAGAAATCCAACGCTTTTCCACAGTGGCAAGACCTTCCCACCAAGGCTTTTCAAATGCAGGGTGGAGGAAGCCAGCAAGAGCTCCAGCAGATCTGCAGACAATGAGGATTAAAATCCAGGCCACTGCATTTAGAATCATAGGATGGTTTAGGTGGGAAGGGACCTTTAAAGGTCATGTAGTCTAAGTGCCATGCAGTCAGCAGGAACATCTTCAACGAGACCAGGTTGCTCAGAGTCCCAAACAACCTGACCTGGGATGGTTCCAGGGATGGAACATCTACCACTGAAACTCAGCATGGTGGAAGTTGGAAAGGACCTTTAGGAATCATCCAGTAAAACTGCCCTGCTAAAGCAGGGTCACCCAGAGCAGGTTCACCAGGATCACCTTCAGGCACATTTGGAATCTCTCCAGAGAAGAAGACTCCACAGCCTCTCTAGGCAGCCTGGGCCAGGGTAGCAAACAAGTTTTATCTCCTGCTCAGGTGGAACCTCCTAGGCTCCAGTCTGTGCCTAGTGCCCCTTGGCCTGTCACTGGGCACCACTGAAAAGAGTCTGGCTCCATCCTCTTGACCCTCTTGGCCCTTCAGATATTGAGGAGTATTGAGAAGATCCCCTCTCAGTCTTCCCCAGGCTAAACAAATTTCTGCCATTTGTTTGGAGCACTAGGTTAATCTATCAAGATTAAGCAAATGAAAGCACAAGGCTTTATTTCTAATGTCATCACATACTTTAAGCTTTTTGTGCTATTTTTAATGCTCTCCCCTAAAAGTCATTGGAGATGCAACATTGCTTTTGGAATGATACAGAGGCACAGAAAACAAGGGCTGGATCAGACCTCCAGCACTGGCCCTGCCTCCAGCTAGAGTTCGCTCTGCATTTTTCCTGAGACATATGTCTCCAAATTCTTCTTAAACACTTCTAATGATAGAAACCCCATAGCCTCCCCAGGCAAAACATCCCAGTGCTTAATTGTCCTTACTGTTACAAGGTTAGAAATCTCCTTCTCTGCAACTGCAGCACTAATTCCCATCTTGAACCTCTGCAGACTGAGCAGAGAATATTCCATCATTCAGATCATTAGGGAAAATACTGACTCCTATTAGATCAAGGATGGATTCCTGCAGAAAGTCACTCAATCCATCCTTTCATTTGACAGCAAATCATTGACTTGTCTTGTCTGGTTTCCAACCATGTTTTGCAGCTCTGCCACAGCAGTTTTGTGGACACTGCTACCAACATTGGTAGAATGAATATCGTGTGAGACACAACAAAATCCTGGCAAAGCCACAACATTGGACAACTCTGGCTTCTTCTCAGTCCAAAATACTTAGTCTCCTCCCAGGGGAATCAGATTGGTTTGTGTGTTTTTTTGTTTGGGGGTTTTATTTTGTCACTTAGAAATGATATTTTTCTGGGAACTGAATTGAACCCAGTTAGGTTACAATGCTAGTAACAGTTCTCTGTGCCTCCTCCTTTTATGCTTCTGTCAATACAGATTTCACCTTTGCCTCTGCCAGTCTCCTGCAGCACTGTAACAGCCCTGAGATGGCTTCTGCACATTCCTTGACTAACCAAGGAGAAAGTGCTGGCTTTGGTGAATCTGGAAATACTTTACTTATCTGCATCTGATCCTTCTTACCCCTTATAATCTCTGCTGGTGGCTCCTTATTTTACCCCCTGAGCTGCCTGGTCTTGTCACTTAACTTGCCATGGGCAGTGTGGCCTGTGTTTTAGTCCTTGCAATCTTTCCTCCTCTCCTGAAGGGCAGTGGTGATCTAGAGCTGATCTAAGACAGGCCTTTCTACATCTCTTGTCCTTTTGCTCCCTAAGGTTTGGATGGTTCTCTTATTTGCCCACAAAAACCCTTCCTTTACCTTAAGACACACAGGTCAGTAACCTCACAATATGTGACCACCTCTACTACTTAGAGTTTTTCAGCAGGTCCTTATTGTCTAGTTCTTGCAGCAGGCATGTACATCCTTAATATGTACAGCAAAATGACCTCCCTTTTCCTCTGCTCCCTCTTCCAAGACAAGTTGCTGACACCATCCCATCTAACAGAATTATTTGGCCTCAGTGATGGGCTACCCAACTGTGCTTTTAAAGAGCTTTCCTGGAGATCTATGTCTTGTTTGGCTGCTCCTTCAAAGTCTCTGCAGAAGTGGACTGGCATCATTTCACCTGTCCTATGGCTAAAAATCTAAGTCACAGAGAGAGAAACCAGTTGGCCAAAGCCAGAAGCACAAACTCAGCACCTTCATTTCCCTAGACTTTCTGTCCCCAGGTGACTGATGTCACCTGAGGTATGAACACATGCATTTTGGTTGCAACCTCCTCCTTCATTCCTTACCAGACAGAGAAATACCAGGAGATGGAAAGGTGTAGTACACATTCACAGCTCAGTTACTGCAGCCCTCCTTCTGCCAAGCCAGACAAACTAACAAATCACTGTCACATATATCTTCTTCCAGTGACTGGTCACATTGACACATGCAGAAGGTATTAATTCCAAGCAGCTCATCATCCATTTCAGTCAGAAGAGATCAAAAATAGCGTTTGCTACAGGAGGTTTGTGGCTGTGACAGGCTTTGGCTTGGTGAATTAAGAATAGGTGCTTGCAAGATGGAGAGAAAAGGAAGAGCAGCTGAAATCTGGAGGTTTTGTGAAGCTGCAGGTGACATCTAGCCTAAGCTATGGCTGGAGCACGCTGGATGTGGCAGGGGATGTAGGCAGCTGAGACTTCATGCTCAGAGTGTATATTACAGCTGGCAGCATTACAAACAACAAAAGGACAATTGTCCTGACATTTTTTTTATAGCACATATAGTTCTTTTTAATAAGCCTTTCTTTCATAATTGCATCTGTTCCCAAAGGATTTACTGCAGCTTAGGAATCCCATGTGAACCCCGGGAAGCAAACTGTGATTAATTATGCTCAGCTTGCTCAAGGTGTGCTGTGGGTAGGCAGACACAGGCAAAAGAGGAAAAAAAAATAAAAAAGCAAAACAAAGTAACTAGGCTGCTTTTGTTGTGTCTTTTTTCCCCAGCAATGAAGTTCTGAGTAGGGACAGATCCTTCAAAACCGCAGTCTCCCCAGGCAGTGCAGGTACCTGATATCTTCCAACCCTACAGCACCCAAATACCTTTGGTTTGAATGGACCTGGGGTATACCCCTGGTCTCCTGAGGTGCATTAAGAAGAGTGTGGCCAGCAGGTTGAGGGAGGTTCTCCTCTGCTCTACTCAACCCTACTGAGGTCACAGCTGCAGTACTGCGTCCAGTTCTGGGCTCCCCAGCTCAAGAGAGACATGGAACTACTGGAGAGAATCCAGCAGGGGCTACAAAGATGCTGAAGGGACTGGAGCATCTCTGGGAGGAAAGGCTGAGAGCCTTGGGGCTGCTTAGCCTGGAGAAGAGCAGACCCAAAGGGGATCTGCTCAATGCTGAGCAATGTCTAAAGGCTGGGGGGAAGAGGCTGGGGCCAGACTCTTTTCAGTGGTGCCCAGTGACAGGCCAAGGGGCAATGGGCACAAACTGGAACCCAGAAGGTTCCGTCTGAACAGGAAGAAAAAACTTTGCTGTGAGGGTGCCAGAGCCCTGGCCCAGGCTGCCCAGAGAGGTTGTGGAATCTCCTGTGGAGAGATTCCAAATGTGCCTGGAGGTGATCCTGGATCAGCCTGCTCTGGGTGGCTAGCCTTGCTTTAACAGAGAGATTGAGCTAGATGATCTCCAGAGGTCCCTGTTGACCCCCACCGTGCTGGGATTCAGTGACCAGCCAAGTTCAGCAGACAAGTGTTTGCTTCGAACTGAGCCTTAAGGTGTTTTGCTATAGCTGGGTTTAGGCTGGGAGTACTTGGAAAGAAGAGACATGGGAAAGCAGAGGGGCTGACTACTAAGAGGTAACCCCCAAAGATGGTCCTGCCACGTATTGGTGATTGTCACTGACAGTCCTTGGAAGACAGGTGGTCCCTTACTTTGGGGTGAGTGACATGTCTCTGCTTAGTGAGCCCCAAAAGGGAGCCAGAGAAAGGAGCAGGATGAGGCTCCTCTAAGCCCTGCTGCACCTCCTTCTCTGCATTTCAGGACCTATGGCCATGGGATTGAGAAGCCACATTTGTCCAGGTCCCTCCACCTCACCCCAACAGCCCCTGCAGAGAGCAGCTGGCAGAACAGGCACAGTTTGTTAGCAGCACAATCCCTGTGTGCACCTCTGCTGGCTAATCAATAAACCATTTTTCTACTCAACCGAGAGTCATTTGTCACAGACATGATGAAAAATACTCTGCTCCTCAGGAGACAGAGCCCCCAGCCACCAGCACATGGGCAGAGAGGAACAAGATTTCTGAGCCCCATCCATGGTGGCCTCCTGTTGAGGCTCCTTTCTGGGTTCCCAGGTATCACCTTTTCTGAGAGGAACATTCCACTCCACACAAAACAAGCACTCGGGAAGCAGGGAAAGGGTTAAGCACAGAGTCAGAGTTTTAAAACTATTTGATCCAAGCAAGAACATTATTTTAGGATGGGGAATTTCTCCCTCTAATAAATATATATGGGAAGGAAAAACTGCTGCCAGTAGAATTACTCATAATGTTATAAATGAAAATGGATTTGGGGATGTTGGGTTTTTTTGCACAGCAAGAAAGACTTTTAGACCATTAAGCTAGAGACATTTATTACTTTCTTTCCATGCATATGGCACAAAACAGGGATTCTTAAATCTGAGTGCCCAAGAAGGCTTCACAGTGGTTAGTTAGAATGTTATGAAGGACACAGCCCTAAATGAAATGAAAAGCAAGAGAATGATGAAAATATATAGAGACTCTCCCTGGCTGTTGCATTTCAGGTGAGATAGTTTGGCACTGCTCATCTGGGGCACGCTGGCAGGAGAGGCTGAACAGCTTTGCAGCCTCAGTGACAGCTGGAAGCTGATGCCCATGTTGGACTCGAGAAGTAAAAAGGGATGATAGGCACAATTACAATTATTGCTAATAAATGACACCACCACTTAATGCTCACTAGATGCTGGTTGCTCCACTGATTTTCAAGCATGAAGAAACAGTGCTCACCACTGCTAAGAACTCAGGGACATCACTGGGTGTAAAAGCCAAAAACATGAGTGAAAAAACAGGGGGAACATATTTACCTCCTGAAAGGGTGGCCCTGGTCTGGGCAGGGCTGCCTGGTGCTAGGGGGGTTGGCTGCAGCAGTAGGTGCACTGTTGAAAGATGGAGAAGTGGATGCTGTTTTCAAGACCTGTCAGCTAGGCACTAAATTCCAGTAGAAAAAATAGGTCTGAAAGAGCAAGGCAAACGGTTTAAATGAGCCCAAGAGGCACATCCAAGTGACAGAGCAGGGAAGGGGACAGCCATTCTGGAGCCTGTATGCTGAAAATGTTAAGCAATAAAAATAACATAAAACCTCCCCAGTTTCCTTGTAGCATGGAGTGTGAGTGAGCAGGGAGGAGTTGGCTGCCAGGGACGTGTGCTCGCGCTACTGAGCCAAAATGTTCTGTACCATGCTCCCATACCATAATATTATCAGGGGAACAAGCTGATATTTGCTGCTGGCAGTTGTGCTTGATGGAAAGCAAGATCAGACCATGACAGGGACCCAGGCACAGATGCCATCCACAGTTTGAAACTGGAAGAGTGGCTCAGGGCAGCTCCAAGCAGAGGTGAGGTGTTGCTGCTAAGCACAGCATCCTGCCAAAGCTCTCAGTCTGCCCAGGAGTGTTTTCCTTGGTGACTGAGGGCATCAGTGAGGCAGAAGGGAGCTGGGACAATCACTGTGTCAGGGCCAGTGCTGTGGTGGGCTCAGCCTGCAATGCTGTGATGACTACAGCCACAAGTGGAGGTGGTGGAGATGAAGGGGCTGACTGGGGCTGCTCTGGGCTGCCTACAAGTATCTGAAGAGGTTAACAGCTCTCTGCCCGGTGGCCCATGGCAGCCCCATAGACCATGCAATGATATGATCAAGGCTGAGGAAGAGGAGATACAGAAAAGCCTAAGAGGGATGCAGGGCTTATGGCTTCTAAGGTAGGACCAGTCCAAACTCCTCTGAAACGTTTCCCTGAATTAATGCTTTTTGAATGTGACCACATCATTTAGAGAAGCATCCAATCTTAATTCTAAAATCACAGGTGAAGGAGAATCCATCATGAGCCTTGGCAAATTGTTACAATTGCTGATCACCCATCCTGTTACCCTGGATTTGTCTAGCTTCACCTTTCAACCATCAGATCTTTGCATGTTAAATTGAAAAGCCTTCTGTCAACAATTTGCATCCTTTAACCTTCCCCTGGAGAGCTGCAGTCACTGCAGCGTGAGGAGTTTGCTCTAACCTTGAAACTGCCTCTGAAATTGCAACAGGAAGAAACTCAGTAGCAGAAGTTAAGTGGGGCAAGCAGGACATCTGGGGTCTTAATACAAAGACTAATACTAAAAAATGATGTGGAAAAAGGGTTTCTGAAAGGAACCTTTCCTTGCCCTAGACTCAGGGGGCTCATGGACACAAAACCTGGGGATGCGGTGAGGACAGCAATCACTCCTGGCTGTGGTGCAGAGCAGACCTGGCGCCTGATAGAGAAGTCATCCTTCCTTTCCAACCCAAAACCCTGTGGAAGGCATCAGGAAACCAGAAGGTTTCTGAAATGTTGAAAAGAAGACATGGTGTGAAATCCCTGACAGAGATCGTTTGCAGTGATGCTGACACCATAGTCACTGGCCCTTTCTGCCCAGGCAGAGCTGTCGAGTGGTTCTCCTTGCTCTGTCTCCACTTACTAAATCAAGGCAAAACATACTCAAAGCCAGGAATTTGTTCCTGCCAAGCATTGCTTTCCCCCTTCCCAGTGCAGCCTGGCTAGGTAGCAGCAATACTCTCTCCCCATCCCCACATGACTCTGCCAAGGGACCTGCAATGTCAGGCATGACACCCTGCTGGGGACCTGCAACCTCAGGCTGCACATTGGAGAGGATGTTGCTGTCCACCCCCACTCACTAGTGGCACAAAACATCCCTTGATGCTTAAAAGAGGTTTTATGGGACTTCACCTCCCAGAGGCTGAAGGTGACCACAAGAGGTTGGATTTTGCATATACCTTGCCCCAGTGGTGAGGCTTTGAGATTTTGGCCATGTGGTTGGTGGCACAGCAGACTCCCAGGACTGGCTGCTGGCTGTAGGACATGCATCCAGCCAGGTCCCTGTACAGCAGCTCTGAGAATGAAACCTGTAGTGCGTGGTACAACTGCTGCTAGGAGATTGATTGCCATTTTCTCATGGCATGTGGCATCACCTGTTCCAGACCTCGGCCAAAAATGCCTCTGGATTCATTCCTTCTTTGGTTGGCAAGCTAAGGGATGAGGTGGCCTTGGGGTTCCCTGGAGATTCACCTGGGTCCATGCCCAGGTAAGCTATTACATGACAAGGTGACCCATAGAGGCTCACAGAAGTGCTCTCCACCAGGACACCCAAAAGGCTTCTCAAGAGCCTGTGTAATGCTTTCTGCCAAGGCTTACATCTCAGAAGAGCTTAGGGATATCCCCAAGGGAGGTAGGTTTGGGGACCAGCAGCACACTCTGTGCTTGTCAATGTATTTCAGCTGCTGCTTGCTGGTGGCTGGCAGCAGGATGCTGCTCAGGAGCAGGCTGCTCAGGGACCCTGAAGTGATGTGCCAGAGAGGCACTGACTTGCTGGGTCCAAGGAAGGAGGAGCAGCACACTGTGGGCTGTCAAGCAGCCAGGCTGAGAATGAAATCCAGGCAGCATGATAGGAGGGAGGTTTGACAATGTAAATCCTCTGGAAACAGGGGCTGGCAAAGCCTACCCATGGGTTGAGCTGCACAGCAAGATGCCAGTTCAGGCATTGCGATGGAAAGGGACAATTTTGCTGTGGAAAATGACTAAACAAGAGATGCCAAGTGATGATGAGTGGCCCTGAGGGGGACGAGGCCACCCCAGCAGCCCAGTGGCAGGTCATGCCACAGCCCCAAGGCTCTGCTCATGTCCCAGGGGGCAGGCAGGAGGAGATGCTCTGCTCTGGGTGTTTCCAGCTGCTTTACTCAAGCCTTCCCAAAGTTTCCCGCAGGCACAGAGGTGCCTGTGTGGGACAGCACCCAGCAGACCCTGCTCTCTGGGGACCCAGAGCTGGGTCCCACGCCTGGCACACTCTGCTACTGCCCTTTGGGGGACTTCTGTGATGCCATGGCTGTGCTTCATGCTCCACTGAGTCATTGCCAACTTGGTGGTTAATTCGCATTAGGGCCGATGTGAACGCTGGCGTGAGGCTTTCCGGGATGATTTCAGACTATTTACTGCTGCCATGTTACCATGGTGATTAATGCAGTGCCGCTCAATGCCACAGTCCTATTAAACACCTACACAGGAGGCTGTTTCTACCAGGGACAAGCTCTGCAAGCCCTCAGGAGCCTTCACCCAGCTCCCCCGCCAGGGCTTCTCCCTGCACCCTGTGCTTGGCTACATCACCTCCCACCTATGCCCTGACCCCAGAAAGGACCATGGTGACTACTGGAATGACTTGCTCTAGTTTGCCCTGCAGATATTTGACATCCCCAGGGAGTTTCCCAAAATTTCCAGAGCACACAGAGTTCATCTGGAGGGTGAACACGAGGTCAGGGCTGACCCTGAGTGCTGGTGCTCACACAGAATCACCAGACTAGTGGGGCTTGGGAGGGACCCCTGGGGATCATCTAATCCAACCCCACTGCTAAAGCAGAGTCACCCAGAGCAGGTTGACCAGGGTCACCTCTGCAGAGATGTCCAGTGCAGAGCAAAATGCTGTTTTGCCAACTTCTGGGACACCTTCTCCAAGAAGTGTCTCTACAGGACGGCTGTAGGATGCTGAACCACAACAGTGGTTGAACCACAACAGTGGTCCATTACAGTGCATTTTGGGAACACACCAGGGGAGGTGTTACTCTGCAGCCTAGACTTAGTCCTTCCTTGGCAAAACATGAACAACCCAATCTATGCACAGTGAGTGGATTTCTACAGCAGACATGAAACTCATCTGCACAACATCCTGCTGGTCTGGGATGGCCAAGCCTTGCCATCCTGGATGGACAGCAAAGGCCATTTCCTCTGCCTGTCCTGACCAAACCCTTACAAGGTGAAACCTCCATCAGAAGATATGCTCCTTCCTCCAGACCAAGCCTTGGCATGGGGCAGCAGGCGACCTGCCTGGCATGGCTGGCTAGGGGCAGAGCCTGGCCTTGGGGGACAGCCTCTGGCAAACCCTTCAGCCTCTTGAATATTAATCTGCATCTCAAGGAGGCATCTAGTTCATCTCCAACTATTGTGTTTCTCTGACATATTTATGAGTCCTCTGTCTCATTAATCTGGCAAGTATTCTTAAGGCTTTCCTTTCATGCTAGAATAGCTAAGGGCAAAAACCTCTATTTATCTGTTCAGTGCCAAGGAACCTTTCTCCAGTCAACTGGATGGAAAGTTTTCACCTTTTAAAATCCTTAATAGAGTTTTCCCAGCAATATGTCTTATGTGTTTTAGGAAAAAGTCAACTTCCTCTTTATGGCATGCCTCAGGTTCATTTCTTTTATTACCTTGACAACATTCACCTCCTCTCTCAGAGCCTGCCTTTCTTCCCCAGCCCACATCACCCTCACACGCCATTCCAGCTGAACTGTGATTTGTCATGGTAACAGCCTTATGGGAGAGGCTCCAGAATAAAAAATCCAAACTAAACATGCCATAAAAGGTTGTCTAAGTGGCTTTGTGCTCAAATCACCTTTGGCAAGATTAACCTGGATGTCCTGCCCTCAGCAGGCACCTTCCTGAGCTCCTACGGGCTGCCACAGGCTGCCACCCGACGTGCTCTGCCAAAGCCAAGGCTTTCCTAAGTGGTCCAGGGCTCACATGGGGTGCAAACACTGCTCTAGGCATGTAGAACAGGCAACCTTCCTCTGGGACCTGGATGGGGACAGAGTCATGTCTGGTATGGTAAGCACTGGCAGGTCCCTGTCAGCAGGTGCTGGGCGAACACCTGAGTGTTTTATTGATGGGACCAGCCTTCCCATCCATAACTCTTCATGCCAGGCTGGCCAAGTGCTCATTCCCAGGGCTCTATAAATAATAATAACTGCTGAGGTCTGGGCTGACTCCCCACGTGAGGATCCTTTCCATTAGAGCACTCTCTAGTAATTGCTTTTCATTTACTTTTTTCCACAGGTCTCCTTAGCATTGTATCTAAATCAATACTGTAATTAAAACAAAAATATTTCAGAAAAGCCACAGAGCAGTAAAAACAGGGAAGCAATTACAGGAAACCTTCAAGCTTTAGCACTTGAAAAGAGAAAGGAACAAAAAAAGCTTTCAAAGCCCTTCTTGAAACATCCACAAAAATCTTTTTGTGCAGCAACTGGCCTTTCAGAACATTCCCTTCTGGTTGGGCCACTAAGTTTCCATTTCATGCTGTTTTGACATAGACTGGACTGAAGCACATCAGGATTATTTCTGCTGGGATTCAGCTCTCCCTTTCTGCCTCCACACCCGTGCCCTTCCACATACATACCCATGCACGGAGATTTAGGCTCATACCTCTCTTTGGCAAAGACTCAAACCAAGCCAAATCACTCCTCTCACATCACTTGCCTGGCAACCTCCCACCTTAGCCCTCCAAGGCAAACCCCCCCATCTCCAAGCCTTCCCCACCATGACTTCCCCTGCTCCCATCTACATGCAGTGTGCTCACACTCTACCTTTGCTCACAGCCTCCATTAAAGCCACATCATCACATCTTCCCTCCTGACACGCTGCAAGTGCCCAAATGAAGGAAAGTGCCACTTGGTGAAGCCCTACCCAATTATCAGATCAAGGCAAGAGAGGGAGCAAAAGTGCAGGAAACAGATGGGGCCAGCAATGGCTTCAGAAGTCAATCTGTTTGTCTACTAATTATTTAATGTATGAGACAATTTCAACACTTAACCCCCTTGATCCTGGGAGTTGCTTTGCTGTTAAGTATGGGAGTCAGGCAACATGTTTCTCATTAACATTTAGCACCAGAAACTCTGGATTAGCCAACACTGAAGTTTTGAATAAAAAATGAACAGGAATCAGACAGCTTATTCATCATCCATGAGGAAGATGTCAAGTTTGGAGATCCCAGCCATTATCATAATTGCCAGCACTATCCATCCACAAATGCACATCCAGCAGCACTGCTCTCCTTTCTCCACTGGCCAAGCAGAGGCTCTGCCCTCCTGCCCCTTCTCCTTGTAAAGGTCCCAGCTGTTTTGGGAAAGACCTGGTACAGAGTCTCACCCTAACACACAGGAGTTGCTGGCCACGGGGAGGAGCTTGAAGTCCCCTACAGTATCCGTGGTGGTAACACCAACATGTGTATGGACAGCATGGATATAGAGGGGCTGTCAACTCTACATGTAATGTTAGCCACTGCATCTGGTGATCCTACTTGAAGGGGACAGAGGTCTTAGATAAAGTCCTTATAGAGCAGAGTCTTCTGAGGAGCACCTGAGGGAACTGGGGTTGTTCAGTATGGAGAAGAGGAGGCTCAGGGGAAACCTTCCTGCTCTCTACAGCTAACTGAAAGAAGGTTGTAGGAACATCAGTTCCTGTGTGCTGACATCTCTGCAACTTGCTATGTTCTTCCGCTTGTCTTCAGCACAGGCAGAGGGCAACCAGGCACCTACACTGTTCCTTGCACCATCAAGCCCCTTTTGCTTCTTCTCCCCATCCATGATCCCCCTCTAACAAGTATCAGTCTGGCCACACACCCTTCTCTAGCAGCTCACAGCTGGGAAAAAACAGCATCAGTCTGAGTGCACACAAGATGTAGCAGCAGCCTTCCATTCAGGAGCTCAGCAGCAGCATGGAAGGGGCTTCTTTAATGAAGCTCCATAATTTTTGAGTGGCCCAGTGCTAACTCTTTCCCTTAGCTTTATAGCCACAGAGTCAGGTAAATCTCTGGTGCACTATTTATCCTCCTACTGGTGTTTCACTGCCTACATGGGCAGCTCTGTAGGCAGACATCTGCAACAGCAACAGGCTGTGCCCAACACTGTATTACAGAGCTGGACTCTGATACCCTGTTGGCATCTAGGGGAGAGGCTGGAAACCACCAGCACAGCAAATGTGGCTTGCTGGGGGCTGAGGACATAGACATCCTGAGCATTTCTTCCCCATTTGCTTGTCCTCACCCAGCAGACCTGCTGGCAATGCCATTACCTTATCCATTATCTTGGGCTCTCAGATCCCAGGTGAAATCCCAAGTCCTGGAGCCAGGTGGTGGCCAAATCTCATTGAAATAAAAAAAACATTTCTCTTTATATAAAAAGAGTCTGCAAACCACCTGCCCAGTTCACATCTGTAGCACATCCAGGTGAGTGCTGAAAGCCAGCACCACGCTGCCATGTGAACTGGAGCCAGCAGCCAGCATCACCTTCCTCCCAAGTGCCATCCCAGATCTCCCTGGGTTTGGGAAGACAGATTAGGATCCTGTTTGGCATCATATAGGAAACCATCACTTCCCTCCTTTTTCATTAAATTCAGCATGTGGCTTTTATGAGAAAAGATAATTACAGAGGAAAAGGTCACTGTTATATTTGCTCTGTTGTCAGGGATCACCCAAGCTGTTTATTGCATTGTGTCTCAGCTGATCCAAACCTCAGCAGCTCAGGGACCAGCTCAGGGTTGCCACGAACACAAAAGTGTTTGGGCTGTCCTTGACCAGACACTGCCTGGGACTCTGCTTACACATTTCACAAGTATTTTATCTCTACAGCTCCCAAAAACCCCCACAAAGCAATGTTCTGCTAACCTGGGCATGTGGTGCATTTGCTAACTGGTGGGGTGAGATCCTCCTGACCACTCTTAGCTGGTGTCCATCACCAGGCTGGCATGAAGGGATGCTGCAAGGAGGCTTTTTGCTCCTTCTGTTCTAACTTTAGCAGCCAAAAGGAGAAAAGGAAAAAAATGAAAGACTTATTCCTCTGATTTATGATGCCCTGACTTAGCAGGGTCCCCAGCAAGGCTTGCTGGAGAGGAAGGTCAGCATGGGAGCACAGGGCCAGCCAAGGTCCTGGAAAGAGGCACTGGGTGCCTTGTTCTGCCATGGATTTTGCCAGTGAAGACAATTCAGCTTGGTTAGTCCAAGGCAGTGAGGAGACACGATGAACTCCCATGCTGAGCAGCTGTTGGGCTTGTGTCAAGCCTCAGGTCTCCACTGAAGCCCCCTGGGAAGGCAGTGCTCTGTGTGAGCTCTGCCTATGCAGCATGCCAGGTTTATGGGGTCTGTCTCCCAATCCAGCACGTGGATCTCCTGCCACCACTGCCCTGCAACATCTTCTGTCTGCCAGGAGCTGGCAAGTCCCTTCCCTGCTGCTGTGACTCCATGTGCCAGCCCCATGTGCACCACATGGTCACAGCATTCCATCTCCCAGGGCCACACTAGGGCAAAGCGATTCCCAACACACCACAGGGGCACATCAGGAAGAGAATTGCTCCTGCAACAAGGCAAGCAGGGAATGCTGCAAGAGATAAGGCCACTGCACTGCCCCAACACAGCAACAATCATCCAGTGGCAAAGCAGAGTACCATGCTCATGGGGTGAAGGCAGAGATGCCAAGGGCCAGTGGTCATCCCAAGCAGCACAAGAATCCCTAAGCCAGGCTGATTGCTCACTCCCCTACCACAACCTTCAAGGCTCCCCTTCAAGAGCCCCTTGGCTCCAGCTTGCCCTGCCCCACGTGCCATATATGACAGCAGTGTTTCTTGATGGCCCACAAAAGAGTGGGTTTCTGCACAGGAGCAAGGCTGAGGATTTGGGTACCACTGCAGGGGTGGGAAGGGAGAGGACTGCAAAGTCTCCTCCAGTCCTGGCAGCACCTCTCACCTCCTGCTTGCCCACATGCTCCCAGTTTCTCATAGGTGATGTCCCTAGCCCTGTACATGTCCATGCCACAAGAGTAAGATCGTGCCTTGAGCTTTGTGGCGATGCTGTGCTGCAGGAAGGTATCCTACAGCCACCTCTGCAGGTTGATACCTTTACTCATTGACATTTTTGGAGTCAGTCGTGGGCTCCTGGGAGCAATATGCAGCCTCAGCCTCCACCCACCAGCAAAACACCTCCAGAGAGGGCACATTTTGGGCACCTCTCCTGCAGGATCTCACCCTGGTTTAAGTGATGCACCAAGAAACTGCTTGTTCTTTTCTGCCCATGCTTTTTTCTTGCTGCTCTGTAGTTGGGGATTCATGCCAGGACCTGTCTTTCCTCTCTCCCTCCCCAGCTCTGGCTGTTCCTCTCTTGTTCTGCTCTGAAGAGGGCTGCAGCCAAATCCTGGTGGCTGGTTGGTGTAAGGGAGGCTCTTTCCTCAGCCCTCCCTCCCCCATGCTCTCCCTTTTCTCCTCTGAGCTGGCAGCACAGGCTTCAGGCAGGTGAAAATTGATTTGCAATGAACTGGTGCCCTGCCAATGCCTGACTCATCCATTCACTCCATACACAGCCCCCACCATGCTGCCGAGGAGAGAGGAAGCACTGCCAGGGAGCACACACACACACTCTGGAGTCCTAAAAGTGTTTGAGAAAACATCAGCAGGAACCCAAGGCTGCAGCAGGGCTGATGAGGAGCCACTGCATGCAGAGACAATACCATGGATTTACACAGTAAAAGACAGGCAACAAAAAGTGAAAATTGGGAACTGAAACTCACCAAGGGAGAGAAGATGGTGAGAGCACTGCTGGGGAGGGCAAGGTGTTCAACTGATCCATGCCAAGAAGCAAAGTATATGGAAAGATGGAAAGCTACAGCTGCAGGAGCTCCTGCTTCAGCTGGATCCTTGTTGACCCAGGATCATGCCCTGTGTGCCATGCATGGCCAAGATGCCAGCAGGCTGGAACAGCAGGGCTGGAGGAGTCCTTGTTGGAGACTAACTCACATTAGCCAGTCCCTGGTTCATGGAGGGAACACTGATTTGCTTCTTAGGACAAGAAAGTGTCTAGGGCCAGAGCTGCTGCAGATCAGCACCAACTTTTGGAGCCTGCCTCTCCCACTGCTGGCTGTGATGGTTCAGCATTGCCCCAAGCCAGCTGCCTTTCCCTGCTCCCAGTGTGTGGGATCCAGCAGTGCTGGTTTATTGATTCTGATGGATGTGGGATTGCTGGGACTCAGCATGATGCATCCCTGAATTTATCTCTGTGCTCCTGCCCAGTATGTGCCCACTCACCAACCAGAAATCCTGTGGGGTGGTGAGGAACAGGTGTCCTCCAGAGACACACTCACCTACCTGCCCTCAAGTTCAACCAGAAACTGTCAAAGCACCCTCAGAGCCAGCACAAGGAGTGTCAGTCCCCAGTGGATCTGGCATAAGAGCATCCCCTGGCAGCTGAGGGCAGGTGCTGTTGCAGCTGGAGCCCAGAAGCCAGAGGGGACTGAGTCTTGGGGATGGGATGAAGAAAGATGCTCTGGAGCAAGGCAAGAGATAGCCACCACATAACCCACCATAGCACAGCTGCTCCAGCCCACTTGGAGGATGGAGCAAACCCCATCCCTGCTCCATGGCTCTCCAGCAACACAGAGCAGCTACATTTCACACAAAACTTAGATAATTAAAGTCAAGGAAAAAAAAATCTGACTCTGAATGGTTAATATACCCACACTGCTCTGCAAAAATATACAGTCCCTCAACAGGCCTGTTCCAAATAATAATTCAAGTTCTTTAGAAAGCAGGTCAGCAGCACTGAGTAATAAGTTCATTATAATCTAATAAAGTTCATTAGTCCTTGAAAAGTCTAGAATGCAAAAGCAATATTACCGACAGAATCACCCTCTGGCAGGATCATTTCTGGGTGGGAAAAAAGGGATTTGAGATAAAAGGAAATAAAAATAGGCAGCAAGAATTTGAAATAGGAGAAGACATTGCTGGGAGGATTGGAAACACCTAAAGCACATCCAGAGAGCTGCTGCTGCTCACCCGCAATAAAAACGCTGGGGCTCAGCCATGAAAGGGAAGAGCAGCTATTAATAGCAGGGCAGTGGGGATGGCAGCTTGCTGTACAGGGCTGCACAGCCACCACTCCGTGGAGAACAGTTGGAGAGAGAAAAATCCCTGCACAAGGGATAATAAAAGCTCTTAATTCAATGTCAGCAGGGTCCAGGTTTGAAGGAAAAAAAGAGGCAATGCATGATTCAGCTCCCAGCCACTCGGGGACATCTGTATTCAGGTCCCCTGTGAGCACATATTGCTCCTGTAAAGTCAACAAGAGGAATTAAAGAAAGCAAACAAACACCAGGGAGGTTTCTGGTGCTGCTGGCATGGCCAGATCTGCCACCCAGCTCTGCACCTCAGAGCCAGCAATAAACTTATTGCACAGCAAAGATATGGAAAGTGATGTACAAAACCCAGAATCCCAGAGTGATATGGATTGGAAGAGGCCTCTGAGGATCATCTAATCCAACCTCCCTGATAAAGCAGGGTTACCAAGAGAAGGTTGCTCAGGATCATCTCCAGATGGCTTTGGAATCTCTCCAGGGAAGGAAACTCCACAACCTCTCTAGGCAGCCTGGACCAGGGCTCTGGCACCCTCGCAGCAAACAAGTTTTTCCTCCTGTTCAAATGTAACCTCCTGGGTTCCAGTTTGTGGCCAATGTCCCTTGGCCTGTCACTGGGCACCACTGAAAAGAGTCTGGCCCCAGCCTCCTGACCCCAAACTTTACATACTGCTAAGCACTGAGCAGATCCCCTCTGGGTCTGCTCTTCTCTAGGCTAAGCAGCCCTAGGGCTCTCAGCCTTTCCTCCTCCCAGAGATGCTCCAGTCCCCTCAGCATCTCAGAAGCCTCTGCTGGACTCTCTCCAGCAGTTCCTGGTCTCTCTTGACCTGGGGAGTCCAGAACTGGACCCAGTACTCCAGATGTGGCCTTACTAGGGCAGAGTGGAAAGTCATGGAAAGCTGGAAAGTCATCATACACACGTGTACTGGATGGGGCCAGCAGCTATAAGCCTGAGGGAAACATCTCTACAGTGCAATGATAAACCAGGAAAGCTGCAAACAGAAGTCCCAGCACAGGAAAGGCTGTGAGCATCATGGGGTCACACCTCAACACAGCTGCTGAATGAGTGTTCCTTGCTCTCCTGCTCTTGCTGGATCCAAATTAAGCAGGGAACAGAGGATCAGCTGCAAATCTGATTTCTTAATGAGCCAGGAAGCTGCTCTGAGGCAGCTCCCTGGGAGGGCAGGGCTCCCAGGATGGAGGCAACACACTGGCACCCAGCACTGCTCACCCCATGGAAAGGGCAAGGGGCAGCAGGGACTGCCTACACCGTGGACAGGTGAGCCAACAATCTGGCTGCAGGTATAAATCCCCACTAAGGAGAGCCAGGGCCAGAAGGCAAATAAGAGAGCCAGGATGTGCCCTTTGCTGCAGGCTGTGGTTGATCTAGTGGGGTTTTGCACACTGCAGAAAAATGTTCACTTTGTCCAATTTTTGACATTTCAGCAGAGGCACCAAATCAGAGGTGGATTTGGCAGCTATAATGGGGAGTGATGCTGTTCCCCTAGGATGGAGAGAAGGTATTGAGGGCAGAGACCTGTCCCCTGGGGACCTCTAGGGCTTTCAGTGCCCTGGTTCCCAGATACTCCTTGTACCTTCTCTGGTGGATTGAGCCCTACAAGAAAAAAAAAGAGAAAAGGAAAGCAGAGCCCAGTGTTGCTGTCAACTTACAGACAGTGGGAACAGGGTCTGTGTGCACAAGAAGGATGGGTCAGACCAGGAAGATGCTGTTGCTCTCTCCCCTGCTCTGCTTGTTCTGGTCTTTGTCCTCAGGGAAGTGGGATGAGACACCAAGAAGAAGAACAGCAGCAATTTCTCCAGCACATATTGACTAATTTTTTCTCTGTCCACCCCCAAAAAGACAGTTATTGCTGTCCTTAACACCAGTGAGACAGTGGCAAAGGTTATAAAAGCTCACTTTGCTTAAAAGGAACAGGGGCAAGGGTGGGGGGGGGGTTTAAAATAAATACTTCACTTGAGACTTCATGTTTCAAGCTTTTAAACTGTTCTTCCTTCTTTTTCCATGTCTCCACTGAGTGACCTGCACATTTTAAATAATTATTTGTGGTTCTGGACAGTTTTTCACTGGATGTTTAACCTGACCCATAGACTTGTTACTCACCTGTTGCCACAGCCATGGGACGCAGGATGCTCCCCAACCCCTCTGTGATAAAAAGCCATGACTACAACAGTGAGCCTCAGACTCACAGCCCAGCTCTGCCACCAGGAATACAAAAATAATACACTACAGCAGCAGCATCATGACCTGCAGCCACCTCCTGGGCAGAATGGAGGTGCTGCAGGGTGAAGAGCACCCAGAGGTGGTGAAAAATACAGTCACATTTTCACATAATCACAGATTATTTTGGGTTGGAAGAGATCTTTAAAGGTCATCTAGTCCAACTGCCTGCAGGCAACAGAGACATCTTCACCTAGATCAGGTTGCTCAGAGCCTCAAACAACCTGACCTGGGATGGTTCCAGGGGTGGGACATCTCCCACCTCTCTGGGCAACCTGGGACAGTGTCTCACCACCATTGGTGTAAAAAAGTTCTTCCTTCTATCTAACCTAAATCTCACTCTTTTAGTATAAAAGCATCATTTGTTTTCCTGAGGGAAAGCATTTGTCACTTATCTCCATCTGGACACCAAGCCATTGACCACTATCCTCTGGATCTGATCATCCACTCTATTCCTCATCCACCAAAAAGACCACCCATCAGATCCACCTCTCTCCAATTTGGTGAGACAGATGTTGTGAGGGACTGTGTCAAAGGCCTTACAGAAGTCCAGACAGACTTCCCTTGTCCACTCAGTCACTCCATTGCAGAAGGCCAGTAGGTTGGTCAGACAGCATGTGCCCTTGGTGGCTATCCTGGATCACCTCTCTATCCTCCATGTGCCTTAGCATAGCTTCTCAGGAGGACATATCCCATGAGGCACAGAGGTGAAGCTGACAGGTCAGCAGTCCCCAGGGTCTTCCCTTCTACCCTTTTCTAAAGGGGTGCCATGTTGCCTCTTCTCCAGTCTCCAGCCACTTCTGACTGCCAGGACTTTTCAAGCATCACGGAGAGTGGCTTGGTAATTACATCAGCCAGCTCCCTCAGGACTCTGGTGTGTATACATCTTGGGCCAAAACCAGTTAGTTTGACTCTTTAGAAGTAAAAAAATAAAAAAAATCTATCAATATATGACATCTGGAATTACTGAAGACTTGTTTGAACACAAGTGGAGCCTGGTGCAGCATTACTGCCCACCAGGGATGCTGAGGTGCTGAGAAAAGCTTCAGCTTTTAGAGGTAGTGCTGAGTGTCAAGAGGTGATTTATGGGCAGCAGCAAAGCTCTCCCTGTACAGAGCCCTGCTCAATGCACTGATATACAATTATAGACTGCACTGAACTGCCCTTGCTCCACACTGAAGGGCAAGGGAAATGAAAAGCCATAGCAGAGCTTTCTGACACTGCCCCTGTCTTACACCACACCAATGCCGTGTTAGACCCACGTGCTGCAGCTCCTGGGAAGCCTGAGTGCTCCTGTGGATAGAATCCACCTGTAACAGGTAACATCTCCTGGTTTGCTCTGCTAATTGGATCACACACTCCATGGTCTATGTTCTAGTAGATCATAGAATCAGAACCATTTTTGTTGGAAGAAATCTTCAAGATCAAGTCCAACCATTAACCAGCACCAGGTCACCACTAAAACATATCCTTCAGCATCAATCCCTCCAGGGATGGTGACTCCACCACTGCCCTGGGCAGCCTGGGCCAATGCCTAACCACTCCTTCAGTAAAGAAATTGTTCCTGATGACCAACCTAAACCTCCTCTGGCACAACTTGAGGCTGTTTCCTCTTGTGCTATTGCTTGTTCCTTGGGAGAAGAGGCCAACCCCCACTTGGCTCCAACCTCCTTTCAGGGAGTTGTAGATCAAGAAAGTCTCTGAGCCTCCTTTTCTTCAGGTTAACCAATCCTAGTTCCCTCAGCTGCTCCTCACCACACTTGTGCTCCAGACCCTTCACCAACTCTGTTGCCCTTCCCTGGACACACCCCAGCACCTCAATGTCCTTATTTGAGTGAGGGGCCCAAAACTGAACCCAGCATTTTAGGTGTGGCCTCACCATCTCTGGGTACAGGAGGACAATCTCTGTCCCTGTGGCCACACTAGTGCTGATCCAAGCCAGGATGCTGTTGGCCTGCTTGGCCACCTGGGCACACTGCTGGCTCAGCTTCAACCACTGCTGGCCATCACCTTCAGGTCCTTTTCCACTGACCAGTTTCCAGACACTCTGCCCCAAGCCTGGAGCACTCACAAGTTTTTTATGACCCAAGTGCAGGACCTGGCATTTGGCCTTATCAAACCTCAGCCCACTGACCTCAGCCCACTGATCCAGCCTGGCCAGATCCTTCTGTAGAGCCTTCTATCCTCCAGCACATCAAAACTCCCATCCAACTTGGTGTGGTCTGCAAACTTACTGAGGGTACACTTGATCCTCTAGTCCAGAGGATTGATAAAGATGTTCAGCAGGACTGGTCCCAGTACTGAGCCTTGAGGAACACCATTAGGGTGAGGGTTTCATCATCTCAGCTGCAGGAAACACCAACTTCCTCTTGAAGCTGCAGTGAGAAGCTCCACAGTATTACCACCAGACATCTTCAGTGAGCAGTGTTTCAGAGGACACATTTGTCAGGGCCACTTTGTGCTTGCTGGAGCCAGCACTGGTGATGTTCAGCACTGAGGACATAGCATCAGGCTTGTTCCTCACCCAGGGGTAATTTGTCTCAATCAGCAACAGAATAGAAAAATAAAGATCTGAAGGAAGAACACCACAATCTATTCAAGCTACAGGAGAACATATTGGGAAAGAGCTTGAGGTAATGAACTTAAAGATTGATTCTCTTATCCAGCTTTGTGATGGGCTACAAATTAAACCTAGAGGGATGGGAAAAAAGCTGCAATTATCAGAATATTGTGAAGCTGAAAGAAAATACGAAGTGACAGAGAAAAACTTCATTATAATTAGAGGCAATGTTTCAGATTCTGATTTCAGTGACACTGTAAATTCAAAATCATTCCAGAGGAACAAGCTCTTTCCTCAGAAGCACCCCATCATCCCTGGCTAGCTCACATGTGTCTTTGGGACATGGGAAGCAAAGGAGAATTCATTTCTTGATTGTTTCCTAGAGTCTAGGTACATCACCAGTAGCCAGAAAAAAATCAGAGCTAAACAGTTTTCTGGTAAGAATTAGTGATTTGTCAGGACTGGGAAGTTCCATGGAGATTTTGATCAAGTTTAGCTGGAAACCAGGCAGGGCTGGGACTGCTCTTCTGGGAACAGATTCCCCAGGCTCCAACGGAGCCAGGGCAGAAGTTCATGACTCTTCAGGGAGACAAATGTGGCATTTTTCCAAGTCAGAACAAATCTAAAATCGAGAGAAAAAAACCCTAAACCCTGAGGGCACAGATGCCTTCAGACACATCTGCTCTCAGAGCAGCTCCCTTCAGAAAGCACATCTGACACAGCCCCAACACGTGGCATAGCCCTTTGACAAGTGATGCAAAGCCCAGCTTCAAATTGCTCATCAAAAGCTGTTAGGGGGCAAACAGAGCCTATTGCAACCCAAATATAGCTCCAGACTGTACAAATCACCTAGAGTTAAAAGAGAAGGACATCTAAAGTTCCAGGAACAAGAGCTGAGGAGGAGGGGATGGGAGATGCAGGCTCAGTGTGAAATCATCCCACCTTTGAAGCCAACAGGAGTTTAGTCTTTGACTTCAGCAGGGTGAGGATTTCACAGGTGTCTATAAACAGATCTGAAGCAGCTCTTCAGGGGAGCATGGACAACACAGGCTGTATCCTGACTTCACCCCAGGGATCTGGGTGGGAGTGCTTGAGGCTGGCAAGTAAAGAGCTGGACCCATGTTTGAGCTGGCCAAAGCATTCACATCAGTGTTGTGAAAGAGACAGTCATTACTCACAGCTAATTTGGGCTGCTTCTGGTGCTTTGGCATGACCAAGAATCTTTAAGGTACAGGCTTTCCATCTCCATGTAAACTGCAAGGATCCCACAGGCATGTTGGACTTCTCAGCCCAGGGATGCCTCACAGGCAGCAAACCCTTGCAGAGGGCAGCACCCAGAGATGCTAAGCACTAAGCTCGCAGCACTGCAATTGACTCACAGGAGGGTTTGGGTTGGAAGCGTCATCTAGTCCAACCCCCCTGCAGTCAGCAGGGACATCTGCAACTAGATCAGGTTGCTCAGAGCCCCAGACAACCTGACCCGGGATGGTTCCAGGGAATGGATGTCTCCCACCTTTTTGGGCAACCTGGGACAGTGTCTCACCACCCTCCGTGGAAAAATTTCTTCCTTTTATCTAGTCTGAACCTCATCTATTTTAGTTTCAAACCATCACCCCTTGTCCTGTCGCAACAGGTCCTGCTAAGAAGTCTCTCCCCATCTTTCTTATAGTCCCCTTCAAGTACCAAAAGGCTGCACTAAGGTCTCCCCCTGGAGCCTTCTCTTCTCCAGGCTGAACAACCCTAACTCTTTCAGCCTGGCCTCACAGCAGAGAGGTTCCAGCCCTCTCATTGTTTTTGTGGCTTTCTCTGGACCTACTCCATCAGGTCCATGTCTCTGCTGTGCTGAAGATTCCAGAATTGGACCCAGCACTGCAGCTGAGGTCTTGCTAGAGCAGAGCAGAGGCAGAATCCCCTCCCTTGCCCTGCTGGCCACCCTGCTGGGGATGCAGCCCAGGACACAGTTGCCTCCTGGGCTGTGAGCACACATTGCCAGCTCATGTCCAGCTTTTCGCCCACCAGTCCCCCCAAGTCCTTCTCCACAGGGCTGGCTGCTCTCCATGCCTTCATTCCCCAACATGAATTGATACCCAACAGAGGTTGCCCTAGCCTCAGTGCAGGACTTTGCTCTTGGCCTTGTTGAACCTCATGAGATTCACACAGACTCATTTCTCAAGGTTGTCCAGGTCTCTCTGGACAGATCCCACCCCTCTGGTGTCAACTGCACCACTCAGCTTGGTGTCCTCTGAAAACTAGCTGAGGGTGCTCAGCTGTGAGACAAGGACTTGAGACTAAGGTCAGCAAAGGTGAAGAGCTAAACACTTTCAAATTTGGCTGCAGATATGCAGCACAGCATCTCTAGGTCCATGAGTAGGTGCAGGTACTGCTATGAGGAAGCAATGCCTTGTGTGGGCTCCTCAGCCACTCTTGGAGATGGCATTTCCAAGGCCAGGATGAGATGAGCTCCTACCACAGCCAGTCTGCAAGTGAAATAATTTTCTTTAAACTGGGCTTTGAGAAATTGAACAGTCCAATTTTGCATTGATCCTTCAAACTGGAGATTTTTGGCCAAGTTCACATTAGGATCATTTGCTGGTCCAGCAATAGCAGGTAAGTGTGCAGAAGCAGATTTCCACGTGACTGGCAGAAATCCTTATGCATTTAGAGCAGCAAAAAGTGCTTCCAGCTTGTATCTTGGAGAGAACTGGCATAAGTCCTGCAACAAAAGTACCTCCAGCTGGTGGGAGGTGAGTCTATGCCAGGAGGGCTTGCAGGTCTAGCAGTGGCCACACTTCCACTGTGAGCAGCACAGACGCGACACATCACATCAGATTAAGGTGAAAACAAAACACTTCTAGCATACCTGCACCAGCAGGGACTTGCCACAGGACTCTGCCCAGACCTCCCAGCAATGGGAACTGCCCCAGAAATGGTCCCCATGCTGCCTGCTTGAAGGTTAGCACAGAGGCAGGTTGCAACAGCACTTGAATTGTCTATCTTCAGGAGATACTGCTTCCCTGGAGCTGTAGATGCATCTCCCAGTCCCTTGCCTGACACAATCTTTTCCCACCATACTTGGGGACACACACATCTCAGTGGTATTTTTTCCCCTCAGACCTTGCCAGTAGCATTGGAGTTAAAGCAATGATACAATCCTTAGAGCTCTGGGATTCTGGGTGCTGGAAGAACAGACATTTACTACTTGGATCAATAATTCAACAGGAAAAAAATCTCACAACACCAAAATACAGACCTATATTCCAGTTTCTGCAGAGATCACACACAGACAGTAAGAAGCATGATCCAGCAGCAACATCAACATCTCTGGGCTTCCAAGACCTGGTCCTGCTGCTGACTATCTTGGGCAAAGTCTGCATTTCTCAGGTAGCATCTCTGAGCTTGAGAAGCAGCACTTCATAACTCCAAGTAAGAGCCACCGAGGAGAATACTGATCTCTCCAGGGACTCCAGGACTGCTTACTTAATTTGCTGTTTAAACCAAGTTTGAAGGTCAAAACCAGCAACATTTCTAGTACATTTGTTGCTGGGATTGACCTTGCCTGTTGGTGGGCAAGAGTGACTCTGCTTGGAGGTAGTGGCTGTGGCCAAGTGCAGGACTGTCCTGGGCTGTTATCAGAACTCTGCTGAGGAATTTCAAGGAGATAGCACCTAAGTCTGAACATGGAGGACAGAAATAGGAGGAGGAGAAGAGCTGGTCCCAGCACAGGGTCATTCCTGGGGAGCCTGCACCAGCCTTGCTCCCAGGGCAAACCAAGGTCCTGTCTCAGAGGAAGGTCAGGAGAGTTTTGTTGGGCAGCAAGTCTTTCCTCACAGCATGGTATGAAGTAGTCCCTTGCTTTATAACTCCTGGCACACAGGCAACACTTGGCCTCAGATACCCTTTTAAATTCCTCACACTGATTTTCTGCTCTCCATGGTCAGGGCCAAAATTGACTTCATGCATTATAACCTCTCTGGTTTATGGTACCAAGGAGAACCTTCCCCAACACTGCCCCACCTGACTGGGTTTATTTAGGCTATTTCTTTTGATCTGGGTTTTTCAGAAAGTAACACAAGTTTTTAAGATGCTAATACTGATCCTAGCCCTAACCAACAGGGCAGTACTTGCCACAGACAAGTTGTTCTAGAGCTAAGTTCCTATAAAGTGCAGGACTTTGCTGGCACTGAGTAACTGGGCACTCAGTAGCTGGCACTCCAGTTGTCCACCCTCAGTGCTTCCCACTCCTTGCACATCACCACATTCCTCTGTGCTGGTTTCACAAATGATCATGCAGGGAGATGACCCAGCTGGTCAGAGGCTGCTGACCAAGAGAGGCAGAGCTTAGGGCTGAGGTAGTTGTCCTGGCTTGCTGTAGGTTGTGCTCACCACTAGATCCCATGGTTTGCATCACACCTCCTTCCCCAAGCTCAGTTTACAGTGCTGTTCATCCTAGTTTGCATTCAATATTTTACAGGGTTGAAAACAGCAAAGAAAAGTGAGCACTGAAGGTAGGAGCAAGTGTGGGAGTTGAATTTGAAGTCAGGAAGACTGCTAGCATTCCCAGCTCCTGTAATTGCTGCAGAATAACATCACTGCTCTGAAGAGCAAGCACCAGCAGTGCTCTAGCCCTGATCCAGCCAGGTGCTGCTCAGAGGACTTCCATGCTTTGTGAACCAGACTGAAGCCCACTGGGATTTGCTGGGTGGCAGAGGCACACAAACACAGTCTGGAGCATCCTTGGGCACAAGTGCTAACAGCTCCCTCCCCACAGCAAGCTTTACACACTAGCAAGAGTCACATCAGTGGCTGACACCACCTCAGCAAACCAAGGGCCTAGAATCAGTCTGCTGAGTGACACCCTACAGATAAGCCACTTGTCTTTGCAGAAGCAACTGGAGCATGAGGTTGAGCCAAACTATTGCCAATCACCCCAGGGGCTTCAGCAGTTTCTGAAGAGCTTTCCACACAGCCCAGGATACATTCACATGTCCATTGACCTGCAGATCCTACATCTCAGCAGCATTCCTGCATGGGCAGGTGCTGGCTGCAGGTCTGCCTTGGAGCCATGGAGGCACCACACTGCTGGTCCAACAGCACCTACACTGTGTGGGATGGAGCAAAGAGCATCTGTTTCTCAGCCAGCATCCCCACTCCAAATCACTACCTGAACAAGCCAAATTCCAGGCTCCAACCTGGTATTTTGGCAGATACTTACAACCCCTGTGCAGAGTCACTGGCTCCCTCCTCTCCCCTGTGCAGGCTGGAGAGCCCCACCTGACTGCTGTGATGGTTCACCCCATGCCCAGCTTGCTCATGGTCACCCAAAACTGCACCAAGATGATTAGCACAGCTCAGGTCCCCAGAAACCCTGGGGACCTTTGAAACTATCCATGATGTTTAGACCCAATACATGGGGACAGGAGACACCACTCAGTCTGCATCTGATGGACTAAAGCCCCAGTGGGCTGGAAGCACTCAAGGACCATACTATACCAGCTGAGACAACCAAATATCCTGGCCAGCACATCCATGTCCCCTTCAGCTCCATGGCACTGGGCTAGCCATGGCTGAGGGTTGGCTTTGGAGGCATGCACAGCTTCACCAGGACTTCCTCCTACATGGGTGGGCACAGCCCAAGAGTGCACACCACAGACAGGCACAGGCTCTGGCAACAAGCTTTATTCATCTCTTTAGGGTGGCTTCCCTGTGTTGCAAAGACACTCCCTCAGATGACAGGGGAACAGGTTTGTTGCTAATGAGCTCTTCATGATTGCAACATGCCAAGATAAGGAGCCTGCAGCAGGCACATGTCCAGGGACCAGATCCAGTGAGCACAAATCAGAGCCTGGTCTAAGGTACATATAAGCTCAGATCTCCAGTCCTTCACCCACAAGATGTGCTGCAGCAGCAAGGGCAGGAACAGCTGCTGGCCTCACCTGAGCACCAACAGCATGCTTCTCTTTTCCTGGCCACCTTTCAGTCTCACTTTGCTTCACTCTTTCTGATTTAAACAGTGATTTGCAGCCTCAAGCAGACACTTGCAGCAAGTTGAGTGCTGTTCTCTGAGAAAAAGAAAATCCCAAAGCCTTGTCCTCTGGAGGAAGGACAGGTTTGCCTTTACTAGGTTGGGGTCACACCTTGGACTTGCTTCTGTGACATATGTTATGTTTTCTAAGCAGAGCACAGGACAGGCTAATTAAAATTAAAATTCAGATTTGCACTAACAAATCCAAGGCATAAACTCAAAGCTGGATTTAGCTTAGGTTGGGTTTGCTTTTGGTGCAGGGGCAGAACAGATGATCTTCACAGCTCCTTCCAGCCTAAGCTTTTCCATGTTTCCAC
This sequence comes from Galbula dea, assembly GCA_013399015.1. Taxonomy (NCBI): domain Eukaryota; kingdom Metazoa; phylum Chordata; class Aves; order Piciformes; family Galbulidae; genus Galbula; species Galbula dea. The sequence continues at coordinate 1,028,411 of VWZX01000354.1, forward strand.
ACAAACTATTTTAAAACACTTTCAAGTATTTTGTCAGGAGCAGCCTTCTCAAAAAAACCCTAACCTTTGTCAACAGCTTCATGGGGCTCAGATCAAACTTGACTGTGACTTACTCCCAAATTCCATGACCCTTTCCTGGGGTTATTTAGGAATGGAATATCCTGATCAATTAGGACTAAGTTATTTTCTGTTTCATATAAGGTTTGCTTAGGCATGCTAGAAAGCAAATACAGTGGGGATGGTATCAAGCTATGCAGGCTCAGGCTCTGGCTGAGTCCCTGGGATGCTTTTTGGGGGTACACAAGCTGCCCACAGACTGCTCTGGTATTTGAGGTATTTGCAGCATCTGCCTCCCCTGTTTCCCAGCCTCCAGCCCTAAGCACCCTGCACTGTGACAGCCTCTGAATCACAAGTCTCCCAATCCCAAATCTCCTACACCTGAAGCTCCCAACACCACACCAGCCCATCCCACTCAGTGCACACAGATCCATGAGTCACCTCAGACCTTCCAGGTTCTATTTCTGGCTCCCTACATGCATAAAAGGATCAAATGCTGATGTGCCAACGTGCCCTCTTTATTCTTCCTTCCCCAGAGCAACATCCCATCCAAGCAGGGCTGAGGACATGCCCATGGTGTTGGCAACCACAGCTCACCTGCCACCAGACCTACACACAGGCTGCCAGGACAGTTTGGCCCCAAGCATTCCCAGTCATTGGGAGATGGGGCTGTTATCAATTAAGGGTCAGAGCTAAAAGTTGTCTTGGATGGAGGGAGAGTTGCACATCTCCTATTGCTTGGGCATGCTCCCAGCAGAACATAGTGCTTCACCTGGAAGTAGGGCAGCTGAGCTTGTGTTGCTCCTGCTACCTGGTGTTGTCATGGGAAACAGAAAAAACCCTGAGAAACAGGAATAACTGAGCAAGGGCAGCAAAAGACTTCCTTACTGGAGCCTGGGACAGGGGCAACCCTGGAGCAGCTCAGGCAAGGGCTCCTTTCCATAATCCTCTGCTCCTGTAACATAAGAAGGACAAGGAGCATCTCCCAAGGCACTGGCAGGTTGCAGTTGTTCCACAGAGGAGAGAGAGCAGCTTCTGCCTTGGCCAGAGATCAGCAATGCTGACAACAGCCTGCCCTGGTAGACATGGCCTTCCCATGGAGGTTCCCAGCAAAGATGAGCTGCTCCTTTGTTTCTGGGCAAGGGAAGATGATCCTTTGAGCAGCAGCTTCCTGCAGCCTTCCCAGCTGTGCAGGATTATCATCTCTGTTACACCTTAAAATAGACCAAGACCATTTGCCTCTTTCACTTTGTGCAGAGACAGTGATAATTAGAACAAAGAGGAGCCTGAACTTTGCAGGGATGGGAACTTCAGTGGGGAGGGATCACACCAGCAGAAAAATCAATCTGCTGGGAAAGGGAAAAGAAGAAAAAAAGAAGCCACCAGGCCAGAACTTGTTCAATAAGACTAACAGCATGTTCAGCCAAATTAGGAGCCTCCAGATAGCTCAGATTAAGCAAAGACTGGCAGAAGATCTGTTTGGGAAAAAAAAGGTCTAACCTAAATAAGACATTTTCAAAGATGAGATCAATGTGGAGAGCAGCCATGGTTCAAGAGCAACACATCCATCCTCAGCTGGGTTGAGGTCCAAACCAAGAGGATCCCTTTAAGGGGATGAACTAGATGAACCTTAAAGATCCCTTCCAAACCATACTGTGAGTCTCTGATCCTGCTCTTACTGGCCTGAGCAGTGCTAGTCCCAGTGGGAGGAAGACCAGGCTTGCAGAGCAAATGCAGCCACCAGGTGAGACATGCCAGGAGTTAACACACTACACTCTACAGGAATATCAATTCAGGACTCCTGTTTGCAATCTGAAGGATTTAATTTTAGAAATTACAGCTCATCAGGAATTACTCACTGAACCAGGAAACAGACTGAAGGCAAGAAGTACAGGCACTCCTGCCAGCCACCTCACAAAAATAGCAGGGCACAGAAGCCTGCCCGGAAAGGGAGCAGAGCCACCACCTCTATGGTTAACACACACCTTGACAGAGCCCTGGCCCAGGCTGCCCAGAGAGGTTGTGGAGTCTCCTTTTGTGGAGAGATCCCAAATGTGCCTGGGCATGATCCTGGGCAACCTGCCCTGGGTGACCCTGCTTTAGCAGAGGGGTTGGACTGGGTGATCCTCAGAGCTTCCTTCCACCACCTGCCATACTGGGGTTCTGTGACCAGGAGCAGGGCACTGCAGGGCAATCCAAGGAACTCTGGCAATGTGAAGAGCACTGTTGCAAAGTGCTAAAGAGGTGAGAGAGGTCCCATCAGTGTGAGGTCCCAACTGTCAGACTTGCTTGGCCCATGGCTGGAGGTCTTTGCTACAGCATGCAGCATCCCACACCAGCAACTGAGAATCTGCTCCTCTCCTTCTCCATCAGAGCAATGGTTACACCTGCCCAAACTACACAAGAACCTGAAGACAGGCTGAGACAGACACAGCATCCCCAAAATCCAGGCCATACACTGAGCCCCTGCTAGGTTCATGGCTGGGAATCACTATGGGATACTTGGTGGTTTGGGGTCTGTGATGGGTCTTTTGCTGTTTCCAAGCACCACTCATCCCTACTGCATACACAGGGCTTGGGCAGCACAGCCCAAACTCCCTCTGAGCCTCAAATTCTTCTGGCAGTATGTGGGAGTCAGGAGCTTTGAGAAATCATCAGTGGCAAGCAGCTAGGCTGGGAAATGAGAGTGCAGGGGCACTGGGATGCAGGAGAAAGCCCTGTAAGCACCTCTCATATCTCCCCTCATAGCACAGTGCTCCAGCAGCTGCAGCACAAACCTCTTTAGGACCCAGACATGTCAGCAGTGCCAATAGGGCCAGGGCTGCTATAAGCCAGCACCATCTTTGCTGTTTGCAGCAGCTCCCTGCCATGGCACAGCTCTGGGAACCCACAAAGCCCTGGCATGGGGCAGTGCAACTTGCCCAGCACTTGCAAGCTGGAAGCAGGTTTCTGCAAGAGAGCAACTGCTCCTTGTTGAGCCAGAGGAGCAGAGATGTATTTAAGGTGCCCCTCCTCATCCCACTGGGGTCTGGTGTTGTACATCCCTTCTCCATCCTGCCACAAGGCTCCTGCTGGGCTCTGCCAGGGATGGAAATCAACCTGGTTCTGTCACCTCTCTACCCCAACTGGGAAATACCTCTATCTCTTCCTGAGATTTTGGAAGAGAGGTTGGGTTGGCTCTTGGTTTAACAGGCTAGGAGAAGACCATGGTTAAGACAGGCAGTGGGGTCCCTAGGACCCTGCCATCACCCCCAATCCCACTCCTGCAACTCGAGTATGCACAAATTGGTAACATGCCTGCAGGGCCCAGAAACAGAAAGCTCCAAGTGCTATATTTAGCTGCTTCATGGAAATACATCATTCAGTTTCATAATGGATGTTGTAGACTATTGAATTCATTTGTGGTGTTTGGAGAGGACAGAAGTTGCCCCAACTGAGCAGCCCACCTCACCCCATGCCAGCACACTGCTGTGGGACCACCCAACACTGCACTCCTGGCTACACTCCCCCTTTCTTCATGGCTTCAGCATCCTCAGGAAGCCATCCAACATTATGAAACAACCTTGTTCCAACCCAGCCAGCCAATTCTGAGGCAACAGTGGCCACACACACCCTACCCACTCTAACTATGATGCTTACCTCCACCCTCACTGGGAGCCTGGACCCCCCCAGCTGGGCAGCTCCCCACCTCCAAACACGATCCCCAAACTCCCCAGCACCACAGGCTGCAGCCCACATTCCCAGGCTGAAATTCAATTAAAGCAAACATTATTTTGCTGTCACCCAGTCAGAAAGCATTACAGCACACTGCACATCAGATGCAGTTGGAGGCAAAGCTGTTCCCACCAGGAAGGAGGGAAGGAGGGAGGAAGGAAGGGTCTCCCTGGGCACTCACTCTAAATGACACCCATTTATGGAAGCTTTTCAGTTAGCATTTAGATTAAACCCAAAGCATTATATTTAAATAATCAGCTAAATGGCACTGCTTAGCCTCTGAAGCCTCCAGAAGTTCACCAGAAGGTAAAGCCTCACCAGTCAGAGAAGCTGATAGGAAGAGAAGACCTAGCTGTTGGCTGGTACCAGCCCAAGGCCACCCCAACGCTCTGCCCCCAGCTCCTGGGAGGAGGACATAGTGCAGAAGGACCCTGTAAGAGCTGGACCAACATCCACCTCCTTCTCCCTCACCTCTGACCCACAGCCCTGCTTAACACTCTAATTTCTGCAAAAATGAGGTTTTTCATTTGAAAAGGCATAATTCTTAATTTATGTGTTGTCATAAACAAAGACAGCAAAAGTAGGTCATTTCATTATCTGCTGCAGGAGTGTTTTGCCAAGGAGCCAAGATGTGAAGCTAAACAAAATCATCACCCAAGGTTTGGGATTTGTTTGTAGAGGGGGAAAAAAATATTATGGTTATTTTTCTACTTGCTTGATTTGCACATCTTGGATTGCAGAGCATATTTAGTTTGGCTTTATAGCCTGCATTTATTGTGACTGTCACATTTGATAATGGTGTCTATAGTTGAACAGTGATCCTTCATGGGGACAGTGTCTCCATTTATAATTCAATATCCCAGCTTTCAGAGCTGCTACAATAAGTCAGCCAACGACACAAAGCCTAAAACGTCTCTATGCAAATAAAGACAGCAGTGCATGAATGAACACCTGCCAAGGAAACCACTGCCAGCTCCTCTCCTGCCTTCCTACCTCTGCAGCCAGCTGAAGGACATGAGGGATGGAGCAGCCCAACTGGTGGGAGCTGTGCCCAGGTCCTGCCAGCCTCTGTGAGGCTTTTGGAAGATGCTGCCAAGGCAGGGAGAGCAACTCAAGCACAAGAGGGATTGCACTGTCTGCCTTGTGACTCCACGAAGGAGCCCTTGCTTGTGAGCTCACCACATCACACCTCCAGAGGGGTGGTGCCTCACCACCTCTGAGCAGCAGCCACAGGACTAGGCCCCCTTGAGACCTCACTAAGGCTCAGCTTCTCCTCAACACACAGAGGAAGTCACCCCATTGCACACAGCCCTTGGGGCAGGCACAGCTCTACCTAAAAGAGCAGCAATGATTCAACAAAAGCCACCTGTACACCCTTAGTGCACCTGCACCCACCTCTCTTCTCCAACTCCCTGCAGACAGACAGGAGACACACTGAAGCCCAAACACCCACCCTAGTTAAAACCATGCTGATGTCCTACCTGTATGGAGGGATCACACTGGCACTGCTCCTGTCCTCTACTGTCCCAGCTCATTAACTGGTCTCTTGGTGGACTGCAGACACACTCTGTAAGCAGCTTTGCCTCTAGCCCCATCTCCTGCATGGCTTCAGACTGGTGTTGCAGTCTTGCTCTCAGCTTCTCCTGAGGGCATTGCACAGCACTTGTGGCTATTGATGAACCTATTGCCAACCCCACTACTATGTTCAGCCCCAAAGGGTGGCTATGATACTGTTAGGACCATCCCTGCAGGAGAACCTTGCTTCTGCTACCTCCTGAGAGGCAGATCAGACTAATGAGTAGAGGGGGGAAAAGAGCTGGAGTTTATAGAGCTGGGCCCAGGTGGGGCTGGTCAGGGCAGTTAAGAGTAGTACAAAAGCAGGGCATTGGAGGTGTTCACTGGTTAGGTTGGTTTCTTTGTTGTAAGGAGGAGGGTAGGGTTATTTCTTGTGGGGAAGAGTGATGGTTGGCTTTGGGGTTTTTTTGAGAGCTGGAGGGATTTTGGTTAGAGCTACTGCTGTTGTAGCACTTGGTCCCAGTACTTCTTGGTGTGCCTGAGGTAGTTGTATTAGCCTGTCCTCAAGGTAAGGCTGTGCCCTCACCAGAGTAGCTTTTGTGCAAGCATTGTGGGGCAGAAAGGGGGAGCAGGTCTAAACATAGTCTGGGCTGGTGTCAAGATGTGCTGGGTACTAGAGCTGGAGTCTGGAAGCATACCTAGCTCTACCTACTGAGATACAGCTTTGGATGTGTGCACCTTGTTTGCTGGTAACATCTCATGTGGCAGGGATGTGCTCTCTGGAGCTTGGTACCATGGGGAGCATGGCTGTGTTCCCCTCCTGGCTATGGCTGACCACCAAACTTGGCAACAGAGAACTTCTAAAAGCCTCTGAGAAAAAAAGAAAGCCAAAAAGCAGTTTTTGTATACATTTTCAAGCCAGCTTTGTGATTATTTGTGACTACATTCACATATGTTGAGCTGACAACCTTTCTGTGCTTCCCAGGGCAGTGTGTTTTGGGAGTCAGCAGCCAGTGGGAATGGGTGAGCAGAACCCCAGGGACCACTGAACTGCAGAGGGTAAATTGCTGGTGGTGCTGCTGCCCTGAAACCTGCCTTGGCTGCCTGGGAGTGAGCTCTTCCTCTGTTTTAAAGCAGCCCTGTGTGTATAGGGAGGGGGCCCAGGCAGTCCTCACAGATTGATTTTAGGAGGGGGAATCACATTCAGTCCTTGTGTGCAGTGCTGGAGCTGGAGGAGTGACAGTCCTGAGCTAAACAGGGTCTTACTAGATGCTTAGCATTTACAGGTGGCACTAAGGATGGAAAGATCCTGTGCCTGCAGTGGTGACAAAGGAGAGTTCTTCATCTTCCTCCACCTGCACAGGTTTCTGTGGCCAACAGCAGCAGATGCATGTGTGGCAAATGAGGTCGTTGCACAGTGATATCTGCCCCAGTTGGCAACAGGATCCCAGGTGCTGCAGAGCGTAACAAATCAGCCAACCCCACCAGGCCCTCTGCATGTGCAATTAGTGTTCACCAGGGAGACAAGGGAACATTGAATTCTGCACCCAGACAATGGCTCTGGCAGCTGCTTAGCCTCCAGCAAAAGGCTGCCCACAGATGGGGAGGGGAGCGTGCTGACCCTCACCGAGCTCAGGAACCCCTTGAGCAAAGCTGTGCCATGGGCAGGAGCATCCCCTGTTAATTCTGCCTCTGGAGTGTGGCAAGCTCCAGGAGACTGTGGCAGATCGTTTGCAATCAGTCAGCAAAGGGGCTGAAGAACTTAACATACTAAGTAGTTTCAGTTCCCATGCACAGATGAGGAAATTGTGACATCCTCAGAAAACAAGAGGCTCAGTTCTTCGGGGACTCTGAATTACTGTCATAGCCTGACACAAGGTGGCCACCTGACCATCTCCTCCCATTGCCAAGGGCTATTTCTGCTGTACCTTGGTGTTTGTCCTTCTCCAGCACTTGTTGCTGCATCTGTTGTCATCTGTGGAAAGGTCCTCCTCTTTGAAGCCCCAAGTGACTAGCACTTTCTTGTTAATCTGCAGTTTTAGGTGGTCTCTGAGCAGGCATGGTGTGACCCTGATCACCCTGAGGAGCCCCAGAGATAATCTGTGTTTTCCACTCAGTCCTCTTTAAAACTGCACTCCCCACTTCCTCTAAGAGAGGGTCTGGAGGAGGTTTCACAGTCCTTCACTCAAGTCTGGTGGTTAGCAGAGGACAGCCAACCATCCCTTTTAAGCCAGTGTCACAATCTGGCAGAGCAGAAGACCCAATTGCACAGAGCCCTGCAGGATCACCTGCAGTCATTCTGCCTCCTGCAAGACATGAATTTCATTTCCAGAGGGCTAGATCCTAAAGGATGCTGAGCACTTGCATTCTTTCAGAGCAGGTGGATCAGTCCATAGATACTAGACAGACTGAACAGTTTTCTTTTTGCCCAATGACATACAAAATGGGTTTGTGTGAGGATTAGGGAGCAGAGGTGGGAAACATCTTTATCTGCTAATGATCCTGTGAGTGATACATGTTTAGTATTCATGCATCTGAAGAAGAGGCAAACATAGCCATTTGCTGCTGAGTGACCTTTACCAGCAGCCAATACATTTACATTTAATTTAGAATTACAATTATTAGGTCAACTAGGGAGCAAGTGGAACTTACATTTATTGAAGAGAGAGAAAAATTAGTCTTCACTAGCAGAATGCTGGTGTCCTCTTACATAAACCCACTCCAACAGGATCTCTAGCAGCAGCCAAGGAGCAGCCCAGATGTGTTTGAGCAGCATCACTTGTGTGTTTTGGCTGGAGGTAGTCTAGGGATCACAGAATTGACAGCAGGCTTGGCATGGGCTTTGGTGAGCCTTGATCAAGAGCCATGCATTAGCCACCACTGCACCTTAGACGAAGCCAGAGGCAGGGCTGTATGGCCAAGGGGCAGCATCTCTGTTTGGATGCTGGGGTTATAGCCTTGGTTCTGCACTGACCTCCTGGAGTGAAGCACTCACATCTCCACCAGTTTATGTAGCCATTTTGCTGGGACCAGCACAGCTCCTGTAGCATTAGGTGCACCAAGGGCTTGGGTTTGGGGTTGTTGCTAGTTGGCAGAGGTGGCCCCAGCTGAAGGGAGACTCAGCAGGACCAAGGCCACTGTTATCCTTGCCCTGGGGTTTGCTGACCACTTGGCAAACTGTTTTGTTCAATACCGATCTGGATGCTTCCCAAGGTCAATTCCCTTGAGGAGGGGACCCTCCTCCATTGGGAAATGTTGGCTTGCTTGGCTTCTTGGCTCTTCTTCAACCAAAAAGCAGGTGGCAAATAACCAGTGCATCACACAGGGATGAGTGGGAGCACGTGAGGTGAAGGGGAAGGAGTCAAGTGCATAAGCCATGGGTGAGCTGTGGATTCTTTTTTGTCTTGTACACAGTCTTGTTCATCCATGTGCCTTAAAGATATGCTCTCTTCCAGCAGCCTCAGGGCTCAAACCCCTTCCACAGTTGAAGTTGTGCAGGGTTGGACAGAAAACTCCATTCTTCCTTGCCCCCATCATTGCTGCTGGCCCATCCTGGCATGGGTCCCACTGCAGGCTGAGCATGCCCCTGTTGTGCAGCTGAGGAAGCAGCTCCTAACTTTGCTATAGGACAAGGGGTAGTGGCTTTAAACTAAAGGAAGGAGATTTAGACTGGTTATAAGAAGGAAATTTCTCACAATGAGGGTGGTGAAGCAGTAGAACATGTTTCCCAGAGAGGTGGTAGAGGTCCCATCTCTGACAATGTTCCAGGTCAGGTTGTCTGGGGCTCTGAGCAACCTGATCTAGTTGATGACCCTGCTGTCTCAGTGGGGTTGGACTAGATGACCTCTAACAGTTCCTTCCAACTCTAACTTTTCTGTCATTCTGTGTTAAATCTGAGCCCTGAGGACCAAACCTTGACCAAAGCCACACTGAGATGGGAGTGAGTGCACAACCATGAGCTGTAGCAGGTCCTGCAGAGCCCAGGAAGAAAAAGACCCCAGGGAAAACATAATGCAGTCCTTATACCACATCTGCCTGAGCTTTGTACTGCTGTTCAAGAAAGGTTCAGAAGTGCCTGCAATAATTGATGAACTCTGCATCTTGACTGGGCTACTGCAGATGTTCCTGCCTGCACTGAGCCACCACAGCTGATGATAGGTTTTACTGACTCGGGGGACCCCCCCAGAGTGTTTGTGGGTGGTGGCAGCATCACTGTGTCATGACAGCCAGCTTCATACACTGCACAATTAGTGCCTGTCCCAAAAACCAATGCTAAGGATGGTCGATGCTCCAGAGCTGCAGGAACCTCCGGGGAGGAGAAGGGAGGTGCAGCTCTAGCAAAGGGCTTTACTGGAGCCCAGGGGAAAAGGAGCAGACAAGCTACACCAAGTGATAATGTGGCAGCCGCTGACCCCAAACTGGCAGGGGGAAAGAATTCACGTTTCAGCTGATATTTCATTTGCACACAAAAGGCACAAAGCCTGTGCCCGCCCTAGCCCAACCCCCCTGGGTGGTGAGCAGCCCCCTTGTGCTCTAAGCCTAAAGGCTCATCTCTTGTATTTCTTTCTGAGCCCTGCGTGTACCGTGTCAGCAGAGTCTGCCGTGCTGTAGCTCTAGAATAACGAAGCACTGCACGCATTAACAAGCAATTTCTCGTTCAGGTCCCCGTGTGTGCCATGGATGGGAGCACAGGAGCATCCCCCAGGCTCCTTCCCGTCTCTGAACTCTGAGCTCTGGCTGCTCAGATGGCTGCTGCCAAGCTGTTTGACTCCATTCAGGCACGTTTCAGGGTTTAAGGGGCTTTTCAGAGCTCTTTCACCTCCAGCTCTGCAGATGTTCGTGGAGCTCAACAGGCTGCAAGGAATCATCCGGTTTCTGCAAGGCTGGAATCCAGCAGGGAAAGGAAGGTCTGTCCTCAAATGCTGTCTCATTGCAAGCTTGTGACAGTAACATCACTGTTCTCTCCTAGGTCTCCAGGTTTCTCTGGTGTCCCACGGGACAGGCAGCATCCCTGCTCCAAGCTGGCAAAAGGCCCTCCAGCATTGCTGCTGTCCCTGTAGCCAAGCAGTCAGCATGGGAGTACCTAGCCCCATGGTTGGGCTCTGTGCTTGCCCGGGTTTGAGCCCTTTGGAGACTCCTGACTGAGCCTTTAACAGGGAGTTCCCAGTCAGGAGCTGGGTGAGTGTCTCATTTGGGAGAGCAGCATCTAAGAGGCTAATAAGCTACTTTTATGACTTCCTTGGTTCCCAGCACAGTCTTGCACCAGGCATGCATCTCTGCGTGGGACATCCTCTCAGAGAGTGGCAAAGTCTCAGGCTCATGGTCTCCTCTGCTAGTTGGGAGGAGATGACAGCAGGCTGGGATGCTCCATCCCAGCTGACTCTCCTCAGTGGTGTCCCAGCCAGATAGAGCCACCAGCACTACATAGCTAGTGCTTGGCTGTGCTGTTGAGTATCCATGCTAGGATGCCTCACTGGAGTGGGATGGCAGCTGGTGTGGCAGAGATGTGCAGATGCAATGCACCCTCCTGAGCCTGGCATGCCACTGCTGATCCTCCTCACATGAACATCAAAGCAATATCCAAGGTCCTGGACCATGGAAGGCACAGCATGCCCTGGGATGCTGCTCCTGATGCCTCTTCCTCACCCTTCTTCCTCCTCAAGCTCTGTGTCTGACCTTTTCCCAAGTGTGGACCTTATGGAAGATGGAAGCTATGAGACATTGGCACTGACACACAGTAAAGCTTCTTATCCTCAGTCCAGTCCCTCATCGTGGCTGGTGGTAGCCAGCCATAGTTGCCCCAATTAACCATCAAGCAGGAGGGTGCACAGCTCACACTGGGGGACTAAGAAGCACCCAGCTGTTGTCCAGGGCCCCCTGAGGGTCCCAAGAAGCTGCTCCCACCCACACAGTGGATCAGCTGTCCACTGTGCCCCCAGCCTACCTGGCATGGGACTGGAGCCTTTCATCCCAGCTCTTTCATTCCCAGCTCAGCAGGAGCACCTGAACCTGCATCAGAGTTAATTGAAAGCCACATCAGAGTGAGGACAGGGAGCTGAAAGCAGCACACTGCTATCTCCTCATCCAGCCTGTCATGCTCTTTTAAATCTGTTGCTGGACTTTTTAAGCCTGTCACAGGCCTGAAAAGGTTACTGAAGCTGTTAGGACGCAGTCCCGCAGGGGAGTTTAGCTGAAGAGCTACTTTCTGTAAGCCAGCACCTTCATCTCCTGGGCTCTGTGATCAGATCAGTGCCAAGGCTCAAAGTTCACTGTCATGCCTCTGAAAGCCACCTCACAGGATGGCCAAATGGAGTGCCAGTGGCTCTGATCCCCACACAGGCTCTCCTCTATGGGTGGCTGTTCCTGCCATGTCCAACCAGCTCCATCTGGGATTCCTCAGCGGCACCACTGAGGCAGGGTCTCAACACCAAACTAAATCTTGCTGTCATTTATACATGTCTAAATTCAGAGTTCCTTTGGATTTTGCCCATGTGTTAATAGACATAAACATGGCTCTGAGATGTTTGCCCTTTCCGTGATGCTTGGAGAGATGATTTCTTCAAGCAAATGCCCAGCAGCCTCCTGTAAAGCACATCAAAGCCAGCTTCAGTGTATTGCTGGCCAGCCACCCTGTGCCTCAGTCACCTGTCACTGCCCAGGCATGAGGCCAGATTTGATGGAGAACTCTCCTGCTGCAGAGAGCTGGTGGTTTCCACTGACATGCTCAAGGAATTGCTGTTTCTCAGAGAGGGAGGAGACATTGTGGGAGGAGCGAGGTATAGGCAAGATAAGAGGAGAGGGAATGCCAGGCTGGAGACCAAGGTCAGATGTCTAGGGTGGTGAGGGGTTCTTCTCCAGATGAATGGAGAGCAGGAGCACCTCTGTCTTATGAATAACCTCCTAATGAGTTTAAAAAATGGCAGAATATCACATAACCCATAGAATGACCTAGAGGCAGCAGGGCCCAGAGGAAAAGGCCAGTTATCACTTTGGCTCACCAACAGTGCTCTTCCTCCCCTGCCTGGAGGTGCAAAGGTGGTAGGAAGCCACAAAGGAGTCTAAAAACCTCTTGCAGGATTCCTTGCTGGTGGTGGGAAGAAGCTCAATGTCCACAAGGAACTCTGGATCCAGCTGCAAGTGCAAGGACCTCTAAACAGCTGCTGAAGTCCCACTCCAATGAAGCCATGCCAGAGGTGGCCCCCACAGAGAATGACAAGCTGGTCGGGCTCTGCCTGGCAGGGAAAGTTCTGTTTCCCTGGGGGCAAACCACAGACCAGGAGCTGGTGGCTCCTCTGCCACTCTGCATCACACACAGCTCAGAGGAGCAGGCCCTCTGCAAGCACATCTGTGGCCAGGTCTGCCTTCAGCATCTTCTGACCTTCTCCTCTCACTCACTGACTCACTCCTCTCACTCACTGGTAGGCCACACCAGCAGAACCTGTCTGTCTCCTTTACCTTGGCAGAGACTGAGAGAGCAAGTAAACAGCATGGATCTATTTAAAAGCATTTAAATACCAAGCAAAGCCCCAAACTATCAATTTCCTTGAACAAGCTGGTTGGAAGAGCTCCAACTGGGCCATTAGCTCAGGTAACTTCACCACCACCCAGCCATGTCGTCTTTCTGCCTCCTAAATAGAAATACATTAAAAATACATATTTACTCCTGAAATTGGCTTCAGCAGCACTGAGAATCTCTGGAGTGATGAGTTTTGCTCCATGCACCCAGCTGCTTCCTGTGAAAAAAGCTTATTTTAAATTAAGGGAATAAAGTTGGGCAAGGTTTGGCTGTGCCTTAACCCTTGTGTACCAAGGTGCACCCTACATCAGCACCTGAGGAAATACCCTTCTGTGTAGTAAGCCCTGGGCTCAGCAGTGATGATGCCACCAGAAAGATCTTCAAAGCTGTGTGCTCTCCTACCCAAAAGGATTTCTTCAGGTTGCAGAGGCAAACATATCTAAGCTGAGAAATGCCAAGATGAGGATGGTGTGTGGCAGGATCCAGCCCTTCTAGAGCACAAGTCTTCTAAGGAGTGGCTGAGGGAACTGTGGTTGTTTATTTGGGAGAAGAGGAGGCTCAGGGAGACCTTCTCACTCTCTACAACTACCTGAAAGGAGGTTGGAGCAACGTGGGGGTTGGTCTCTTCTCCCAGGTAATTACCAACAAACAGCATGAGAGGAAACAGCCTTAAGTTGTGCCAAGGGAGGTTCAGGTTGGACATTAGGAACACTTTCTTCACTGAAAGAGTCATTAGGTATTGGCACAGGTTGCCCAGGGCAGTGGTGGATTCATCATCCCTGGAGGTGTTCAAAACACATATAGATGTGGCACTGAGGGACATGGTTTAGTGGTGACTTGCCAGTGTTAGGTTAATGGTTGGACTCCATGGTCTTAGAAGTCTTTTCTAACCTTAATGATTCTATGGTTCTAGGAGTCTATGATTCTATGCCTGTTGCTCTGCCTGCAGCCACAAGGGCTGGCAGTGAGGGATGCAGGGCAGTGAGCATCACATTGGTATAGAGTCTCACAGATGCTGAGGGTATTGATTTCCACCAAGGCTGCCACATGGTGCTTGTCATTAATCTCCAAGAGCTTCTCAGGCAACCCAGATATTCCTAGCTCCCTTGCCATGTACTGAGGTATTTTCACTTCCATTTTGCCAGCAAAGAACTGAGGCAGAGTGTTTCAGGGAGAAGGTGGCTGCTCATTCCACACACCCCATTGGAGCTGCCTGAAGACACATCACACCCTGACACTTTGGATGTTGAGAGTGGAAGTCCAGTTGGAGCTGTACCTATCTGCCAGGCTCTGGGCTCATTTTCACCCCATAGCACAGGCAGCACTGGGGCTCTGCTAAAAGCCAGGGAGGTGAGATGCAGCCCCAGGAGCTGGTGGTACCTGGCTGAGACAGCAAAATAAATCTCAGCTCCCAACTCGTGCTGCCAGGACTTGAAATGGCAATGCTGTCCCAGGGGTGAGAGGGGAAGGTGGCTGGAGGAGGTCTGCAGCTGGAACCTGTGGTGCAGTTCTCCCTCCTCGGTGGTGCTGCCTGGGTTACCCATGAAACAGGGCATTTCACCCTAGCCCTACTGAGGACCAGTGGCCAGGGCAGCACCACCCATGACATCTCATCACTCAGGGCACCAAGAGCATAATTTGGGGCACATCATGAGTGAGAACTGTAGCTCAGAGTCCATCCTGCAGAGTGTGTGTGTATATGTGTGTGTGTGCACATAGGGACCACGCATCAAGCAACCTGGGCTGCAGGAGCAGCTTTCTTCTCTCTTGCTGCCCACTGCCATTGTTTTAACACTCCCTGAAGCCCTGTCAGGATCCTGCACCACCTAGGATCAGATTTTGCCCAGGCAGGATCCTTTCTGGGGCTGTGGCATGGTGAGTATGAAGCTTTTCATACCCAGTGGGCTGAGGACCACCTCTTGGAGTTGCAGGCATTTCCAGAGGAGGCAGTTTCACTAAGCCTGGCATCATTTCAGCACATTTAAAAGAAGTGACAGAGATCCTCCAGGGAGCCCAGGAAGTGTAAGAAAAGCTCATCAGCCAAGCAAGACTGAAATCTGATAAAGGTGAAGGCTCAGACTGATAAAGCCCCAAGTTAACTAGCTAAAAAGATATGATTAGTAACCAATTGTGTGCAGGCAAAAAGCCCAGTAGAGAAAAGGAATAATCTCCTTATGATGTGAGTGTAACCATCACTTCAGGTCTCCTGCAAGCAGCTAGAGATTCAGAGGGGAGTCACTCTGGCAAGGCTTATTTGGCTTGATGCCTTAGCTAGAAAGAGAGATGTCTTCTCCGGTGGGGTGGCCACAGAGCCTGGCCCGAGGATCCTCTCCCATCTTGCCCTGGC
Source organism: Galbula dea (assembly GCA_013399015.1). NCBI lineage: Eukaryota > Metazoa > Chordata > Aves > Piciformes > Galbulidae > Galbula > Galbula dea. The sequence continues at coordinate 1,043,560 of VWZX01000354.1, forward strand.
TTCCACCCCACTGTGCCTCCAGCAGAGGAACAAGCAGGGGCCCATTCCCAATAAAATGATAAACCCAGGGAGCAGCAGTCACTCATGCTCTGGGAATGACTCACAGAATCATACTAAGCTGCAGCTTTTTCTTTTTTTTGGCTTGTGGACAGAGGCAAAGGCCACCTCTGGCCATGAAGGGGCTCATGGCCCTTCCTGGTGCCATTCCCTGGGACAGCCCTTTCCAGTCTGGGCACTGGTTCACAGAATCCCAGCATCCCAGCATGGTGGGGGTTGAAGAAACCTCTGGAGAACATCTAGTCCATCCTCCCTGCAGTCCTCTTTCAGCAGGGACACCCAAAATGGAGCTTTTCCTTGTTTTCCTGGTTATGAGATGAACATTTGTCATGGAAAAGTACTTCTTAAAGGCTGTAGGAAATATGGCCAAACACAACAGGGATGCCTACAATGTGCATGACATCTCCTTGGCCATGGAAGCAGATGTCTGGCTCAGAGGAACCCCTTTTCTCCATCAGAGACATTGGAAGGGGAGACAACTTAAGGGGAGGAAACATGAGTGACTCGATGCCCCTCTCCTCTGGGTTAAACAAAGGAGGACAGAGAGCAGATTTCCACTTCTGGTGGAAATGAACAGGAGACAGATTAGGGGTGAAGATCCCAGACCCCACACAGTGGTGGGAATCTTGAGGGCTACAGTGATCAGCTTCATCAACTGTGGAGGCTGTCCCTGTCTGCTCTGTATGGTGACACAGCCAGAACCACAGGGTGAAAGGAACTCCCAGCCTCAGTGTCACCCTACAGTAGAGCCTCTGCCTGTCCCATCAAAGCCATCACTGGTGGCTCTCTGTGGCCAAGCCTTAGCCCAAAAAGGCAGTGCTGGAGACATGAGGATTTTCTGAGTTTGCAGCAGATTTTTCCAACCCTTTCCCAGAAGACACTTCAGCCCCAATTCCAAAATATCATTTACAACCAAGAAACTCTTCACCTTGCTTTTGGGCATGAATTTTATCTCCTGCTTAGATTAGCCCACTGAGCACCCAGGCTTATTGCACAGCATCTCTTGGTGGCAATGTGACTAATTTGCTTCCAAGGAACATGGTGCACTGGCACAACAAGGGCAGGCTTCACGTGGACTTGTCCTCCTCTTCACTTTGTGTGAGGATCCTCCTCTTGATATGTGGAGACTAGTGATGAATTCCTGGCAGGACACAGAGGTTAGTCTGAGGGGGACCCTGTTGAAGCAGTAGAGGAGCTTCCTGGACAGAGGAAGCTGCAGCTGCTCTGGAGGATAACAAGAGCATCTGCTTGTTTAGAAAAGGTATTAAAATATTTTGTCCTGCATTTAGTCTGCTAGCTGCAGAGTGGATTAAGCAAAGATGTTGGCACCTTTCATTTAATAAGGACATATCTGAGTGTCTGCCTTTCCTTCATTATTAAATACCAGGCTCTTGGTAGAAGATAAAAGAAGAAAAATAATTTTTCTTTTGTTTAGCATCTATTTTCTTTCTTCTTGCCTACATCAGTGTGCTTTGATATCAGGGGTTGCTGGAGTACATGTGGTGTCGCAACACCTTCATCCACTGCCACCAAAGGACCTATTGCAGGACACTTCTCTTCTGCAAAAGGAAAACTTCTAATTTTCTACAAAATTCACCATAAAATCATACACTTCCCCCAAAACCCTGCAAAACCTTGTGAAAGGAAAGTCAAGCTCATTCAGAAGCATCTCCCCTTGCTAGCACCATCCCCAGGGCAGGTCCCAGGGTACAGGAGTAGTTTGTGGAATAAGGACAGCTCTCCTCCTTGACCCTCACCCCAAAACTACACCAGTCTCTTTTCCTGCCTTCTCCCCTGATTGCATTTTGCTTTGAGCACTTGGCTGGAAGTGGCTCCTGTTGGGACACCCAGGGCCACAGCCCAACTTGGTGGGGCAGGGCCAAGCTTCTCGGCCAACATCCCTGGTCCTTAGGCCACCACCGGGGCTCTTGCCACCGCTCCCTCTGGTGCAGCAGCCTAGAAAACGCTGGGCCAGCGTTGCTATTCAGCACTGGTTATTTATATCCCGAGAGGGAGCTGAGGACCAGCAGCGCAGCTGAGCCAGCCCCTGCCAGCGGGGGATATTTTTAAGCATGGGTTTTGAAGAGGTTGGTAATGAACCCACAGCTTTGCTCAGCAGCAGCTGCACTCACTCTCCAGCCAGCTGCCCCCAGCCACCACCCCTGCCCCTACCCGAGGCGGAGGGGGGGCGGCGGGGCGGGGAGGACTCCCCCAACCCTGGCCTGGGGGAAGTGCTCCATGGAAGTGCGTTTGTGTCCTGGGCTCTGAGTGAGGAGGTCAGGACACGGCGAGACGAGCTGGCACTGTCTCGGTGGTGTCAAGCCCTCTCTGCCTGGCTCAGTGCTGGGCAATCCGTGCTGCTCAGCCTGGCTTCATCCTCCCAACAGCTTCAGATCCTGCAGTCGGGGCAGTTACATCCCACTTGGAACTGTACGCAAGTCACCAGGTGCTTTCTGGGCAAACCAAGCGTGACTCAGGAGCCCTTTGGCCAACAGGTCCAGCAGCTCTGCTGTAAGGAATCTCCAGCTGCAGCAGCCCTCAGCGCCTGGCCGCTCCCGCTGCCTGTGCGTGGCCGTGGTGGGACGGGTGCCCTGTGCCCTTGTCGGGATGGGCTGACAGGGTATGCTGGTGACACTGGAGCCGGCCCAGCTAAGACAAGGCTCACCTGCCCCTTGGGCCCCATGCTGGTGCTGACACCCTCCCAGCATGCAGGGAACATGCTGTGCGGGGTGTAGGGTGCATGGTGCTCCTGCTGCAGCCGATCCCAGCAGCGTTCCCTGGTTGGGCAGCTTGTCCTGCCAGCCCAGCACTGCAGACAAGAGGGATTAAGGCAGACCCCATGCTCTGTCTGGGCCTCTTGTATGCCAGGGATGGGTTGGTGCCGCACTCAGCTCAGCTCTGCACCCTCTCTCCATTATACATCATAGCCTTATGCTGCTGAAAGCTTCATCAAAGACCTGCCTGCACTCCCCAGGTACAGCCAGGCTGTGGCTCGTCTCCTCATGGGACCCTTGCCTGGGATGCCCTAGCAACAGTCAGATGAGATCTCTGCCTCTTCCTGAGCCCAGCATCATGAGTGCCAGCATCAGCTCTTCCTTCTTGCTCCTCTGTACCCACTGTTGGGCATCCCAGTGGGTCCCAGGTCTCAGATCATGGGGGATCCACAGAGATTCATTTGAAACCTTTTTGAGGCTACCAGGCAATGGGAGATGAGCCCTGAGCAGTGAAGCAACAACCCATCACCCAAAAGGCTCCACAAAGCAGGAAGGAAAAAGGTGAGAGATGCTGGGGGTGCTGGAGGCAGCTCTGTGCAGGGGATCCCCTGAACTGAACCCTGGGATGCACCCAGCACCCTGTTGAGAGGGTCTCTGCAGCATCCCCAAGTTCAGGGATGCTCTAGGGATTTATGGGGAAATCTGGATTGTCCCTTCTGGCTCTCCTCTGCCCACAGCCCAGGCCATGGGGTGGCTGTGTCCCCACCGGGGCAGAAGGAGCTGCCCCGGGGCTGGCAGGGAGCTGCCTTGGGGCATACATGGCTTCTTCTGCTCTAAAGGGACACTTGCAGCCACACAAAGAGGTGGCAGCTCTGAGAGCACCGCTTTGGGCATCAGCAAGTGGAAATCAGTGCAAACAATGGGAGCAATTTGGGGAGGAAAATATTGAGTCATTTGCAGCCTGAGTTCGAGAAAACAAAGTTTCCCTGAATGCTATACCAAATCAAATGTTCCAAGTTCCCCTTTTTCTTCTCCATTTTCCTCCTGAGAAAGCAAAGTCCGGGGCTCAAGGCTAAGCTTTTGCCCAATTCCATGGGAAATCAGCAGAACTATGAAGTAATTACAGCTGAGTTCCCAGGCTGTAGATGGGTCCCAGTCTGGAGCAGAGGATGCATGGGCATAAAAGCCAGCCCTGGTTCCTGCTAGTCACTGGTTCCTGCTCAGCCCCAGGGCCAGGATGACTTTGGGAAACACCCCCCCTCTCCCCCCCCCCCCACCCGCCTCAGACAGCCACGGTTCAGATTACATATTAGGAAAAAGTTCTTCCATGAAAGGGTGGTTAGGCATTGGTGCAGCCTGCCCGGGGAGGTGGTGGAGTCACCATCCCTAGAGGTGTTCAAACATGTAGATGTGGTACTTGAGGACATGGTTTATTGGTGAACATGATAGTGTTAAGTTAATAGTGGGACTCAATGATGTCAGAGGTCTTTTCCAACCTTAATGATTTTATGGTTCTATGTAATCCATATGATTTGTGTTCTTTTTTCAGGCTTTTCTCTCCAAAACCAGGTGGGTTTGAGCCTCTGGGATGAGGAAGAGCTAGGGCTAGGGGCTGCTGCAGCTCTTCTCTCTCCATTAGCTTTCTTATTGAGTTGTCTCACACCATTCACAGCAGCAGAATCTGCTACAGGCGTATTAAGGATTCTCCATGCAAAACTGATAAGCTGAAGCCTCATTATTATCCTGCAAAGTGATTATCTTTCCTTGATGAAGTCTCATATTTGCCCAATTTCAGATGGAAACCTTCCCCTTTTCAATTTGAGACTAATTCATTCCTTGACTCCTGGTTACAGTGCAAGATATCACAAACACTCCCAGCCTCGGCTGCCTCTGATTTATATCGTTAAGAATCATTTACTTGCAATTAAAATGAGCCTTCAGGGTTTTTGCAAACAAGCTGGATTAGCTAACAGTAAAACATTTGCTTTTTGCAAACATGGACTTCAGGCAAAGAAACCCTCTGGGAGGGGAAGGAACCAGCCAGAGCTGCCCCAGGGCTGTGGGTGGAGGAGAACCAGAAGGGACACTCCAGACTTCCCCATAAAACCCCCATCAATCTCCTGCAGCATGATCAGAATGCTGTGAGCACCCTCCCAGTGGGCTGCTGGGTGCATCCCTGGGCTTAGAGAAGGGGAGTCTCTGCCCCCAGCATCTCCTGCCTCTTTCCCTCCTGTTTTGGGGAGCTCTTTGGTCCTCCCTGCATCACTTGGGGTTCATTCATTCCTCTACTGCCTGGAAGCCCCACAAAGAGTCTGGATGAATCTTGTGCTGTGCACAGCCCTGAGGATTTGGGACCTGAAAGCTGCAGAGCAGGCCATGGGTGGAGATGTCACCTAGTAGCATATCCTTCATAATTAAGATAATTAACAATAGGAGCATGTAATTGGCAAGCCCTCCTGCTCTTGGCTCCTCTTTTACAGCTGCCCCAGGCCTTGAGTAACACAAGGACAAACCCACCCTGTACACCTTAGCAAATCATTACAACAACCCTCTTAAAGCATTAACTTGGCCAAAACCTGAGCATTTAGAATGCAAATAGCCCAAATCCTGGCATGCAGACCCCACACCCTGGGTATTGCAGAGAAGGAGGAGCTGAGTCGGGTTCAAGGAGATGCCAGGCAGCCCCTTCTGTACCCCCCTGCAGCTGGTAGAGGGACATCAGAGCTCAGACACTTGGAGAACAACAAAGGAGAGGGTCTCAACATCACTGAGTGTAAATACAGCAGAAACTCAGCACTGCACTCTGCAAAAACCTCCAGCCATGCTAAAAAACAGAGCCAAACCATAGCAGGACATGTTTGTGGAGGTAGATGCTTCCACTTTAATAAAAGCCAGAGGGAGTTAATGGTGTGTCTTATGGTGGTACCAGCACATGGGGGGGTAGGAGGTCACACACAAGGAGCAGAGCAAATTTGGGGTGGCTGAGGCAGAAGGCAGGCTTCCTGTGGCACTTCAAAAGGCATCTGCTTCTGTGTCTGGGTGAAATGTCCAACTTAAAACCTCCCCTGTCACAACACATAGAAACAACAGGTTTTTTTCAAGCAGCTGCCCAGCAGCAGGTGGAGGTTATCCCCAGGTGGAGGTCATCCCCAGGTGGAGGTCATCCCCAGGTGGAGGTCATCCCCAGGTAGAGGGTATTCCCCAGAAGGAGGTTATCCCAGAAGAAGAACACCTCCAGGAGGAGGTTATGCTCAGGTGCTGCTCACTCACAGCTGATGTTCATCACATTTTATTTAAGAGACCCAAAGCAGCTGCCCCTTGTTGAGCTGTTGGTCATTGTCTCCAGCTGGTGGCTGTGGTGAGAAACTCCTTGCCTGTGCTTGCCTACAAATAGCTCAGAGAGAGCACCCAGCCCACTGTAAAGACACAGGGTGAGGTGATTTATGCTCCTAGGCAAGGAGGGCACATACTTTGCTTGCCTGGCCCCAGGACCCTGCCAGCAGAGCTGTGCTGAACTGAGGGAGACGGTGGTGCAGGATGCTGTAACTGTGCTTCTGCTTGCCATCNAGAGGGTATTCCCCAGAAGGAGGTTATCCCAGAAGAAGAACACCTCCAGGAGGAGGTTATGCTCAGGTGCTGCTCACTCACAGCTGATGTTCATCACATTTTATTTAAGAGACCCAAAGCAGCTGCCCCTTGTTGAGCTGTTGGTCATTGTCTCCAGCTGGTGGCTGTGGTGAGAAACTCCTTGCCTGTGCTTGCCTACAAATAGCTCAGAGAGAGAGCACCCAGCCCACTGTAAAGACACAGGGTGAGGTGATTTATGCTCCTAGGCAAGGAGAGCACATACTTTGCTTGCCTGGCCCCAAGACCCTGCCAGCAGAGCTGTGCTGAACTGAGGGAGATGGTGGTGCAGGATGCTGTAACTGTGCTTCTGCTTGCCATCTTACTGTGCCCCACACAGCTCTGCCTGGTGTGGCTGTAGGCTGGTGGGGGATAGGATGGGTGCAAGGGAACCCAAAGAGCCAGTGGGGTTTGCATGGGCTATGGCTATGCATGCAAGTTGAGTACATCAGCAAGTGTTAGCTCCAGCTGAGCTCATATGTCTCTTTTTGATGCCTGCTTGTTTGGTGCTTCAGTAACAGGACAGAAACCTCACAACCTGTGTCAGAGATGTTTATATCTGCTCTAATTAAGAAGCCTGAGGATGCTGTAAAGCTGCTATGAGCATATCAGTGCTGTCCTCCCTCCTGGCTGGAAGGAAACTCAGCAGAAAAGAGCTTGCCTGAAGAAAAAAGAAATCATCTCCTGGGCATTGCCATGAGAATGATCCAGGCAAGTCTGCTGGCAAAGCAGCTCCTATGTTGGTGAAGCAGCTGTGCCCTGGCAGCTCCACCATGGTGCTGGGGCCTGCAGGATTGGTGCTGCTCTGGGGGATGTGAGGTTTTTGTGAGCCAAGGTGCTCAGTGATGTGGAGTTATACATCTTTTTTTCTTGGAGACCTGACTGTTGTGCCTGTTCACGCTGGTGATTTGTGGCTTATCAAACTGCTCAGGGCATTGCTGATCTAGGTGAGGAGCACCTTCCCAAAGGCAGAGAGCCTCATTTGGGGAGGAGGAGATGTGGTCCCCTGAGCCAGGACACTTCCCTGGGTGTGTGGGTGGTGGGTATCTGTGTGGAGCTGAGCTCTGCAGCAGTGGTACCTGACAAAGTGACCTGCTGCCTGCCAGGTGTTGTGCATCCTCACCCTATGCCTGCCCCTCTGTCAGTGCTGACAGCTAAATGCTGAGTTTACAGCAGAGGTATATTTTTGTTGTTAATAATATAAAAAAAAAAAAATCATTAAAGGGAAATGTTCAGGGGAAAGCCCTGCCAGGCTGATTGATGCAGAGGGCTCCTCTGGGAGTGCATCTGCAGTCATATCTGGTCTCTGTCTACCAGGAGAGACAGGAGAGTCCCAGGGCTGGCAGCTGCCTGCACAGGTAGCCACTCACTCCTGGTCTGTGCCAGTCCAGCAGCCTTGCAGAGGCACTTGTGAATGCTTGCAGGCTTTATGCAGGTTTTTATGTTCTTTTTATTATAATTTGGATGCAGTTTCCCACCTAAAGGGTGTGTTGTCAGACCAAAGCCCAAAGAAGGTTGACATACTGTCTTGATGAGCTGAGGTCACTGCTCAAAATGTTGCTCTTGCCTCCCAAGGTCCTCTGAACAGGACATGAATTCCCTCAAGTTGTCAGCTGTGGCCTCCTCTGATTACATAAGGTATTTATTTGGTGACTGGGTAATTTGAACCTATGGAGTTATTAATTATGACCTTAATCTGATCATTGCTTTGTTCCATTTTTAAGTAGCTTAGTAAAACTGAAGTAATTTAACCTGGTAATATACTAGCTTAAGTGCCCCTCTGTTTGCACATCCTTTTTATATCCATCCAAGAAGCACTTGGGAGTGGCTCACTTCAAACTGCAACTTGGGGCATGAGCTCTGAGCAAACCTCAAGCAATATTAAGTTTACAAGCAGGATGCTCTGCTCCTGAGCAGCTGAGTAGTTCCATGCACTTTGGGTTACAGCTGGCAGCAGGGACCAGGGTGTGGATAAAATGCCCTGGTGCCAAGCAGAGTGGGAGAAAATGGGGATTTGAACTGTGCAATCAAGAATTGGCCTTTTGGAGGTCAGCACAAGGAACATCTTTATCCAGACAGGAGGTTGTGAGAAGCACAAGCCCAGGTGTTTTAGTGGGCACCATAGAGCCACTCCTGAGCAGAGTGAGCTCAGGCTGTGCATGCTCTTGTGGCTATGGGTCAGTGGAGACTGGCAAGCAGATGGATGGCTTGGAGTGATCTGCTCTCAACAGCTTCAGTGGTGCTCATGGGAAGCTTTTATCCCAGAATCTTGGAAGGAAACTGACATGCTAGCAGAGGGCATGGAGCTGGGCAAGCCTGGCTGCATCTCAGTATGAAGACACCCCAAAGACACAGGCCAGCTGGGCAGAAGGTCTCCAATTTTATAGCCTTTGATGCTGACATCTGATGACTTATTTATGGTCCAAGGGCTGAGATTTGCCTAATCTGAGATCTTGCTGTATTCCCAGTTCTTCTGGGTTACACAGGGCAAATCATTTCTTTGGTTTCCCCATCTGTAAGGAGGACATAATGGTGCTGGCTGGCACTGCTGAGCCCTGTGAGAGCTATGGATTTGAAGTGCTCTCACTGGAAGGGATTTACAATTGTTCTTCCCAATTTCCCTACTTTTAGACTTGAACAGAGTTCCAATGGCTTCTGCCAGTAAGGAGATACTGAGGGGCTCTGCCTGCCCTAGAAATGTGTCCTGGCTGCTCTTTACTACCAGCACCATCCCCCAGGGCTGCATCCATGCCATGCTCACTCGACACAGCTATGGTGCTTTGGAGGTGGTGTTGGAGGGGAACATGTGGCACAGAATGGATTTTTAAACAGAGCATTAGCACAAGAAAGTGGCAGTTGTTTAATAGTGGCATGGTTTAGTGGACATGGTGCTGATAGGTTGACAGTTGGACTTGATGATCCTAGAGGTTTCTTCCAACTTTAATGATGCTGTGAAAAAGACATGTTCTGCCCTTTTCTCCCCTCCTGATTGCACTCCTCCATCAGCAGTTGTCCCTGGCTTTGGCCAGAGCTAGTTAGGGTGTGGAGAGTTGTGGCACAGCTGTGGCAAGTGGAGACCAGAGTCTGCAGAGGTTTACCAAAACCTGAAGTGGGCAGAGGCACTGGAACCAACAGGTGCAAGAGTGCTAATGAAACACAACCACTTCCCTGACATGTTTTCTTTCTCCTGCTTTATTGCTTAACTCACAGCAGGGCAGTTCCACATCCGCCCTCTTGGGATTAAATTCAAACAGAACTGTATTTAATCACCTGTCTCATGAATCCCTAATAGTCTGTGTGCAGCCCTTGCTAGCAGAGCTGGGCAGGAGGCAGTGCTGAGCTGGGAAGGAATTAAACACTTTTATCCTAACAGAAAGCCAAATCAACAGTTTCTCAGCTGCCAAATGCCATAACTCCTACTGGTTTCACTGGGGAACTTGGCCTAAAACATCCTGGGTGCCTAAGTATCATGTGGCAAAAGGAGGAGGGATGCTGTGGAGCTGGAGCAGGGTGATGTTCCTCTCAGAGCTGGAGAGAAAATACTTCTTGCTGGTATCTGCACTGAACAGTTCCTGTTATGGCACAATTGTCCCTAACCCCTAGGAGCTGTTGGCATCTGGCTGGTGGCATAGGTGAAGGTGACCACCTCCAAGTTATCTGGGGGGAGTGTCCCCTTTGGATTGTATTTTTTTGCCTGGAAAATGCAGGTGGCAGGACCAAAGTCTGTTTGCTATGGGGTAAGGAGTGATCCCATGTCCACCAGCCCCGGGGCTGCAGCAGGGAAGGATGTGGCTGCAGAGGACTGCCATGGTTAGAGGCACTCTGCTCAGCACCCCTGTGGTTTGTAACCACTGCTCAGGAATGCACCACAAAGCAGTTGAGCAAAGGTGCTGGGATTTCAGACCCCTCCTGATGTCCATGTTTCCCAGGACTGATGAGATCTGTTCCCCAGGAGGAAGTAAAGGACCCCAGTTGGTGGTTCTCTTCACTTGCCTCATTTAAGCCAGAAGAAGCTACTACATTTGGCTTCAGACCATCCCTCCCCATTGTTCTTCCCATGCCACTGCCTGTCCTGAGCACTATGTTCAGAAGCCACAGAAAAAATTTCCAGTCCTTGCCCAGCATGTGACACTTGCTGTCCTTCTGTCTCTTGGTCTCTCCTCCTGGGCCCCTTTGTTCTGTTCTTGCTGCTCCTCATGTCATGGGTCACCTTGGAGCACGGTGTCTTCCTCAGCTGGACAGAGACCTGCAATTCCCCACTCCCTGTGCCAGGCCCTTAGGGAGCAGCAGCTCTTCCAAAGCACAAGGAAAGGAGAAAAGAAAAGCAAGTTCAGGCAGACAGTCCTCCCCTGGAGGAATCATAGAATGGCTTGGGTTGGAAAGGACCTTTACAGATCAGCCAGTTCCAACTGCTTAGCCATGGGCAGGGATGTCACACAGTAGAGCAGGAACTCTCAGGGATTCCCTTCCAAAAACTGTTAAATCTCCAAAGCACCCCTTTGACACAACATTTGGGTCTACAAAACCTGTCCTTTCTCCCTGATCTGTCAGAAGCAGCCTGTTACTTAGGGAACCACCCACCCCACCTGTTTGGTGATAATTAACACCCATGCATGAAAGCAACAGTTGGCACACCTCAGAGTTGTGATAATTTGGGTTTGACCATGTCCCTGTGTGAACTGGCTCTGCTTTGGGGTGCTTGCACCCTGCTTTTGGGCACTGCTTCCTCCTTGTTGCCCTGTCAGATCTCATTACTCTTGGGCACTGTGCAGGCAGTGGGTGATGGGGACCAGCACACTCTGCACCAGCAGGAAAAATGAGGTTGTTTTGTTGTGGGGGTTTTTTTCCCCCCAGTGTTTCAGCTATAAATAATTGAGGATTTTAAAACTCTGTTTCTGCCACAAAACTCTAGAGGAAAAGGTTTGGATCTGACATAGAGATATATTTTTAAGCAGGGAGAGATTGATTTGTGCTGCTCCTGCCTAGCTGACACCTGCATTCGTTCACCTCAGAAAGGCTCAGCCTGCTCCTGCAAAGAGGAAAAATTGCTGGCTCCTGAGCAGCTCTACTGCAACACTGTGCTCAGGGACACAACAGTGTCCCCAGCCCTGGCAGGAGCAGCACCTAGGAGATCTGCTGCTCAGGACAGGGCTCAGCATCAAGTCAACTGCCCAGGGCACCCCACAGCAGAGCAAAGCAAATGCTAAGGACAGTCAAAGCTAGGGAGGTAAGATCCTCTGTGGGGACCTGCTTATGGGAACAGGCCCATGTCCCCTGGGATGGGCAAGGAGCAGACCTCCCCCAAGGCTCAGGGTGTTTCTGGGTCTTGTGTGGCTGGTTTTCAGGGAGGAACAACAGCCTGGAGCCTCAAGGCCTTTTAACTGGCTCTTCCTGTTGTTTTTCTCTGGAAATAACAATAGTGGGAGGTTTATGTTCCTTTTCTTTTTCCTTAAATCAATCTTTTCAGTGATGTTAAAATTGCTTAAGTAGAGCCTTCCCTGATGAGATATCAGGGTAAACTGTGTGGCAAAATTAGAGCCAGCTGAATTAACACCATATTTTCTGCTGCACTCAAGCATTTTCAACAGTCACTAGTTTTCTAGTGCCCAAGTGTGATGACTCTCCAGTTCTTTCCATGCTCTGGGTGGTACCAAGACCTGCCCAAAGCTCAGCATGAGCCCTGCAGTGAAGTGCCAGATGTTGTGCCTGCAGCACCCTTTCCACCACAATGTCACCTATAGGTCCCCCAAGAAGCTGGTGAGCAAAAATATGCTTAAGTTGCTAATACTTTCCTGGAAAGATCCAGAAATAAGCAGGTGTCAGGTATGTATCTTCTCTTTCTTTTCCCTTATCTAGTGTAGCTATCTGCAGGAGATGGGTGAGATCCTATACATTCTGAGAAGCTGCACAGGCATCCCTTTGGTACCTTGTGCCCCATAAGTCAGGCTCAGGCAGTCTCAGCCTTCTGCCCATGCTCTAAAGGCACGTAACTAACCCCTGGTAGCTCCTTGTCCCCAAACTGGAATTTCTCTGAATTTGCCCAAGCCATTGGACAAAGAAGGTTTAGATAAGTAGAGAAAGGACAGGAGGAGCAGCATATTCTTGAATGAGAAAGGTGGGGTGAGGCTACTGCTTTTCTCCTGGGCAACAGCACACAGGCTGGATGGATCCAGCTGGATAGGTGAGACATGTGCTGTGCACTTCTTCCTGTGTATCAAGTGTGCAGAGATATATCCTACACAGGGATCAGCTTTCTGAAGAGCCTGGAGAGATTGTTCAGAGATGTGGGAAAGTCCTAGCAGGAGATGCCATTGAACCCAGCAGGATACTTTATTAAATCAGTGTTACCTTTTCCTCCCTCACAGAAGAAAGAGCAGAGATCAGCAGAAACAAATGCTGGGTGTGACCCTCATCGTCTTGCTACAATACAACAGGAGGTGGGAAACCCTACTAATTATTCTCCTGGTTGAAAAGGGTCCTGGTAAAAAGATTTCTTGTTCAGAAATGTTGCTCTGTCCTTCCCTCACCCCAGGGTAAAGACATGCAGCGTGGCCACTTGCCGTGTGGAGGAGCTGAAAGATGGGGAGGAAATGTGACTTTTCCCTGACAACTTTCCTCCCAGTAATCTTAGCTGCTATTTGTAAAGGCAGCAAATGCCACATCCTCAGACAAAAATCTGCTTTTCAAGTGATGATGTCCCTTTTTATAATAAATGCTGCCAACTCCCAGCAGTGATAGCTCAGGAACAATCAGCAAGAGGACAACGGGAATGCTCTTTGAGATGCTGTGCACAATAGATCATCCACTGTACAGCAACAAATCAAATTTAGGGAGAAAGAATTTGAAAACAAATTACCAGCAAGATATTTCAAGCTGACAGCAATTTGGAGCAACTTAGGTCTGTCTGGTAAGAATTGTATTCCTTTTCTTTTCCTGTCAATAGCAGATACCTTATAAGATTGGTTTCTCGTTGATAATTCTCTTGTCTGGAACAGAAACTCCTGAGTACACTTAAGTTGATAACTCTCTCTTTGATCACATTTCAGTAGCCATGCTTTTCACCTTGACAGCAAGATTTCTCCCTTTAGATGAAGTTTCAAAAAGGCCACATGGGTTGTGGGACTTCTAGCCTCAGGGCCTTTTAGTGCAGCACAGGCAGTGTGGTCCTGAGCTTGGACTCAGGGCTGGGAATCATGGGGATATTGAGCTTGGGGCAGGAGTTGCAGGGATACAAGCACTAACCTGCTCTGCCTCTGTTTCCCTGCTACTACAACAGTGTAGAAACTGCTTGTGTATATTTCTCTCCTCATGGGAGAGGGATAATTAATATCTCCTAGTGGTACCTTCCCTTCAGAAATTCTGAAATACCAAGGTTAAAGGTTCTCCATGCCAGCTTGCAGCTTGAGAGGTGAGCTCATCACCTCTCACCTTTCCATGTGCTTAGGGGAGCAATGTGCATCTTCTCATGGCATGTGTGAGTTAGCAGGAGCACACAGGGAAGGGACTATCAGATATGATGCAACCACAGGCTTGATTACACACACAGCCTTGCCCTCGCTCTGGGTTAATGTAGCAGGTGAAGGTCAAGTGCAGTGTGGCCATGGGAGATGCTTGGGTGGAGGTGAATATTAGGAGGGATCCTGTACTGCATGCAGAAGATGTGCTTTCCTCCAACATCCCCTTGACATATCACTGAAGACTTGTCTCTCTCCTGCTGAATGTGGTACTAAATGTGTTAATTATGGAGGCAGGTCATTAACATCCATCAGGGATGAGGAAGGGAGGAGTGTGTTGGGGATAGAAGGGGATGCAGCAGTGCTGACATGCCCTGAGCAGGAGAGATATAAAAAGAGTGTGCTAGTCTGTAATTTGCCTGCAATTTCTCCTCGGGAAGCAATGAAAGTTTATGAGCAGCCATGGCAATGCCCATGGATCTCTTCCAGAAAGTGGCAGATAAAAATAGGTCGGAATTGCACTGAGGGAAAGAGAATGTTGACATTCCTTTGAAAAGTCTCTGTGGTCAAGTGCTCCCAGCCCGTTTTGGCCAAGTACTTAGTAAGAGGGATGCCAGTTGTGGCTGACAGGCATGTTTGTTGCCCTCGGTTTAGCACGAGCCAGGTCCTGCTCATGGGCAGAGATAAGTCTCTGCTGAAGGCAGCCAGCTGAGCAGGGCAATTCCACTAGTTTCACTTCTTGAAACAGAAATGAAAGGATTCATGCTGGTTTAGCAAAGGAGTCACCTCAGCTTTGGCACAGGAGGTCTGTTTCCAGGTTGTGTTGCCCCACTCAATGCCTGAGACCCAGCTTTTACCTTGCTGAAGCCTCAGGTGATGCTGCTGAGCTTCCAGGGAGTGTAGGGTCAGCTGTTGTCAGCATGGGATTTGTGTCCTTCGCTGGCTTCTGCTTTGTGACAGCATTTGGGAGTAACTTAATCCTGAGGAAGGAGGAAAGCCTTAATCCAACTATGGTTTAAATTTGTAGCTTCAGTTGTGGTCCTCTAACACCCTACATTGAAATCAGCCAGTCCTTGTTTTGCACCACATTCCTCCTGGATAAAGCAAGCAATCTACAATGCCTATTTATTCAAATGGTGCCTTAGAAACTAAAATCATATTGTCTGTTCTCCATGGATATGAAATGCTCAGTGATGTAACAGAGGCTCCATTTAAAACTGAGGTTGTTTTTTTTTCCCCAGTGCCCTTGGCTAAGCTTTTCTTCCCTGCACAGTCCCACCTCTCTCTGGGAACCACATTTCAATGCTGTTGTACCCCCTTACTCTTCACAGGGTTTTAGGATCTTTCCAGATGGGAAGCACTATAGAAATGTAAAAGCTTATTAATTAAAGGCTGAAATAGATGCAGTGTGTGGAGGTCAGTGACTCATGCAGTAGGATTCTCAGGCTTCTGCTATGCATCGCCTCAGGGTGCTTTTTTGAATGTTCCCTTCTCTGGGGCTATGACAGTTTATTACACAAAGGCTGTGTGAACCGGAGGTGAATGCAAACTACTCGGGCTAGGCTGCTTCTCAGCTGGCAAAGCAGCAACCAGTGAACCCAGTCCATGCAGAGCCTTTTGGGACAGTATAATTTCTCCTCGTTACAGTTTCTGCCTGTGTTGTCAGGATGCCTGTGCTGGAGTGTGTGTGTGAGTGGATGCTGCTCAGAGCTGGCAGCCCTGCTGCTCGTGATTATGGATTGCTTCTGGTTTTATCTCTTTCCAGAGGCCCCAGGAGCACTTGGTGGTGGAGGAAGAGATGGTGGCTTTCAGCTAGGATCCAGCAGCTTCCTGACTTTGAACTGAGGCATGTTTCTAGCAGACAGTTTTTCTTGCAGAGGGTGGGCAGTGATGGGGATCAGCAGCTATGAGTCCTGGAACCGTGAGCAGGAAGCTCTGGCTGGCATCACCTGTGCTGACTTCTGAGGCATTCCAGCCTTGACCAGAGCAGCAAGGGCTGATCCTTAGGCAGCCAGCAGTGCCAGAAGGAGCCCAAGCATAGATGCAGATGTACTGGTAAGACCGTTCTCCTCCCGGCTGAGGTTTGTTTCGTGGAGGTGGATGTTTTGGCTATTGTGTTGCAAAGTACGGCTTAGGAGGTGTAGCTGCAGTCCCACCAAAAGCACCATCTCAATGTGTTTCTACCTATTAATGAAATCCCGAGGCATATGTGGCCCAGGGACATTGGGATGTGCTTTCTGGCTGTGTGGATGTTGATTCCTGACTGGATCTTGGGAAACAGTCTTACTTCTTTGTCTCTGAGCCCTGAGCAGGAATAGTGATGCCTCACAGCTACATGGGAATGCCGAGACCAGTACTGGGGGAGTGCCCAAGCCTTGTTGTTATTGTATCCATGAGAAGATGATTGTGCTAGTCCCTCAGTTTTGTCACTTTGCTACATCACTGGCTTCCTCAGAGCCATCAGTACTCAGGGGACGCTGAGGACTGGTGATCCATCATTTTTGTATGATCCCCATGCAAAGCTCACCCAGCAGTGAGGTCTCCGTCCTACTCCTGGCTCCCTTGCTGACACTTCTGCAGAGACAGCAGAGGTGACAGGGCTGCACCGTGTAGTTGCTGCTCTGCAGTTAGAGCAGTTGGTGGCACAGCATGGCTGCCCTGGGGCTGTCCTGGCTGCACAGCTTGACATTAGCCTGCAGATAGCCCCAACCCTCTGGTATTTGGATCCTGAGTTTCTTTTATCGTATTTTTAGTTTTTCTTTTTCTGTTGCTTCACTGCTGCCCATTCAGCCCCTTCTGCAGTGACTTCTGCCCATCATTACACCATTCTGCATCTTCCTTGCTCCTTTTATTTCCTTCCCTCTCTTATTCTCTCTGTCTTCTTCCCCCTCTGCCATCTCCTGCCCCAGCAGCCCTGTCTTTGCACCCCTTGCTTCTGTTCCAACACCCACATCTCACAAATGACAGAACTAAACTGCTCTCTTTTAAGAACACAAAGATTAAACACACATTTTGAAATGGATGTGAAAGGACACACAGAGCAACTACTTCATTTCAGCAATGTTGTGACAGAAATGGAAAATCCAGTTCCAGTTGAAGCATGTAATTTAAGACACCCTGTATGCTGGGGCTAGCAAACAGCATAGTTTCTCCAGGTGCTACATCAACAAGATCCTCCCTTCCTTGGTACACAAACATACCCCAGGATTTAACAGCCAAAGGACAGCTTTCCTGCTCTGCTTATGCTCACATAGCTGTCTTCAGGTGGCACTAGTCAGAGATTGCCCTTGTGCACACTTCTGACTAATGTAGATGTGCTGCCAGGGAGTGTGCAGTTGCCGAGGGTTAGGGCTGGGCTGGCCACGAAAGGAGTGACAGACACTCTGAATGCCTCTGCCTTCCCAAAGGGAAGAGAGAGGGAATAAGGCAGAGAGACTTATGGAGTGGAAAACTAAAATTGCTTTAATGAAAACAATAACAGTAGAATAATGAAATATATACAAACAAATAGTGGATCCAACCCCCTGATGGCAATGATGTCACTGTCACCACCGATGCTGTGACAGCCACTGGGAAGTCCCAAACTGCTACAGCTGGAATTGTCCTAACAGAGGTGAGACTGAAAGGGTTTATTTGATGCACTTAACCTACCTGCAGCATTGCTGTTGTGGTCCCTCCTCACCTGTCCTCTTCCGGGGCTTACATTTGATTTTTATGCAGTGAGAAGGGGCAGAAGGAACACTTAAAAAACCCCAGGAAAATGAGATTACAAAACCCACAAACACTCTTAAAAGGAAGATTCAGGGTCAAGCAGAAAAAAATCTAGCTCATTTCAGAAAATGGATTAGCTTTTGGTCTGCTGACACAGCCTGATGCTGTCTTAATGTCATTTTCTGGATGGGAAGTGTTAGCTATTGTTCCTTGGTTCTTGTCTAAACAACACCCTGTATTTTAGTCCCACTGACAGAGCCTGCCACCGTGTTCCAGAGAGAGCTGTTAATTAAGAGACAAAGTCCAATCTCAACCTAGCTGGCTCTGTTGTTACATAATTTTATTTTTTGTTTGCTGAATCTTTTAACTCCCTCCATGAGCCAACTGAGCTGCCAGCTGATCTACTTTTGGCTTTGCTTTTCAGCAGTGCAGTGCAGAGCGTGTGATTCTCCACAACTCCAGGCCTTCTACCTTTGAGTTTGTAGTTTTAAAAGGGATTTAAAAAAGGAAAAAAAAAAAAACCCTGACATTTTGTCCTGAAAGGATGTGAAATGTGCAGAATCACCAAATGTAGAAGCCACCACGGGAGGCCAAGACATGATATTAAAAAGAGTAAGGAAAGAAAGCAAGCTATTGAAGTGTAAACTCAATTTTACTGAGAGTATGCTACAGATCAAAAATGAGTAGTTTGAATCCCTGGTGCAACTGACACCAAAATATTAATGGTTTGGTACAAGGAGGAAATAAAAAGAGCTTTAAAAAATGTTTTCTTCTCTGTTTCCAGAGGTAAGCCTGTTTGTTACAGCAAAGAAGACTCTATTATTTTAATAACAGGTATCTCAACTGGTATCATAATTACAGATTTCACTTTCAATTAACTTCACTCACTGGCTGGGTTGGACTCTTGATTCCTATTTTCTTTCTGGATTGTGAAACAACAGTACTCCATTTATTCCCTTGTCTTGTGTCCCCTTCTTGGATTAAATCTGCAGGAAGGAAAAATGTAATCTAAATCACTGCAGGACACTGTCTGTCTTCCTGCAGGAAAGACTTACAGGTGTATGCCAAAAATTGGAATCACAGCCCTGCTAATGTCGTTGAACCAGGACCCAGAGGAGTGTCACAGCCCTGAACCAGGGCATGCCTTTGCTGTGACACCAACCTGGGGACCAGTCCCCTTGGGAATCTGCACAGGCTGCCCATCTCCCTCTGTTAAATCACAGAACCAGCAAGGTTGAAAGAGACCTCTGAGATCAAGTCCAACTCTCAACCTGTCATTACCATGCTACTAAACTGTCTGTAAGCACCACATCTATAAGCTTTTTAAACACCTCCAGGGATGGTGGCTCCACCACTGCCCTGAGCAGCCTGTGTCAATGCCTAACAACTCCTCCTGGAAAGAAACTTGTCCTAATAACCAACCTAAACCTCTCCTGGTGCAACTTGAGGCTGTTTCCTCTTGTCCTCTCACTGGTAACCCAGGAGAAGAGACTGAATCCCCTCTTGCTGCGACCTCCTTTAAGGTGGTTGTAGAGAAGGCTAAAGTCTCTCCTCAGCCTCCTTTTCCTCAGACTAAACATCCCCAGCTCCCTCAGCTGCTCCTCCTAAGGCTTATTCTCCAGACTCTTCACCAGCCTTGTTGCCCTTCTCTGGATATGCTCCAATGCCTTTCTTGTAACGAGGAGCCCAAAACTGAACACAGTACTTGAGATGTGACCTCACGTACCCTGCATGAACCTCCCTCCCTGGGAGGTTGCCCACTCTGTGTATTTTGCTTAATATCAAAAGATGGAGTGAGTAGATTCAGGTGTCTCAGAAGTGCTGGCAAATGATTCATGAAATGTATTAAATTTATTCAACTGTTCTTACAATCCAGTACAAGTGTAAGTTCTGTAAAGACATTTGTATCAAAAACCATCTCAAAGGATACCATGAAGAATCTCAGGGTAATTTGTTGTAGGACACCAGTGGTCACTCCCACTCAGAGGCTCACTGAGACTTTCCAGATGAAACTTTGAAACAAATTAGTGCTTAACTTTAACTCTCCCTGTCTGCAAATCTACATCTCTGGATTGAGGTTGGGTCCTTGAAACCTCTCTCTTGTCTGACAGGGGCTCTTGGTGGCCCTGTTTTTACCTCTGGGATTTCTTCTCCCCTGTATTCTTGTTATTAGAGACATTGGCATAAAACCAAGACTTTTCCTCTGACTGTTTTCAATACAGAACATCAATTCACAAACCCCAAGAGCAACAGAGTTATAATTTTTCCTCTATCTCTTTCAAAGCCTGGTATCATAGAATCATAAGATGGTTTAGGCTGGAAGGGGCCTTTCAAGGTCATCTAGTCCAACCCCACTGCAGTCAGCAGGGACATCTGCAACTAGATCAGAGCCCCAGACAACCTGACCTGGAATGGTTCCAGGGATGGGACATCTCCCACCTTGCTGGGCAACCTGGGCCAGAGTTTCACCACCTTCAGAATAAAAAATGCCTTCCTTCTATCTGGTCTAAATCTCCCTCTTTCAGTTTCAAACCATCATCCCTTGTCCTGCCATAACAGGCCCTGCTAAAAAGTCTCCCCATCTTTCTCATGCTCCCCTTCAAATACCAAAAGGCTGCACTAAGGTCTCCCTGGAGCCTTCCCTTCTAATGGGTGAACAACCCCAATTCTCTCAGCCTCTCCTCACAGCAGAGGGGTTCCAGCCCTCCAACCATTTTTGTAGCTTTCTCTGGACCTGCTCCAACAGGTCCATGTCTCTGCTGTGCTGAGCTGGCCCCAGCACTGCAGGTGAGGTCTTGCTAGAGCAGAGCAGAGGCAGAATCCCCTCCCTTGCCCTGCTGGCCACACTGCCGGGGATGCAGTCCAGGACACAGTTGGCTTCTGGGCTGTGAGCACACATTGCCAGCTCATGTCCAGCTTTCCCCACACCAGTTTTGTTTTGTTGTTTGTTTGTTTTTTTTCTCCACAAGGCTGCTCTCCATCCCTAAGTCTACTGGGTTTTTTGAGCTTTGTGTAAACTGTTCTTTTGTAATAAACTGCCAGATATCTTTGTCCTCTGAGAATTTTGGGGTTTGCACATAGTCTTCTGTGGAAATGAGTCAGCCCAAATCATCGGACTTTACTGTGTTCACAGACAAGATTTGAAATATATGTTAATAGATAAATGTGCTGTAAAAGAACTCATCTCTGTTTTTAGTCCACAGTAGTTCAAATTAATTGGAGAGTGTGTGTCCCAGGCAGTGTTACATCAAAGTGCAACAGACCCAGATTTCACCTGTTATAAAAGGTTAGATGTAGATTTCAGCCACTTCCTAGGTAAGTGCTATGTTTGAAAATTATTAGTGTCATATTCCCTCATATGTTCCAAAAACCAAGTTGTACATGTGATTAAGAATCTTGTGTTCTCTGTATATGTGCAAGTGTTTGTGTATTGTTTCAAGATATTTGTGTAGATAAAGCAAGATTAGAAGAATGTGAAGAGAGAGCTGCTGAACTTTCCAGAAGTATTTTTTAAGTTATGTGATCACAAGATGTACACAGGGGATTGCTTAATAGCTTCATGAACAGTGTAGCTGAACATGGCATAGTTTTTATCTTCAAATTACTATTGACTCTATGTTTAAGAGGAAATTTGGATGTTTCTAGGAAGCAGAGATAAGTAAAGTAGTTAACCTTAGTGAGTCTTTCTGCTATGCTTTTAACGTTTCATGTACAAATCTCCCCCAAATCATCTGAATACTTCATTTGAACTGTTACCAGTTCTTTAACAAGATCAACAGTGGGAGAATAAGAATTGAGTCATCTGTATCTATGCACTCTGTATGACTGTACATTTGAAAACCCTGTAGAAGTGGTGCTTAGGGATACGGTTTAGTGGTGAGCATAGCAGTGTTAGGTGGGTGGTTGGACTGGATAATCTCAGAGGTCTTTTCCAACTGCAATGATTCTATAATTCTATGATTTTATGGAACCAGTGTAACTGAACATGGCATAGAAGGCCAACAGCATCCTAGCCTGTATCAGAAATGGTGTAGCCAGTAAGACCAGAGAAGTGATTGTCTCCCTATATTGGGCACTGGTAAGGTCACTATATTGGGCACTGGGTTCAGTTTTGGGCCCCTCACTGCAAGAAGGACATTGAGGTGCTGGAGCATGTCCAGAGAAGGGTAACGAGGCTGGTGAAGGGTCTGGAGAATAAACCTTATGAGGAGGCTTCTTAGTTGAGGGGACATAAGCCCTGTGAGCTGAGGGAGCTGGGATTGTTCAGTCTGAGGAAAAGGATGCTCAGGGGAGACCTTACCTCTCTCTACAACCACCTGAACGGAGGTTGTAGAAAGATGGAGGTCAGCCTTTTCTCTCGGGTTACCTGTGATAGGACAAGAGGAAATGGCCTCAGTTTGCACCAGGAGAGGTTTAGATTGGATAATGGGAAAACATTTTTCACTGAAAATGGTTAGGCATTGGCAGAGGCTGCCCAGGGCAGTGGTGGAGTCACCATCCCTGCAGGCGTTCCAAAAACGTATGGATACTTAGGGAGATGGTTTAGTGGCATGGTGGTGATAGGTTGATGGTTGGACTTGATGATCTTAAAGGTCTCTTCCAACTGTAATGGTTCTGCAAGTATGTTCCCCTCCCGAGCTCCGGAAGACAAAGTCAGGTTTTGATCTACAATATTTTTTATTCCACTTCGCAAAAAACGACACTGGCCTAGAGACGGCTGTGAGGGGATGTGAGGAGAAGCCTCGCTTAAGGTGGGCAACTTTCCGACAGGTGAGGGCTCCCTCCCATCTCCCAACCCTCACCTGTCGGCGGTCGTTGGCAGGAAGACGGCGTGGGCGGCGCGGCGGGCGGTGCTGGGAAGAGCGGCCGGGCCGGGCTGGGGAACGTGGGGCGGGGAGGCGCCCGGAAGAGCCGATTTCCTCAGTGGGACGGGAGTGGTGTTGGGAGAGAGAGAGACAAAGCGGGCGGAGGGAAGCGAGCGGCCGGCGGTGAGGCGATTTCGCAGCTTCCCGGTAAAGTTGTGGGGGGTGTTTGGGGTGCGGTAGAACAGCTCGGTTTGGGAAAGTTTCGGCTGGGCCTTGCCGGCTCTCTGGGAGGGGAGGAGCGGGCCGCGGTGCTTCTGGCTCGGAGGCCGCGTTGAGCCAGGCCAGTGTGAGAAGGCTGGNTTCGGTGGCTGTGGGGAAAGGCTCCTCCCCGCCCCGGCGCCGCTCTCCGGCCATAGGCACCACGGAGTTAGTCCTGGCTCGGGTGTGCTCCTCCTCCCCCTTCCCACCCACCGAGTTTCTCTTGGCCGTGCAGCCAAAGTGAGCATCCTCCGTCTCGCTCGAGTTGGTGTTTCTGATTCAGTACACAACCCTCAGCCTCTCTGCACTGGGAGCGCCTCCCTCCTCGCTTTAGCTTAGCTCTGGCACGGTTTATTATAGTTTTTTTTTCACACCCACCTCTAGTCTGTTAGCATGCGGGAAGGCGAGTGCTTCTCCTTCACTGACAAAAAGTTTTACAGCTACTTTTTACAGCCAAAAAGGAAGGAGAAGCATGAGCTCTCAGCCGCCCGTTTACACGTAAGCCTTGTCCCCGCTGCCTGCGGCCACGGGACACTGGGCAGTAGGGATCATCCGGCTTTGATTCATCGTTTGTGCTGGTTCAACGCACGTGGAATCTTCCAGGCTGGAAGTCTGCAGGAGAGTGTGTTGGGCAGTTATGCTCAGGGAAGCACTGGGTGTGATCAAGGCACGCTCCCGGCCTGTCTGCCCTTGGCCTGCCCTGCCCAGGAGGTGACGAGTGTCTAATGGCGATGGGGATCGATCGCTCACACCCGTACGAGCCTCTCTGACCCTGTCCTTGTTCCAGCTGATGACTCAAGGCATGTCTGGGGTATCTGTATTGAACCAGTCTGGGAGCTTTTTGCTGCCGTCCCCTCCCCCCCCGCCCCTTTGTTTTTTGTTTGCCATTTGTTTTTTGAGGTGAGGTTGCAGAGAGGTGTTCTTAGTGCTGGAGTGACTTGTTTCCTGCTTTTTTCCTGCGCTGTGAGTAGGAAGCAGGGAGGTGGGAGAGGCTCTGTCAGCTGCGCAGTTGTGCTAATGCACATCCTCAGGCCTGGATACACCAGACTTTGAGTACTTTCAAGCCCAGCTACAGGCTATGGGTGTGGTTTTGGGTGTTTTTTTTTTCGTTGTTGTGGCTTTTTTTTTCCCAGCTGCTGGGTTGGTTTGGAGGCAGGTTTGTGTTTAAATGGAAAGCCCAGAAAGTTCACAATATCTGCGATCTTTAAGGTACCTTTTGCCTTTCTTGGGGTGTGAAGGCCATGTCAAGTGTTCAGTAGAACTTGTTTCTCTCTGCTGAATCGAAACTTTTTGTTTAAAAAGGGCATAACTTTATGTTGAGTCACTGTTTATTTACAGAAAAACAGTTTTTAAAACATCAAGGAAGTGTTTGTTGACTTTCCTCAGGAGAAACAAAGGTTTGCTAGGTTTTGTATTAAAAAGGCTTTGCCCTAACCTTTTCCATACTGAACAACATGCCTTCAGTCTTTTTTTCTGTTGTCAGACAGCTCTAATAATAGGCCTCTGCATTGGAGATTAAAAGTTTATGCAAGGTGGCTGGGGGGAGCACAGCGGGCAGAGATTAGAAATCCCATGCTCAGGCTGAGGATTTAAAATACCAATGTAAATATTTACCATCACTTTTGAAGCTTTCTGAAACATCAGTGTTTCTGTGTTGACATGTGTAATGGCAGACCTGAACATGCAGCTTCTTTGTGTGGCCCCCGTTGGTCTGATGAAGTTAACTGAAATTAATAGGAAAGTAATTTGGGGTTTTTATTCAGCAGCATGAATATCTTCCTTCTGCAGCTGTGAGATCAAGAAACTGACCTTGCAAAAGGATCCACTTAAGTAGCAATATTTGAGCTGGAAATACACTTCAGGTAGGGCTTCAGCCCTGCCTTGAAATTGATAGCTACTGTTATTATTGGATTTCTAAACAATGGGGTTTTTTATGCAGAGAATTAGTTAAATATTTAGTGGCAAAACAAGTCTACTCATCATGGGTGGGTAGCAAGGTAGCTCTAGAGTGAGCACCTGTGTGGCCATAATATTTTTGTGGAAGGACTTTCTGTATTCAGGATCCTGTCATCTCTTGGCTTTGCTGGACACTGAAGGAAACATGATAAACAAAAGAGGACTTATGTTATTAGGACAGTGCCATACTGAGAGAGTCATCCAACAATGGGATAAATGCCTGTTGTTTTCTGCTATCATGTCTTAACTGGAGATCACTCAAATTCCTGTGCTATGAGACTCTAATAACCTTGAGGACTTGGATCCTTTACTACTCTGGGAGTTCACCCTAATTCAGTTTTATAGCTATTCTGGTGTAGCTCTAGTCAGTGAGTTTATAGCTCCTGCTTTGCTTGAACAGAGTTGCAGCTTTAGAGAAAGTGCAGATGTTTGATAATTACTACTTTTAGCTCCATACTATTTTAATCCAGCATATGAGGCTTAAAATAGAGCCTACCCACAAAATGGTACACCAGCACCCTTACTGAAGGAGCTGTGCTGGAAGGGGGAGCATAGGGGGTGCCCTGCTGTGCTGCAGAGCAGAACTGGGTGCAGGTAGGTTGGCTGAGGTGCAGGAGGGATGCAGTCGGTGCAACTGTGAGTGAGACCTTTCTCCCTGAGTGGCTGAGACTTGTCTTCCAGGCAGGGTGAGAATGGGTGTCAATGCCAGTGTCTGGTGTGCACTGGGTTAGTATAGACACTTCTGTTGGCAAATCTGATACTAAAAATGAGTCATAATTCCTCTTTGACTGTTGTATTTAAAGAGCCAGCTACCTTTCCTCTAAATATGATTACATGTTTTTATTCCTTAATTCCAGATGTACTATGGAAAACTTATGCTAGTCCTTTGACACTTGTTAATAAACAGCTCTGGTAGAAATAGAGAGGAGTGACTATTTTCCCCTGTGCTTTATAAAGTGATGGGAATTATGAAATATGCAGATCTAAACTAGCATAGTTTGCAGCAGGAAGTTCTCTCCCTGTCTACTGACATTTCCTTCTGTTAGAATCTATCCAGCTTACAAGATAGCTACTTGATCCCAGTCAGAGTCCTGGGAATCCCTTTTGAAAGGCTTTAAGTTCAGGCATCTGTGAATGGAGAAAGCAAATGTGAGGCATAATATAGCTAAAAGGCTAACAGTTAGCAAGGCAAAGGGTGGAAGAGTGCTGAGAAAACAAAGCAAGCTGGATGCCAGTCAATTCCCCAGTAGATCTGTTAATACATTGGATGACATAAGGAGGGAGGAATGTTGGTGCAGGTTACAACACTGGAGTGAGTTATGCTCCTGCAGTGTTTCCAAGGCAGTGAGGGGTTTGAGAGCAGGTAAGCTAGGGAACCAGCAGCAGTGAGGCAGGAAGGATTTGCTCTTGATAATGTGATCTACAGCTTGAGCTTGTGGTTTGCCTTTTGGCCAAACACCACCAGTTTTCTAAGCTGTCTGTGCCCTCCTATGGAACAGATAAGGCTGTATATACTTCTTGGGAATTTCTGTGTAGAGCTGATTTTGGGAAGCAAATGAGATGGTAGTGGAAGTCAGGGTGGGACAGGCTGTAAGCTCGTTAGTGCATCTTATTTGGGAATAACCTTCAAGCACTCAACTTTAAGAAAGACACTGAAACTAATGAACTTGTGGATAGGTGGGAAATGATCAGGAGAAAAAGATTTTTTTTTTAAATTTTTCTTTTCCTGGAGATTAACTGAAGGAAATTAAGAGAGAGTGTAGGCCAGACACTTGTGTCCTTGCTGTTCAGCACAGGATCAAGAGGATATTTAGGTAAATTTGCTTCTTTTCAGTTAGTCAATAAGAATTAATGCTATCAGGA
The DNA here is from genome assembly GCA_013399015.1 of Galbula dea. NCBI lineage: Eukaryota > Metazoa > Chordata > Aves > Piciformes > Galbulidae > Galbula > Galbula dea. The sequence goes on from VWZX01000354.1 coordinate 1,070,002, forward strand.
GCTTGTGGCCTTGATGGCATGTGGGTTTTTTCCTCCTTCCACTGCCTTTCCCACTCCCTCAAGGGTTCTCAGTTTTCATTCTCTGTTTTATTCTGGCTACTGGCACAGGTAATACCTATGCAGATCTAAGGCTCCAAGAAGGAAATTATTCTTTCCTTATCATTTTTTTTTTGAGTGATACAAACTTGGCACAGAAGACCCACTTAAATAAATGGGCTGCACAAGGGTTACACTAGCAATATAGCTTTATGTAGCCAAAAGGGACAGTTTAATTTTTCATGTAAACAAGGCTGAGCTGTATGCCTATAAAATGGTGTTTAACCTGTGTAACACTGAGCAGGTCAGTATTCATCTTTGCAAAGTGCTCTTGACATCTTCAGCTGAAGCCAGGGATGGGTAAATGTTTTTCTTTAATTGACTAGAATAACAAATTCAGAAACAGAGTTGTTGAGTAGCAGAGGACAGAGCTGGTGGTATGCTGAGAAGGAAGAAGGTGCAAGTGGCTGTTCTGTGTGAACACTGCTAATCAAGATGAACAAGCTCCCTGTTCTTTACTTGCTTTCTTGCAAGGATGTCCTTGTAATATATACTTGTAAACCTCATTTCCCTTAGCATGACTTAAAGACCTAGTGAGTCTTGTTGCTTAGTGTTAGAGTTGTTCCTGAGCTTGGATAATTCATGATGATCTGTGGACATGTATGCAAGTGACAAGTCTCATATAAACCTCATGTACAATTTACCATAAAGTTCATTTCAAGCAGTACCTAATGTCCAGGTGTTTCAGAGACTAAGCATCTTAAAACTTGAATTATTTATTCATTTAAAGGATGAGAGGTTGAACAATGAGCTGGAAGTCATCCAGAGGGGACTTTATGCCATCTGATTACTGTAGCTGAGAGATCCGTCCAGCTTGGTGTCCTGTCTCCATGACCTTGTCATGAGGTCTTAGTTGTTCTGCTCACATCAACTTTTTATTGGTCTAGCCCTTGTCTCAGACCTTAAATTACAGCCCTTTGCCTAGCCTTGGCCAAGCTGGCTGTTAACAACACAGGAAAGAGGGGGAAAAGACGGGAACTCTGGAGGGATCATTTCTGTTCCCGCTGCTTGTCACACTGTTGGTCAGTGTCCTCTGGCTCCTTTCATGCCTTTGAGAAGTGATGGATGCTCTTAGGTGGTGTCTGGTATCCCCCTCTGATTCCCTGGTTTTAATTTTTGACCATTGCCACCTTCCTTTCTACTGACCTCCCTAACAGTTTGCCTTCCCTTACCCATATCCTCCTCAGCCTTTTTCTTGGTTGGCAACAGTGTATAAAGCCATCCCTAAAAGGCAAAGCAACAGAGAATCAATAAAGCCATGAGGAAAAGGGCAGTGGAGTAGCACTGTTTCCCTGAGGTGCTGTGCCAAGCTCCTGCAGCCTGGGAGCTTCCTGAACCAGGAGGTGGAGCCTGGGCTGGCTTCTGATCCGCAGGTTTGTCTGGAGGCTCTGGTGGCCAGTGGCCACTGCTGCTCGGGCTTGGACACTGGCAGGCTCATCTGCAGGTGTACACTGCCTGTCCCTGTGCTGTGCTCAGCAGGCTCACTTCAGTGGCTTAATGTCTTTTAAATTTAGAAACCTGCTTGGGAGTTGAAAGGCTTCCTACTGGGTACAAGTGAAACAAAAGACACAACATTTTTTTGAGAGAGTAAAAAGCAAGGATTTGGTCTGGTTGTCTGAAAAGCTCTGGAGTGGTGTCAGTTTCTGTACAAAGTATGGCTTTGTAGTTGCTGCCACTTCCACCTTTTGGATGATGTGTTTAGTTACAAACCACTGCTGTTACAACTGGAAACATATTTCCTAACCAACATTGAACAGTGCATCCTGAAAGTGGAGATATGGGGAAGGCTTTTAGGAAAAGGAGCATAGCACTTATTTGTTGCTCCATGGCACTTCCACTGCTGATGGAGTGGAGTCCCCAGTTGCAATCTGCTTATTTGGCCCTGGTGCAGTGGAGGCTGCAATACGATTGTGTGGGTGGTTTTTCCACCCCCCTCTCCTAGCTAAGGTTAGGGAGAAAACATAATGACATAAGATGCAATAAACAGTAGCCAAAAAGAAAGAAATAAAAAAGCTAGAAGGTTTATTTGTAGCAAAACAATAATGCAAATTAGTTGTGCATGGTTACAAGCTTATAACCTCAAGGAAAATAATTAATTTCTGGCCTGTATGCATCAGGACTTCAGTGTCAGGTGTTTTAAGCTGTTTTACTTACTTTGGAGCAACTGTTTGAGACAATTTGATTATGTTTAACAGAATATTATCATGGGCCTAGAGAAAAGTGAGTGGTTATTTGTGAAAGATGCAGTGTTCAGCAGAACTAGAGGGAAAGCACTGGTGCAGAGTCAACTCAACAGAATATTTTAGCTCATCTGTTTTTTGTTCAGTAGCTTTGTCTTGTTTCCTGTTCCTGGGGGTGAGGAGAAGGGGTGGAGAGAGAAAATGTGTCCTGAATCAGTTACAAGTTGTTTTCCACTCAGTATATGACTGAAAAAATCTCTCTCTTCCAGCAAGACCAGCCAAGCAGTGACTCCTTCCTCTCAAACCTTCCAGTTCCTTCCTATTGCTTTTATGTAATGTGGGTGGGTCAGTGACATTTGTGTTATTTTAAACAGAAGTTGCTGTAATTGGTCACCCATGTGCTAAGGCAGTGCCTGGAGAGGATTCTTGTCCAGGCAGATCGTGGGTAGCTCTGCTCCTCATGTCCCTGTGCACCCTTAGTGAGTTCATACTTGACAGAAGTACAGTGGTTATGGCTTTGCAGGTAACTCTGGTAAGCATCCAGAAGGTAATGGCAGCAGTGTGAGTTTATTCTGACTTGCTTTGCTCTTCTGGGGAAGCTGCAGAATCCTCCTGAGTCAGTGCCCTCTGTGTTCACAGTGTCTGCAGCCTTGTTAACAGTTTGCAGGGAGAGGAGCTGGTGCATGTTAGAGCATCTTGCCTTACATATCCTTCCAGATAATTGCAGTCGTTTTAAAGATGCTTAACTCATCCAAACATCACTTCTGCATTACATTCATGTTCACTTTTCATCCTGGCATTTGTTTTTGTGATAGTACTTTTTTTTCTGAACTCACAGCATGTGTTGGTGGAGCTGCAAGTTGAGAGTTGTCTGGGGGCGGGCAGTGATGGTGCAGTTCTTCCTGTGAAACCAATTCATTGTCTGTAGTTAAGAGATGTTGCTGAAGGTTGCCGTGGGCATCAAGTGAAATTCTTGCCCTTATCACTTGTGGGCTTTACTTCTTCTTTTGTTTAAAAAAAAAATAATTGCTTTGTAATTTTTAGGGAAGACTGACAGTGTTCCTGGGCTGAAAAAGGAATTCTAAATGACTTTTTCTAGGAACTTTAGAAAACACTTTACTTTGAAGAAGTATACTTCTGTTCTCTTTTGCTTCAGTGGATGCTTTTCCTTTAGGAGCTTTAGCAAATGGAGAAAACTATGGAAAACTTTTTTCACTCTTGTAACACTGTGGATTTTTGTTATGTAGTCTTTAGTTGCTGCTCTGCTGGGCATGCAGTTAAGAAAGAGTATGGTACTTAATGGAAACTCATCATGGTGGGAGTTGGCAGGGACAACTGGGGACCACCTGGTCTAACCCTCTCTGTTAAAGCAGGGTCACCCAGAGCAGGATGCCCAGGGTCACCTCCAGGCACCTTTAGAATCTCTCAGAGAAAGAGACTCCACAACCTCTCTGAGCAGCCTGGGCCAGGGCTCTGGCACCCTCACAGCAAAGAAGCTGTTCTTCCTGTTCAGATGGAACCTGCTGGGTTCGAGTTTGTGCCCATTGCTCCTTGGCCTCTCACTGGGCACCACTGAAAAGAGTTTGGCCCATCTTCCTGATCCCCATGGCCCTTTAGATATTGGTGAGTGTTGAGCAGATCCCCTCTGGGTCTGCTCTTCTCCAGGCTAAGCAGCCCCAGGGCTCTCAGTCTTTCCTTCTCCCAGAGATGCTCCAGTGCCCTCAGCATTTTGGTAGTCTCTACTAGACTCTCTCCAGTAGTTCCTTGTCTCTCCTGAACTGGAGAGCCCAGAACTGGACCCAGTACAGCAAATGTGGCCTCATTGGGGCAGAGTAGAGGGGGAGGAGAATTTCTTTCCACCAGCTGGTCACAGTATTCTTAATGCACTCTGGGAGACCATTGACCTACCTGATCACAAGGACTCATGGAGAACTAGTCCTCCAGCACTCCCAGGTCCTTCTTTGCAGAGCTGCTTTCCAGCAGGTCAACCCCTAACCTGTCCTGGTTCGTGGGGTTATTCCTGCTCATGTGCAGGACCCTGCACTTGCTGTTGTTGAACTTAAGGAGGTTTCTCTCCCCCAAATCTCCAGCCTTTCCTAGACTGTCCATTTCCTCCATTTTTAAGCAAATTATTTAATCAAGCCTCTAATTACATGAGTCTTTTATTTTCTACTCCCAACATGTGTCAGCTCTGACCACTCCAATATTTGTGTAGTTCTAACCACTTGAAAATTGTTAATGAAGGTCTAGAGTTAGAAGACATGGTCAGCTAAAAGCACAGAAGGGTATTGCATAACAACATATCAATTTAGGAATGGAAATGCAATTTGAGTGGGTTCAGAGTCTGGTTATTTCTGACTCTCTAGCTTAAATGGCACTTTTTATTGCAGATTGAGCACTGAAGAAGATCAGAACAAAAATACCCAGGTTTTCTTTTCCTTTTATTGCCAGCCATCAGTGGGGTGTTTTGCAAGCTAAGCAAGAATTACTTTTGCAGCACTGGCAATTTCTTGTGCCAACAGATAAAGTAGGCTAATTTATAACAAACTTTTTCTTATTTGAGTAAATCTTGTGGCACAAATTAATCTGTTAAAAGGTTGCCCCTTCTTGCATTCATTGGTTGGTAGTTGGAACCTGTGCTAGTGTAGTTTGGGGTTTGAAGCCACAGCCTAGTTGTTATATCTTCACTGACTCTGTATCCCTAGGGTCTGAAATGCATTCTGTGGTTCTCTGAATGGCTGTAAGCTTCTCTTCCATTCTTTCTAGATGATTTTAGGGAAGCTTTACACAGTTTTCCACCTTAGGGATGGGAACCTTCTTTGATTCACCTTGAAACCACTTTGATTCACCTTGAGAACCCTTCCAACCTGGGTTGGAAGGGTTCTCAAGGTGAATCAAAGTGGTCCAGCAGATGTACAAGTCTCACCTGAGTTTATGCAGACCAGGTCCCCTTGTGCTATCCATGTACACTTAAGTGTTACAAATGTGGCTGAAAGGGGGCTGGGGTTTGGCAGTTTAAAGTTACTGTTGCTGCAGGGATAACTTAGTTGAAAGTTGTTGCTTTTTACTTCAAAAGCAAATGCATGCCCAGAGTGCCAGGGTCCTGACTGGAAGAGCACACAGCTAAAATACAGCAGATGTTAATCCAGTGATGAATTGTTCTCATTTTGGAAGTTAACCTCTCATGGTGGTTGGTTTACAGGTCTTCAGCACCAATCTTATTGTGAAAGCTAAATGAGTGGATTTCTTATGAATTGTAACAGCTTGCTGCTTGTGACATGTCCTCTTGCTTTCCCAAATGTGAGAGTTAATCTTGGTTATATGAGAGATTCTCTTGTATAGAAGCAGCCTGTGTGTCCTCTAAAGCAGGGGCTTGATACCCTGTCAGTTTTCTTTATGTAGCTGGAAACCTGCTAGAGTTTTGGAAGCTGAAAACCATGCAGAAATAAATTGGCTGCTTGTTGGGACATATCAGGATCTCCATCTGGACAGTTAAATGGGTATAAGCATGAGTTGTGTTCTTGCATTCTTTTAGGATGTCATCCAGCCACTGATTGCCCATGCTTGCTGTGATTTGGCTTGCCATGCACCTCTGTTCTTTGAAGCAAAACAGTCCTGGCAAAGAATAAAGTGATCAGAGCCGAACACTTATGTAACTGAAGGCAAGAGGCTGCTGTTAGCATCTCCAAAAAATGGTTTATTTGCTGTGGTCCCAGGAACACCACAATGAAGCTGCTTATGGAGAGTGTGCTTTCTGTCCTGGTAATGAAAGCTAGAATGAAGGTGTGAAAACCTGTTACCAGGTACATTCCTGGTTTTAGAATGAAAATGAGTTAGCTGAATCCCTGGTGCTATAGCAGTTGGGAAGTTGTTAAGGGATGGCACATAGTGCTTTGGCAAGAGTGTTGCATCTGGTGCTGTGCCCAGTGCCCATGCTGGGCCTCCCGAGGGAAAAAGGTGCCAGGCACTCTGTGACATGCTGCTGGCTTCAGAAACAAGGCAACAGGCAGGAAACAACACCTGTGGAGAGGAGAAGAGAGTTATCAACTTCACTGGTATTTGTAGGGACACTGGGTTAGGTTTCATCCCTTAACTCAGTGGCAAGTTCTGAAGGTTTGCTAAAAATGAAGCAGCAGAGAAGCATTGGTTTGCCACTGGCTGTGTAAGGCTTTCTGATGAGTGGTTTCAGATGCCTCTCTTATGGGCCTTCTCCACAAGAGTAACAGAGAAAACCATATGAAAACAGATGATGAGAGCTGGATCTGGAAAGGTAGAGAGAGGGGCTTGTCTGCACCAGAGTTTCTTCTTTTTACTTGGCTGATTACTACAACTGTGGGAAGAAATGCATAGCAAATTTGACTGTGCTCAAATGACAGAAATGTTTTGATAATCCAAAGACTAGTCAATGCAAGATCTGAATTTGTATTATTTCAGATTGTGGAATTCTGATAATAAGGGGTCCTAAGGAGGTGGTACCTTAATGGTATTTAAAGTGGAGGAGAATGTTTGGTAGCTGAGCAGGTGAAATTTAAGGTTGAGGGCTGTGTTAGAAAGGGTTGATTATCTGATTTTAATCAAACCCACTCAAATCCTCCTTGAAAAGCATCATGTGTACCAAACATCCCTGACTAGCTGCTTTTCAGCTGCTGAGAGGAGTGTTGCTTTATTTGTGGAATGGGGCAGACAGATTCATGTGTAAACTGTGAAGGGAAAGAGGAAAAAATATTTTAAACTTTTTTTTCCCCCTGAATACTCTTTGCTATGTGGAAAACAGTCTTGGACTGTCAGTAGGGCATGATGAAACCCCTGCTTATGAGCTGGGTTTAGTATGAAGTGTGCCTTGACCCTTTTGAGACCAAAATGTTGAGATGATTTGTATTAATGGTGTATGTTAGATACCCAGTTCCCAGAGGTCTTTATCTGCTGTCTTCTACCTTTAGCAGATGTAAAAGATCCCCTGCTGGTTATCAAATGGGTTAGGCACTTCAGTAACAAACCAAACAAAAGCAGAAGGATTCCCTTGGGAAGAGGGAAGCCAGTTAATTTTCTGGTTGGAAGATGAAGTTGGGTCATCTGAGAACCTCCCCATGTTTTATCCTCGTGGCTAGGGTGATGGAATAAGGACTATTCTCATTACCTTTCACAGAATGCCTGAAAACTGTCAGCAAGCATGGTAGAGGAGAGGATTATCATTCTAAATGACTGTGACTACCTAAGGAAATGGGAGAGAAAGAAATAAGCTGCAAATTAATGCAGTCAAGCATGTATTGCTATGCCTGGGCACTATCAGCTGCCCAAAATGGGGAACAACTAGGTGGGTAGCAAAAAGGGCATTAAAATGGAGAGTATCTTCCCAGGTCTAAAATGTTCTTGTACCATGCTTTTTTGTTAGGTTTTTTGGATGGCATAATGCTTGAATTCAGCATGTGGTCTGGGTGCTTGGTCCAGGGTAGCCCTGCACTGTGCTAGGGAGAGCACTGTTGGAATGCTGTGTTCTATAAGAGAAGTGGAAAGAGAGTGGTGAGTGTAGATAAAAGCTTGTAGAAGGCAGCCTGTCAGGACAGTTAAAAATTGCAGACTGATAGAAGATGGCATGTAAAAGGCTCTTCAGGTAATACAAGGTGGTGGGACTGAACCAGCACAGTTAGATCTGCTGGGTAACCAAAAGAGACTTGCTCTGGCCCAGAGGTCGAGAGGCTGCAGGATCTCCTGGAACAGAGCAGGTTGAACATACTAACAGTAGCTCAGGAGTGCCTGAGATAGAGCCAGTGCTGCCTTCAGGTGTGTGTGGGAGTGCAACCTGGAAAAACAGGACCATGAGCACTAGGTCTTTCCGTGATTCTGCTGGTGTGCAGAGTTTGCTGCTGAAATAGTGTTCTTCATGGGCTTTTGGAGAAGCCTTTGGTGCCTTCGGGATGCTTCTGCAAAGAAGCTGCAGAGCTGCATTCCTGTGCTTGCCCAAGTCTAGAAATGATTTGCATGCCACTATTCTGGAAGTGGGTATCTGAAGTTACTTTTAAAACCTTGAATTACCAGTTTTTGCAAACACAATGAGCTTTAGTTGTGGCTTTAGAAAGACCACAGACATTCCACCTCGGTGCCTGCACTTCAGCCAGCTCAACGTGGTGTGTGAGTGCAGCCCCAGCGGTGTGGTACATCCTGCTCAGGGCTGTGTCCTCACCTCTCCCAAGCAAGGCTGAGACCTGTCCTGGCTGTGATTCAGGGCAGAGCTCATTGCAGTGCTGCAACAGTCCCACCTCCTTCTCCAGCACAGTAAGGTGGCAAGGCAGTTTTTACAGTAACTGGTTTACTCTGAGGCCATGTTAGCTCCCTGAAGTGGCTCATTGCTTGGGTGTGTGCCACTGTGGGTGCCTGCTCAAGAGGAGTTTGTGACAGAGAAAGGAGCAGTAAGACTGTGGCAGATTTTGCCTAAAGTAGAGCGTAACAGAAACCTCTTCCTAAGCTTTAGCTTTTGCCAAGATCTTGATTCTTTGTATACAGCAAAGGGCAAGTTGTTCTGGGATGGCTCTGCTTGCAATGCTGCTCCTTGGTTGGAAATTAGATAGTTTTTGGAGGCAACAGGGAAATCTGCAAGTGGCTTCTTTAAACTGCTTCTGTCCCCACCCTCATGTCCTTGCAAGTGCACTAAACCCCAGTGAACACCATCACCATTGGTGTAACTATCGGAAGGGTTTATGGCTAACATGCTGGGCTGTGAGCATGGTTTTAAGATTGAGGCTTCAGTGTCTGAGCATTAGGTGTGCTGGGAGGATGTTCCTGCTCTCTTCAGTGGCTTTACTTGATGCACTGTTTTCTGTGGCAGCTAGGTCAACTTGGCTGTCATATCCCACTTTGCCCAGTGTTCCCACCTGAAGGGCTCAGCCAGTGGTGCCAGCTGACATAGCCATCTCCTCTCACCATTGCTGGTTCTGTTGCAGCAGTATCTGTGGTGTCCTGGTGAACCAGATGGGGATCTCAGCCCACCCTGCTGAAATAGTTCTTTCCCTTCAGCCAAAGTGGTTGTTCCCCATCTGGGTAATCACTCAGCCATGGGGAAGGCTGTGCCAGTACAGAGGGGGTGTGATGTGAAGATGGGAATAAGTTCCCAGAGGGGTGTGGGAGGATGAATGCTGGTTTTTAAGCTGCTTATGAAACCACAGGCTGGGCTACCACAGCTCCTTGTGTGGTGGTGTCTTTCTATATATTGCAGTGCTTCAGATTCTGCGTTGCCTGTTCTTCCGCTGCGTGGTCTGTGCTGCTTTGTCCTTGAAGTTCCTGCTTTCAGTGCATGTTCTGTGTGTGCTAGGTCTGTGGTGTGGACAACCTCTTTCCAGATCAGCTGGTTCATCCCATTCATCTTCCAGAGGATGTCCTCTCTCTTTGTGAGATGCTGCAGTTATTGCAGGCATCATGGGAATCATTGTGTGTTCTCCAAGAGCCACGGATGAAGCACTCTGCTACACTATACTCTGGCTTGGTTTACTACCTGTTACTGTGTTTGAATTCAATGAGGCAAGAGCTTGAGCAGTCACAGGGACAAGACAGATTGCAGAGAGTTAGAGCATTCTTGTGGTGGGTGCCTCACCATGGCCCTGACAGTCATCCTTTTATTCCCTAGGCCCACCCATTGCACACACGTTTGTGAGCTGTAGCCTCTCACCGTATTCCTCACAGGTATTTAATTGGATAAACACATTTACTACAAGGTACGGATGCTATCCAGGTTGTTGCTACCAAACAGTGCATTTGATATTGACCTACTCTTTTCAGATAAATTTCAATAAAGTTCCTGCTAAGTGGTTTTATAGTCCATTACTTCAGGCAGATCCGTGGGCTCTCACACTAACCTGTCTTCAGATGAATTGCCTTCATTATCCTACTCATACAATTAATGTATCTTCTCACGGTTACCTCGTCCCAAGCTCTGTTTCTCTGAGAGGCATAGCAGCATTAAATATATAGAAACAGCTTTTACCTGGAAACCTAATGGGCTTTCCAGAGCCCTGGGTTTGTTTCTCAGAAACCATAAAGGCTTTCAGCATACTTTTCGTGACTGCGGAGGGAATGACCCAGTGACGTTCCTTGTTGAACATAGGATGGTCCTGGGGGTGAAGAGTGTTTCACAGCTTGCCCTATCTTAGTGTCTGTGCTGTGGCAGTAGCAAGTGCAAAGCTGGACAAGTGAAATAAAAAGGGGATGATGGAGAGAGAAAGATAGTTAGTTCAGAGGACCTAGTGATAAGTGTCAGAGGTAGGGTGAGGAAGAGGAGGTAGCCATCCTCCACCCTCTCACCCAGCTCACTGGTGGCTCTGGAGCTGCAGCCTGGCATGCCTTCTGCTGCAGGACCATTCATCTGCACCTTCAAGCTTTTTTGACTTAAAACCAGCAGAAATGTTACATGTCTGCTAGCATAGATCAGGCTTTTCCTATTCGCTTTGGGGTTTTTTTAGCTTGAAGCTTTGAGTTCTCTTTCTCCCTAGCAGTGTGGGCACTTGGAGCGTGGGTGTAAATGGAAAGCTGAATGCAGGTTAGGTGCATATTCCTGCTTTGCACCTTGCACAGGTGTACTTCAGTGTCTGACAGCATGTAGGCTTGTCAGGGTAAAGATGTGGATTGGTGGCGTGGGGAGCGTTGGGTCTATTGTGTTGTGTCCATGGTGCCAAAAAGCCTCTGTGATGTCTTGGAATCAGCCTGCCAGGGAGCTGCAGTTGGCTGAGGGCAGGTGATGCCTAGACTTGCCTTGTCTTCATTATGCCCTCTCAGACTGAGCTTCTCAGGTGCCTGGGAGATTTTATTCTTCAATGGGAAACAAGCAGCCATGTCTGGGCTGTTTCTGCATGTTTAACTGTCAGTGTGGCTGTGAAAGCTTGGTTGTTGGTATGTGTCAAGACCATCGTTAGTTATCAAACTCAGTGCCTTGCCTCCTGCTTCTTAAAAATAATGGGATGTTGTCCTGGCAGCTTGGGGACATCTGGTGCTGTCAGAGCAATCTGTCTGCTGGGATGCTATGCAGACAATGCCCTGTCCAGAGTAAGATTAAAAATAGCAGCTAATAAGCTTTTAAAACAACTTCAACAGTAAGTGCTTAAGAAAAGGGGTGGAAGGAGGCTTGGGAATGTATTTCCCTTCCTGACTCTAACTCTAAAGCTACAAATGTGGGTTTAGTCTAATCTTGACTTTTGCAGGCAACTCAAAGCAGGCAGACTTGAGTCTGTGAGGTCTAAAGTGGTATGAACTGATTTTGTGGCCCTGTAAATACTTCAAATTCATTTTTTACTGGATCCATTTTTTCCTTTGTTGTGCTGTACAGCATCAGTGTTAACCTGGTGAGCTGTTGTAGTAATTTTTTTGTTATTACTTTTTACACTACTGTTTTCAGATCAGAGAGCTGTCTTAGTAGTTTTCTGAAACTTCACATAAGCATATTTGCTGTTCCATTGGGATGTTGATATCAAACTGTAACGAAAAGGAATGACTCAGTGACAGCTTTTAACAGATCTCTTCATGCAAATCAGCTTTTTCCTCCTATGTTAAAGGGAAGTGTAGTAGATATGTAAGCTGTTAAAATATGAACCAACTGGATTTTCTGGCTTTTTAAGGCTTATATGCACTGTTTTACCTTTGTACTTGCAAAAGGTGATTTGGATTAACTGGTAGGTTGGATGAGTTGAGTTAGACCTTGGCTCCTGGTTTGACAAAGCATTTAGGCTAGTGACTTGTGGTGGAGCTGAGAAAACTGGCAGGTTTCTGGTGCTGTTGCAGTCGAGTTGTTCCCTTCTGCTCCTCACCAGACCTTGGGCTGTGTCTCAGAGCTGGACTGGGAGCCCAGGACAGCCTGTCCTTGAGAAGGCACCAGAAATCAGGAACAGATTATTTGCTCAGCCTCCAGCTTTGTGGGTCAAGTGTCCCCATTACCTGGGAGGTCCTTCTTCATTGCTTGGGGATTGCTCATGACTGGGCAAACACTACCTGTCATGTCACTGCTCTGATAAAATACTGTGGCTTTTGGATAGGTTTTGGTTTTATTTTCATTCAGAACATGCAGGTAATGTCTATATATTGACATAAGCAGCTTTTTAAACTGTCACTAGTTGAAGCAAAACTACAGCATAACCTTAGCTTTCACTGAGTGGCCATACTGTGTTTAATAACCTCTACTTAAAAAAAACCAATAAATCATTCCAACACCATTAATAAACAAAGGTAATTGTGTTCATATAGCTCTCTTCTTCTTCTAGAAATGACTGCTGTTACTGCAGGCAACATTAACTTCAAATGGGACCCCAAAAGCTTGGAGATCAGAACACTGGCGGTTGAAAGACTACTTGAGCCTCTAGTTACACAGGTAGGACGGAAAAAGGGGGCAAATAAAACCTTCATAAGGATGATTGTCTGTGTTGTTGTACTGCTTCAGTTAAGGAGCTTTGAATTCCAGAAGTAAAACCACTACAAAGCTAAAGATGGAAAAAAGTGTATGGCTAATTTCTCTGTTCAGTTTTCATGTAACAGAGTTATTGGGCATGAGTCTAGAAAGACTGTGCTGCTTCAGCACCTGATAAGACCCAGTATTCCAATTAGAAATGCAAAATGCATGGTAGTAATTGCTGTTCCATTGCTGCTGTGCTGTTTCTCACCTGTGTTTTTGGTGGTGTGCTGCTAATTTGTTGAGTCTTTCAAAAACTGTTTCATTTAGAAACTGGCATTTGGGAATAACAGAAGTCCCTTGCAACAAAGCCATTGGTGCTGGCCTGAAGGAGGGTCTCATGAGTTTTTTTTCTTTGAGATCACTTGTGTTTAGAGTTCCCTTTGGAAGGAGTTTCAGGTAAGTGGTGAACTGTGTGGTGGGGGATGTTTGCAACCTGTCTAGAACAGCCTTGTGTTGTTAGGAGGAATCAGTAACCTAGTTACAATGTTCCACCTGAAGTATGCTCCTATGGCATTTGGTACTGCTCAGTAGATCTTCTCCAAGATACATGTTTCTTCCAGTGTCTGCTTAGGCTTTATGCTGGGTTTGTGAATAAAAGCTTATTTCTGTGTGGTGTGTATTGATCCATGAAATGCACTGAAGAATATAGGAAAGCTAGAGTAAGGCTTGCAAATGTGAGCTGTGTCTGTTGGGCATTTGGAGATTCTTGGAAGAGAGGCTGGGGGGACTAGAGGAGAAAGTGCAACTCCTCTTCAGCATTGTTTCCCTGCAATTGGAAATGTTTAAAATGACAGTACCAAGAGGACTTGACTCCTGCTAAGCACAAACTGCAACAATCAGATTCTGTTTCCAGTGTTAACATCCCTAATCACCAAGCTGCTGTCTGTACATCCAGAGAATTGATGGCAGTTGGATCATCTGTTATATCACTTTTTAGCCAGAGTTAATGATGGAGTCTTTCCTTAAGAGAAATTGTCCTCATATACCAAACTTAACTGGGCAAGCTTGTTCATAGAACCTTTTTGTCCAAGTCTAGTGTCTCACTGCTCAGGTAGCTGTACTGGCAATTTCAAATTTTGTGAATGATGTGACTGGAAAAATACAGAGAGGGAAGCCGAGTAAGCTGCCTGGTTGCAACTTATTCTTTGTTTGTAGTATGTGAAGAACTGAGACTTCCCAATACAAATGCTCCCCATTAACTGACAGTGGCTTTCCCTCTCTTCATCAGCCTACTGAGAAGATGGATTTAGCTATGGGGACCTTTTTGTCAGCAGTCCTTGGGCTTAACAGAGGACTAATAATTTTAGTGTTGTAATTTAATGCCCCTCTGAAGTAGCTTTGTATGCCTTTCCTTCTGAGATTTAACAAAAAGGAAGGGGGGGGAGGCAAATACAGAAGTGTGTCTGGATTTGGAGTTTGCAGGGGATGGATCCTGAGCTAATAGATGGTTCCTAGTCCTGGTGGTCATCTAGCCACTGGTGACCACCTCCTAGCAGAGTTTCACTCTAAAATCTAAAACTTGGAAGTATTATTTGATTGTAAGAGGATTGTGAGAGTTCAGTTTTGATTATGCTAGGGAAATAATGAGCTCTGGGAAGTCCTTTGTCTTTAGTCCACTGGCTGTAGTACTTTTTTGGACTGAAAAGCTACTGTGTTGCTAGATTCCTGTAGGTAATGGTTTCAACCTTCTTTAGGATCCTTTATGCCTGGAGAACTATCCCAGACTAATTATCCCAGCTTAGTTTATTTTGATACCAAATAGCTCTGGACTGTTACTGAGATTGCTGTTCATCAAAAACATGAACAGATCTCAATTCTTAAAATCAATTTTCAGATCTGCTGCTGATAAGACAAATCTCTAGGCAGTTTAGCTGAATGTATAATGCTCATAGAAGATATCAAGAAGCATGTTAATTTTTAAAGAGACATGAAAAACACTCATTTGTGAGTTTAACCTTTGGAACTTGCAGTAGTGGAGGTATTGGTGATATGCTGTCTAGAAGAAAGATACACATGGCCTTGCTGTCAAATTGATAAACTTCTAATCTGTTTGATGTTGTGGGTTTTGTTTTGTTGTGTTTTCCTCCTCCATCTATGCCTTTAGGTAACAACACTGGTTAACACTAGCAACAAGGGCCCTTCTAATAAGAAGAGAGGACGTTCTAAAAAGGCCCATGTTTTGGCTGCTTCAGTTGAACAAGCAACAGAGAATTTCCTGGAGAAGGGAGACAAAATTGCCAAAGAGAGCCAGTTCCTGAAGGAGGAGCTGGTAGCAGCTGTGGAGGATGTTCGTAAGCAAGGTAAGAGCTGTGTGTCTGATAGCTTGTATAGTTTTTCAGAGTAAGTAGAACTGTCATTGTGTCTTTTGCTGCTACTTTTCATGGCTCTGTGCCTCTTCACTTGTGCAGATTCTCACTTTCCTTGCTGGCTTTCTTGAGAAATAGCATCAACTGGACAGGTGTGGAAATTGGATGTCCCAAATAGAGATGGAGAAGTGAAGCAGGAGGGCTGATTCTCTGAAGAGCATTTAGAACCTAGTCCAAGCTGAAAAGTAAATTGTTCCCTTCCCCACCAGCCTATAAATGCTATGGAACTACATCTCAAATATGTCAATAATTTCAGTGTTTGAATGTGTACCAACCAGCATTGTAGGAGGAAGAGCTGAGTGTTGACTTGACAGAGCCAAGTGTCTTGAATATGCAGAATGTAAACAGCAACAAACAGAACGCCAGGACCTCGATTAAATATTCCAGGCTTCCTCCCCCACAGCTAGTGTTGGTTTTTATCATTTCTCTTTTACTTTCTTGGAGAAGACCTGCAAGAAGAGCCCATGGAGCTGGCTTACTCTAAAGTAAATATTGTTTCTCATAAATCATTTATCATTCTTCCAGTCATGAGCCTTTTCTATGCTTCAGTGAAACCCAGTCAACTGGTATTAATGGTGATGGCTGCTGCTGCAAAGAAGGAGAACTCATTAGCATTAATTACTTGCTCGTAGCTGAAGTTGCACAGTGATGAAATATTAGTTGAAAATGGTTCTAGGTTCTGGATGAGCCTGGTAGACAGACCAAAGAAAGATCAACATAGGAAGGCAGCAATATAAGGGGCTAATTGAGCTGGCTTAATTTAACAACAACAAACAACAGCAGAAGAGACCTCTTTGTCCTGAAGCCTTTAATTCTTGGTGCTTGCTTGATTGCTGCTCTGCTGTGAGTACCTTCAGATGACTCACAGTGATATTAGTGAGTGAGGGAGCTGTACTCACTCCTCAGGATTGGGATGTTCCACTAGCTGAACTTGTAGTTGCCTTTAACAGTGAGAAGCTAGTAGGAAGGAGAGACTGATCTGAAAACCTTCAAGATGAGCCTTTCACTTGATTTTTGGCCTCTTCTTGATTTTGAGACTATACACAGACTTAATGCCAAAACTTCCCTGCTCTGCCGATCTTTGACAGAGGGTTTGGTGCACAGAGATTCCAAATGTGGCTGGATGTTATCCTGGGCAACCTGCTCTGGGTGACCCTGCTTTTAGGGCTTGCACCAGATGACCTCCAGAGGTCCCTTCCAACCCCTCCCATGCAGAGATTTGGTGACAGGTGCTGGTTGCCATTTCTGGGAATGCACTCACAGCAGTGCTGTGCTGCTTGGGAAGCAAGACCAGGGAGAAAAGCCTGTGCCCCATCACAGTGCCAGTGTTCAGTCAGGTTTAGTAGAGCAGCTCTCTGGAATGAAATTAAACCCAAAACCTTTTGAGGAAATGGGAAGCAAATGGTAAGAAATGAGTTACAGCAGAGGGAAGGCTTATTGCTGCCAATGCCCAGGGGAGGACTGCAGTTCTCAGTAATACAAATACCAGCAAGGAGACACAGCCTCTCAACGTACATGTTTATATACAGTCTGTGCTCTTCAGAAGTGCTTCCAGTATTGTGGTAAACCAATTCAATTAATGCACTGGGTAAATCAGGGAAGTGTAATCCAAAGCCTGTTGTGTGTGCTTAGTAAAACTTGCAGGTGTTGGTGCCCTTGTCTGCCTTTTGCAATGGAGGAGGCAAAAGTGGAGAAGAGACTCTGGCAATCTTGGTCAGCTGTAGGGTGCTCATGAAGGGGCAGCATCTGTGTGTCTGACAGTAGCAGTGGGTTAGAGATGTATAGCCCAATTCATCTTCAGCAGAAGACAGGGAAATAGAATTAATAATGCCTCTATTTAGAGTAGGGAGAGGTTTAGTTACCATAATAAAAAAAGATGAATGAATGTAGACAGAGGTTATGAAGATGATTAGGACAATAGATAACTTGTCTCATCAGAGAAAATTAAATTTTTTTTTTTTAGCCCAGCAAGAAGAAGATTGAGAGGGTACATGATTTTAGTGAGCACACCAGTTCATAACATCTCAGTTGTTGGGGGTAAAAACAAAGAAGTGAAAAGAGCTATTTAGGATGAGTGATAGTATGGCTCCATACTAAATCAATATAAGTGGAACTTCAAAGTCTTCCTGATTTTTACAATGGAGGAATAAATTAAAACTTGCTTTAATTATTAAGCAAGTTCATAAAATGTCCTATGGTAAGAATCCTGGCCCTTTAAAGCTTTGGACTTTTAATTGCTTTTAAAGTAGTGAAACTTCTTAAAACCAAAATTCTAAGCAGAATTGTGGAGACAAAGAACCAAAGTGGTTGGTTGGTTGTTTTTTTTTCAGAATAGATCTTACTGTGGTTGTAGAAGAGGTTTAGGACTGTGAAGGCACATCTGATGCAAATGTCTCAGATTGCAGCATCCTTACAGTGTTTGTTACATTAATTTCTGCTGCTGGAGCTTTGCTGGGTAATAGAAGGGGCAATATGGCCTTGTCTAGTCTTACTTCCCCCACTCTAAGGTCCTTTCAGAGTATTGCCTTATGAAGCACTGAAGACTGGCTGTACACTGAAATGGTCAACTCTTCTGGTGCTGTTGGGAGGTGTTTTGGAACTGAATCAGTTTCTTACCCAAGTGCTTGGCACTGAGATAGGTTGCAGGCTCCAGAGCCAAGAAGGAAACCTCTTTTGGTTCAGGCTGACCAGACTGTTCCTGATCTCTTGGCCATAGTGCACTGCCTCTGCATATCTGTATGCTAGTATGAGGATCCAGGGTATGAGCTATGCTCTTATTGTTGTGTTTCTTCCTATGGTAACTTTACATAAGAGACAAAAAATTGAAAAAGCTTAAGCCTGCAAAAAGTTTGAGGTAAGAGAATGAATGAGTGGTCTCCTGAATCCAGTGGACTTTGATCATGTTTTGTGGTTGCAAATGCAGGGGAGTGAACCTCCTTGGTTCAGTGTGGTTCATCTGTCTGCCCTGGGTTTGAGTGATGCTTTCTCCAGAACTGACCAGTGAGGCAAGTTGTGAAAGGGTAAAGGGTTTTTTTTCAACTGTACTTCACACAATAGGTGTGGCTTGAGGATTTCCAAGGAACAGGAAGAGGCCAGCTGCAGAGTAACTGGAAGTTAAACAGTGAATTCTTCTTGGAAAACTCAACTTGAAAATGCTGTTGTGACCGGTTAGCTTAATTTCTTGGAAGGATGTCTCAGTTGTTTTCCTGCAAGAAGAATGTTTAAGAGTGTACCACTTGTATTAGAAGTAATCCACCAGTCAAGAATGAGAGTTCTTTGACAAGCCATAACCATAGGGAGCTCTGAGACAGCTCTTGGCAGACTGTAGGAGCAGAGTTGTAGGCAATATGTGGATTTAATTGAAGATTAAGGAATTAACAGAAGCTTCTGTTGCCATAAGTATCCTATGTTGATATGGCATTGAGGGCCACAAAAAAGATCAGAGGGCTGGAATCCCTCTGCTGTGAGGCCAGGCTGAGAGAGTTGGGCTTGTTCAGCCTGGAGAAGAGAAGGCTCCAGGGAGGACTCGCTGCAGCCTTTCAGTGCTTCAAGGGGACTTTTAGCAGGTGGAGACAGACTTTTAGCAGGGGCTGTTGCGACAGGACAAGGTGTGATAGTTTGAAACTAAAAGAGGTGAGATTTAGCCTACATAGAGGGAAGACATTTTTTACACTGAATGTGGTGAGACACTGGCCCATGTTGCCCAGAGAGGTGGGAGATGTCCCATCCTTGGAACTATTCCTGGTTTGGTTGTCTGGGGCTCTGAGCAACCTGAGGTAGTCACAGATGTCCCCACTGACTGCAGGGAGTTGAACTAGATGACCTTGAAAGGTCCCTTCCAACCCAAAGCATTCTGTGATTCTATGAATAGGAGCTATGAGGCCTTGTGCTTTATAGGAGAAAGCCAGGGCATCCTGTTGTGACGGTCATGGTTGACATTGAAGGTGACATTAGTGGTAAGATAAGACCTCAGTAACCAGAATGGTAGAGTCTTGAAACTCTGATTTTGTGTTTGCCTTTATTTGGTGCGCAATAGGCAACCTCTGGGGAGCTGTGGTAGGATGTTGTGAGCGGGTGGAGGTATGGCCTGGTGGCACTCTGTATTTCTGATACTACTGGCAAAGCAGCCTGGAGATGGGCAGTGAACCAGAAGGTGCCAAAGGGTGCAACACTGATGTGTGGGCACAAATTCCTAGCTTGGAAAAAAAACCCATCAGTGCCTGTGTGTGTCCTAGGTCCTCCCTGCCTTGCTTGTCTCCCGTTCCGTCGGTGTCCGTACAAAGCAATCCCTCTCTGTCATGGTCATCGTGTCCTGCACTGCTGAGGAGGATTAATAGTGCTGTCTGAAAGTGCCATCAGACCCTGTGGGCATGGTGGGAATGAGACTAGAAAATGGTAATTTTCTTTTGATGGACTAAAATCTTACTATTTCTGAAATGGGCTTTGTTCCATTAGATTTAATTGAATTCTTAGTGCTTTATTGACAAGATCATACTATGGCTACTGTTGCCTCTTCTTTTCTCGACTACACTTTATTATCTTTCCCTTGTAATATCTACTGAAAATCTAAGGTTATATTGGAAAAACAGATTACTCATACAAGAATTGGTACCAGCTGTATAATCTGAGTCTCATACTCTGACTGTTCTGCAGTGTATTTCTTTTAACTCTTGAAATGCTGCTTTCAAACTTGCTGTGTTTCCTCTGATTCAAATTTGAAACTAAGGAGGGGATGCTCAATCCAAATTTGATGGTGAATGCTCACACATAATGCAGTAACTGCATGCTTAGGCCAGGGCAGAGTTCCCTCTTAGTCTTTGAATCTAGCTAAAATAACTCCCTTGTTGCTTTTTCTTTGTAAAAGCAGTCTGAAATTCAGCCAGCTGTCTTTAATTTGCAGATAAAATTATATATGCAACAATGTTAAATATAATCTTCCTTTAATTCCGGGAAGCTGGTTATCTTTTGACACCCAGACAAGCTGTTGGAAACTCAAAATCTTTTAAAGCCTCTTGTTAAAATAAAAAGGAACAGTGTTTTATTTCAGGACTGGCTTGTAAGGTTGCAGTTGAAGAGATGGGTAGAGGATAATTTTGGCTTTGAGATTCAGATGATGTGAATGGCCACCTTGAAGTTGTTTTAAATAGGAGATAAATGAAAATGACATTCCTCTCTTTTGGGAGTTGGGAATGTGGGACTGCTACATCTAAGTAAATAAGGGAAGAAATATTTGTAGTGAAATTTGGCTCTGGCATATATCCTTTAATGCTGAGGTTGTTAATCGATTTCATACTTGTGGTGGTGACATCAATTTCACTACTATTAACCTGTACCAGAAGGAGTAGAGAAAGGGTCGTGTCACCTTTGTAGGGTTTCATAATCTCCTGGCTGGTTGCAGTTTTTCAGCACTGGAGATGCATTATCTGTCACCCCTCTGGAAATCTGGGCCTCTTAACACTTGATAAAATAAGAGTTGTGTTCCTCAAAAGGTTGGGTCAGGGATAGCTTTGGATTAATATTTATAGCTGGTCTGTACTTGGACAGAAGCTTTTTTCATATGTCACAGTACTGAAGCAGTGTATTTTTTATCTTAAAATGTTGTATGCCACTCTTTGTTGTATTATTTAAGATGATGGAAGGGTGTTACATAGGAGGGAGCACTTGAACAAAATTGAGTATCTTGATGTAGTTGCTTGGACAGGCTGGCAGGTGTGTTTGGGCTGTATTTAGCTTTGAAGGTGCAGAGTGCTTGGGGGCTAGAAACTCTTCCAGGGCAAGATATTAATTGCTTGATGGTAAGTATGTGGTGGATTAACCCCAGGGTCTCCAGCTGTAGGTATTTTTGAGTAGTTAAAATAAAATGGAATCCCTTCCCATCCTGGGGTTATGCTGCACTGGTTGCCTAGCTGGGGGAGCAGGCAAGCCCTTGGCAGGATGAAGCCACTGCAGCATCCTGTGATTTTGGTGCAGATGTCTCCCAGCCCCATTTGGTAGTAGGCACCATGGGGTCACTGTCAGCTTTCACTTGAGAAGCACTATTCAAGGTATTTTTTTTCTTATCTGAGATGTGCTATTTTTGGTTTGGCATTTGGCCATGTGGCCCTTTCTTCGTACAGGTTTGGGAAGCTTCTGACCCAGCAGTTAGTTACGCCACAGTTCACCTGCTATCTGGTCTCTCCAGCTGCCTGCAAATCTTTGGCCTTCAGTACCTAGCATTTTCTGAAGTAAATCCTACCTGGTCACCAAATGTTTCTGAAAAGCAAAGAGGTCCAGGAATAATAATGTGGATTCCAACACTTGCTACAGTGTAGGAACTGTGGTGCTGGAAGCAAAATGCTGCTCCAGAAGGGGGAAGGAGGGGGAGAAATCCAAAATTTACTCGTCTGACTACATGCAGACATTACTTTTATGCTTTCTGAATGCCTTCTGGAGGAATTTCTTTAGCTGTGTAAAGTGGCCTTTGCTTTTCAGAGTTAACCAATGGCATTGTTACCATCTGAAACCCAAATTCTTTCCTCCTGCACCAGATGCAGACCCAGAGGCTATGAAACGTTGAAGCATTTTAACTAAGCGATGCTTTGCTTTGAATGCAAACCAGGGCACATCCAGCCAGGTCACCGCTCCGAGTTGTTTACAGTCCCGGGAGCTGTGGGCTTTACTTGCGTGTTTGCAGTACTTTCTGCTGCTTTCTGCTTAACTCCTACACACACACAGATCAAGGCTTTGGCTTGAGCTCTGAAAGCTCTGTAGTTTGTGAAATAACTGCAGACCCATGTATAATAGTGAAGGCTGAGCTTGCCTCTCCAGAGGATTCTGGCACGTTAAAACACCTGTAAGTTGGGAATAAGGACCAAAGTGTTATGTCCCATCCCTTCCTCCTTCCATCACCTACCTTGATACCGTGTCGTGACCACACTGAGGTAGCTACATGCCATCTTAATCACTGCCTGTACTTAAGCAAACAAACTTTGTTTTCAAGACTTAGATTGGCTTGCCCAGGAATGCTGAAAGCCCTTTTGAGGAATGCTGTGGGATGTTAAGGTCAGCCCACCTTCTCCCCTTGTGCAGGTGACCTGATGAAGAGCGCTTCGGGGGAGTTTGCCGACGACCCCTGCTCCTCCGTGAAGCGAGGGAACATGGTGCGAGCAGCCCGCGCCCTCCTCTCCGCAGTGACTCGCCTGCTGATCTTGGCTGACATGGCAGATGTCTACAAGCTGCTTGTTCAGCTTAAAGTAGTAAGTGAGGTTCTTTGCCATGCCCCATGTGCCAGGAATGCTCTCTCAGGTGACTTTGTTTCATGAGTGTCTGCTGACCCTGGTCGCTGTGTGAGCTGTCAGTGGCTCCCTTCTGGAGCAGGGAGGTTTTTAAGGTATTTCCTCTGAGCCAAACTGTGCAGTAGATGTTGGTCACTTGTTTATGCACTTGTGCTCAGTAGCTTTTGACATTGTGTTGCACTTTATTCTGAACTTTTAATATTGAAACTAAACACAGCTGCAGGTGATAACCAGGTTTTTTCATTCTAAAGATACAATTTGGCTTTCTTGTAACCAATATTCCCTTGTAGCTACTAGGGATGAGAGCTTTAGTGGACTAAATAAAATAGATGTGGAATACTTGAGAAAAGCTTTTCTTCCCACAAGCAAGAGGGTGGGTGGTGTGTACAGAATTTGAAATGAAACAAGATTTGGTAGGAGGTCTGCTTTTGTGGCAGGATTTGAGGACTGTCCTTGTGCCCTTTGGCCACTGCCGCAGCCCTTCCAGGGCCCTGGGCTCCTTCATAGTATTTCTAATCTCTATGCTAGAGTGCCTCTGGTAGCTGGTGACTGGGAAGTAGTAGCTTGAGTACTATTAGCCTATTAGAAGTAACTCTATTCAAGAAATAAAAGTGAACAGAGGAAGTTAGCTTACTCTGTCTCCTATGAAGAGAATGACTCTGAATGACTTCTTGAACTGTGGATTATATTGCTTGGAAACATCTGTGAATATATAATCTTTTAGGTGGAAGATGGCATCTTGAAACTAAGAAATGCTGGCACGGAGCAGGATTTGGGTATCCAGTACAAAGCCCTCAAACCAGAAGTGGACAAGCTTAACATAATGGCAGCCAAGAGACAACAGGTACAGTGATGTTGGTTTGGTTCTTTTTCTTTCCAAAATAAGGCAGTCTTGCTGCTTTTGGATCTGTTGTTGCTGAAACTGGTTTTTGGCTTTATTGCTAAGTGCTTTGTGTTGAACTCTGCCACATTTAGGAAATCTGAGCCTGCCTGCTAAGCAGAAAGTCAGCTCAGCTCCAGTGTGCTGCTTCTGACAGAATTTGCATTTGTTTGTTAGTGCTCTAGTACCATAATGAAATGCTGCTTCCCAAGACTTGCACTTCCCAGTTGGAAGCAGTGCAGGTGTGGGTAAGGAAAAGAGAACCAAGATGAGTGCCTGGTGCACTCACCCCTAGACCACACACATCCTTTGTGGTTCCTGCAGATGGACTGAATGTGTCCATTTAAACAGGGAGTGGAAGCCATGGCTGGGCACAGAATTGCAGCTCTTTCAAAGGAAATAAGTGTTGATCCTGGTTAGTCTTGCACTGAAATACCTTTTTGAGAAGGGGTTTAAAACCCTGTTTGTTACGTGTACCTTCTGTGTTTGGATAGCTTCTGCTTAACCTTCCATTGTGTGTAAAATTTGTTTTGTTCAGCAGCACTATTGTGACTCATTCTTGTGTAGGAAAGTTTTCAAAAGAAAGCAGAGGTGTGGGCAGCCCCATTTATCAGAAACAGCATAATTCTTGTAGAACATTTTCTGTTTGTTCTGCTGATAGTACAAACCAAAACTGCTTATGCACCTCTGACACTGCTTGGATTTTTAGCACAGATTCATCTTTGAAAATGAACTGGGTACAGTCTAAAATGGATTGCCAGTTGGTAATGTATCTGAAATCTGATTGCAGTAAACGGGAGTAGGGTTGCGATGGTAATGCAATAAATGTTCTTAAACTGCTTTGTGATGGATTGTTCCAAGCTGTGGGAAGTGGTTGTACTAAATCTCTAGATCTGTAAGCCTGCTTGGAGTGCCCTCCCTGCTTACTGTGTCTTACAGAGGTCATGTATTGCCCATTCATTTTGAAGGGTCTGTCAGATTAGTTTTTCCCTTTTCTCAGTGAGGCAGTCCCCTGCTTCATTCTCATCACCTCTTCCTTAGATTAAACAAGTAACTTCAAAATTATGATCCTGGTAATAACTGTGTTTGTTCTTCCTTTTATAAACTTGCTGCTCATGCTGGATACGAATTAGGGCACAAACTAGAACCCAGGAGGTTCCACCTGAACAGGAGGAAAAGCTTCTTTGCTGTGAGGGTGCCAGAGCCCTGGCCCAGGCTGCCCAGAGCTTGTGGAGTCTCCTTCTCTGGAGAGATTCCAAATGTGTCTGGACATGATCCTGGGCACTCTGCTCTGGGTGATGCTGCTTTAGCAGTGGGGTTGGACTAGATGATCCCCAGAGGTCCCTTCCAGCCACCTCTGTGTTGGGATTTGGTGTGATTCTGTGACTTGGAAATGTTATCTAGTCATAGTGCTTCTGTTCCAATACAGAGGTGGTGGTGCTTTAGAGAGCTGCAGCAGTGAGTGTTTGGGGAGAGACATACAGTCTTGCTCACTAACCTGAAATTAGTGATAGTCACAGTCATTGGATTAATTTTGCCTCATTGGAGATGATACACTTGTTCTTCTAAAATTAAATACTTGAGTCTCTTGAGGAAAGCAAATTCCATCTTTTAGATGTGATTAAGGAAACCATTCCGGTTGTGAGCCTTAGAGTTTAAAGGAGATCTGATTTCTCCTGTGCGAGAGCAAGACAAGATTGCAGAGGAAGCCTCCTGTTTGCTTGATAGGTAAAAATCAGCTTGGTTCTGAAGTTAGCTAAAAATGTAGGGTGTTCTTCCATAGGATATGTTCTTCTTGTAGTGAGGGGCTCAAAAATGAAACCAGGATTCAAGCTGTGGCCTCACCAGTGCCAAGTACGTAGGGACAATCACTGCCCTAGTCGTGCTGGTCACACTATTGCTGATCCAAGGCAGGATGCTGTTGGCCTTCTTGGCCACCTGGGCACACTGCTGGCTTATCTTCAGCTGTTGCTGAGCAACACCCAGAGGTCCTTTTCCCCTGGGCAGCTTTGCAGCCGCTCTGCCCCAAGCCTGAAACGTTGCATGGGGTTGTTGTGACCGAAATGTAGGACCCAGCACTTGGCCTTGTCAAACCTCATCCCATTGGCCTTGGCCTATAGATCCAGTCAGGTCAGATCCCGCTGTAGAGCCTCAGACTCTCCAGCAGATCAACACTCCCACCCAACTTGGTGTGGTCTGCAGACTTATTGAAGATGAAGGGAGACAATGTACAGACATTAAATGTGAGGAACGTTCTCAAATGTTTCTTTTCCTTTTCCCAATAGGAACTGAAAGATGTGGGTCACCGTGATCAGATGGCAGCAGCCAGAGGAATTCTGCAGAAGAATGTTCCCATTCTTTACACAGCATCCCAGGCCTGTCTGCAGCACCCTGATGTAGCTGCTTACAAAGCAAACCGGGACTTGATCTACAAACAGCTTCAGCAGGCAGTCACGGGCATCTCCAACGCAGCTCAAGCAACTGCATCAGATGATGCTGCCCAGCAGCAGGGTGGAGGTGGAGAGCTGGCTTATGCTCTCAACAACTTTGATGTAAGTTTTGAACCTTTTCTGTAAAGGGGGGAATAAAACAAGTGGTTACTCCATCTCTTGTGTTCATTCAGCTGATACACTAGCAACAGCTTGCCTTTATATATTGCCTGAAAGATCATTTGCTGCTGAAATACAAGTCTCAGCTAAAGAAGACTTTTATTTTTTAAAAAGTCTATTTCCCAACTAGGATTGATGGAATATAGAAAGTTATATATGTGTGTCTTGGTGATTGAAGGCTGTCAAGTTAAACTAGCTCTGAAATAGCAGTTAGCCTACTGCTACATTAGATGTAAGCCCTTGGTTTATTTGAAATTGATTACTTCATAATATATTTATGTAATGTATTCTTGTAGGTGACAGAAATGACTTATTAAAAGTGAATAATGTATTTGGAATTGCCCAAACTACCTATTGGGAGGAACATGAAGTAGGAAGTTTAATATGATCTTTGGTTGGGAATGAAGTCATTTCACAGTGCTGTGCTGCTGTCATACTCTTTATCTTGCATTCCCTAAGTTACTGAGGCTAGCCATACATTTTTCCTGAGAACACTTTCCTTTTGAAGCCAGTATTCTGTGTCTACCACTGATTCAGTCTCTGAATTTTAAACACCTCAGCACTACTTTACCTCTAAAACTTTATTTAATATTGCAAAGCTATCACTCAGAAGATGTTTAATACTTTTGGGTGTGCCCAGTATTCATGGAATCATAGAATGGTTTGGGTGGGAAGGGACATTTCAAGGCCATCTAGTCCAACCTCACTGCAGTCAGTAGGGACATCTGCAACTAGATCATGTTGCTCAGAGCCCCAGACAACCTGGCCTGGGATGGGACATCTCCCACCTCTCTGGGCAACCTGGGCCAGTGTCTCACCATATTCAGTGTAAAAAAAAAAATGTCTTCCCTCTGTGTAGTCTAAATCTCACCTCTTTTAGTTTCCAACCATCACCCCTTGTCCTGTCACAGCAGGCCCTGATAAAAAGTCTCTCCCCATCTTTCTTCTCAGCCACTTGAAGTACTGAAAGGCTGCACTGAGTTCTTCCTGGAGCCTTCTCTTCTCCAGGATGAACAATAATCTAATAATTTTTGTGGCCTTTGTTCCATCCCTATAATAATTTCTGTTCCTCAGCTTCTCTTTTGCTTTCACCACCCTTGTTCCTCCCCTACATTACTTTCTCTGCCATGTTTCTGGAGAAAGTACTATTTGGGTTCTCCCTGTGCCTAATACGAAGCCTTCCTATGTGATCTCTTGGATAACAAGAGGATGTTAGGATTGTTTTGATCTATGTGACTATAATTTCAGTTTTAAGTCTGCTTAAATCCCATCACTGTATGTTCAGCTGCAGAAGTCTTCAGAGTGTGCCTCAGGTTAGCACCTGAGGGATAGCAGGTTTGAGGAGGTGTCTGTGGATGGGGAGGGCAGGTCTTGCACCAGCACACAGTGTTAAGGACTGCCTTGGGTGCATAAAACTGGAGAAGCAATTCAGTTCAAGTTCACAGACTGGCTACTCTAGCTCAAGCCATTTAGTGGGGCTTCAGATGTAAGGCCATATCTTATGACTGGAGACTTTTTTTGAGCATTGCAGTTCACATGGAGCTTTTGAGCTTTTAGTTCCACTTTGTGAGGCTCTCTGGTAGCAGCAGGGCTTGTGCAGCAGGCCAGCTTCAGTGTGTGTTGTGTGCCATAGCTTTGTCATCTCATTCCTGCCAAAGGAGACTGACAAAACAAATGTGTTCAGGTTCTTGGCAGATGTTATCCCTGCACTTCATTTCCTGCTAATGTGTGAGTGTTATTGCGCCCTCGTAGCAGAGGCTGTGCACACACATGCCCCCAAATACTCCAGTGTTTTTTATGTGATGGTGAAATATTAAATGGCTGCCAGAAGATGATAAGGTAATCATTATCTCTGTTGTTGATGGTGCAGTTCTGGAGCTGTATCATACTATCATTGGATTATCCACACAGCTAAAAGCTTCAGGAAAGAAGGAGGAGCATGTTGGAGAGCACGTGCCATGTTCTCACCCTGCTGCGAAGGCTGCGTGCTTGCTCTGTAGGGAAATGAAATATGCTGGCTGGTGAGAGGAGGAGTGGTGGTGACCTTGCTGTTGAAGTTCCCTGGCACATTAAGTAATCGTGAAAACTCCCATTTCCAAAAAGCTTTGGAGCTTCTTATAAAGAGTTAGGCACATCCTCCCCTCCCACCCCCATAGTTGGAGGAAAACCCACCCAAACCTTAAAAAAAACACCAAGCCTTGAAATGACCAAATAGTTTTCCCTTAATGAATTGCAAACTTGCTTAAATAAGTCACCTGAAAGTACTCACAATGTGATAAAATATGACACTGCTTCTTCCTAGTGAACTTCTGTGGGTGGTGGCATTGGCCCCTTGAAAAAGCAGATACATCAGTACTGCTGCTTCAGCCTGAAGTCTCTGGGTATGAGCTGTGCTTACTAATTCTCTCTCAAGATAAGCCTGTGCTAATTTTCTGCCGTGAAGAAATGGATTTCTGTGCTGTTTGAAACATCTGTGTTGGTGTTTTACCTGGAGAATGTTTGAGAATACTCATGTGTTTACCTGCATAACAGTGAAGAGAGGAAAGACTGGATAAACTGGAACAACAGAGCACTATATATAGGGCTAACTTTGGATGTTTGTTTGCCTTGTTTTTTTCTATGTGGTGGGATAATTATGTCTGACAAGATAACTAGTGAAGGCATGTGTGGATTGACATGTAGTTAAGAAGAGTTCTGTACTTTGAACCTTATTTGTGCTGGCACATTTGATTTTTGCCATTCATGTAATGAGGCTTCCTGTGGCCAAGTTTTGTTTAGCTGTCAAAGCAGCACAAGAAATGACTAGCAATGTAATCTGCTGGGGAACCTTTTAGTAATTTTGCAGAACTACTCATGAAAATCATCCTCGGTGCCAAAATTGTAGGTTGTTGGCTTTTTATGCCTGATCGAGGCTTTGCTGGAAACATTGATGGTCTTGATGACTTAACAGTAACTTACTGCTTGGTCTGATTCCTAATTTTTAAAACCTTTCTATTTTACAAGAAACAAATTATTGTGGATCCATCAACCTTCAGTGAAGAACGTTTTAGGCCTTCCCTGGAAGAGCGCCTGGAGAGCATCATTAGTGGAGCAGCCCTGATGGCTGATTCATCCTGCACACGTGATGACCGACGGGAGCGTATCGTTGCTGAGTGTAATGCGGTGCGACAGGCCTTGCAGGATCTACTTTCAGAGTACATGGGCAATGTGAGTAGCTTCTCTTCTCTTTCTTTAGTTTGTGTGGGCTTTTTAACTCCATGTAATTATCTAAAATGAGGAATTGAAGCTGTGTGTCCTGCAGCTGGTTTGTTCTGTTCCCAAACAGAATTGGAACAGGAACCAGTAGTCCTGAAAGGTTTGTCAGGAGGTAGGATCAAATATACTCAAATCATAAATGATACTTACCTTCAAATTGATCTCTAGTTCTCCAAGCAACTGTTATCATCATAAAGTGTTAAGACCTCAGCGTTGGTGTTATTTTATGACTGCTAATATTAGTTGGTATAGAAATTCAATAGAATTAGTCTTTCTGCCTCAGTTTGCATTAGCTAACTTGGTTTATGGGAGTAGTAGTACTTCTTCACTGCAGCTGAAGCTTGGAAAGTTTTAATTGTGTCATCTTTTTAGCTTAAGGCAGAGATTCTCAGCAGCAAGTTAATTACTGTTGTTACTCAGTTTGTGTAGGGGTGATGTACAAAGTTAAATGTTTAGTAGGAAAATTTGAGAACAGTTTGGTATAAATACTGGAGTCTGAGCAGGTTTTTTCCAGTGTTTAGGCATTCAGTGTGCACACAGTATTTGAAGCCCAAGAGTGTTTCTGCAGTTGGAGTGTCATGTCATGCGGATGAGCTTCTGCGTTTGAGGGCATCATGATAGAAAATTGGACTTCCCTCCCCTCCACTGCCTCTTCGTTCTTACCCTGGTGGATTTTAGTCTGAATAGCTCTTGCTCTGTTGAGAGATGAGGTTGGGATATAATAAGATTTAGACTGTTTGTTAAGGTTGATTTCAGAAATAAAGTTGCAGAAATGGCAACGTCTTCAGCAAACTCTGTGGCTTCTAGCACAGTGGTAAGTAAAAATGGCTGAAGAAGTCTTAAAAGGTGAGGTAAAGTCTTACTTATGCATTTGAGCATGTTTGAGATGAAATTTAGTTCAGAGATCCCTTTTTTTGGAGACATTAGAATTTGTTGAGGAGCATTGCTGTGTTATCCCACCTTCCCCTCTTTTGGTGAAAACTACTCCAGCGTGGAGTAAGAGTGGTCCAAAGGCTGCTGTGTGCACAGGAGGGATAATCTGGAGAACAGTAGCAGTGGGTGGTAGAGAGGAAGCAAAACAAGGATTTCTATTTACCAAAGACAAGGACAAATTAATTGAACAAAACTGAAAGCCAAGTCTTACATAGCCTGGGGGCTGAGGTAGGTACTCCATGTAGTTTGTCTTAATTGCTTGTGAAAGTAGCTTGCGCTCAACATTGACATTACATGGAAGCGAACAGCGCAGCTGGGAAGCAAGGCACCAAGTTGTGCCTTTCAGAATTCCTTTGTGTTTATTAGTATATGATGCATCTGTAACAACCCCTCAGACAAGTGTGCTGCTGGATTGGATGAAGCCCTGTCAGCATGATTCAGAATAAAACAGCCACCAAATACTAATTACAGATGTGGAAGAGGGAGCTGCTCAATCTTTTACATGAGAGTTTGGTGGCGTTTCTCTCACTGAGAGCTGGTCAGTCAATAGCTGTGTAAGATTGCAGAGCTTTGGCTTTCTGACACAGAAATGCCTGTCCTCCTCCTCCTTGGCTGTGTGCTGTTGTCTCTGATACGTGAGTTAAAGTAATCACACTGAGATGGAAAGAATGTTCCCTCTGTTATCTCTTTTAACACATTGTGAAAGTAGTGGAGCATACTGAATTTTTTAAAGTCACTGCTATGTTATGATTGTAGACAGTGTAGTTGGGGAAATGAGATTAGAAATTCAGTGAAATGGAGTGGAAAAAGCAATTGATAAATTGTGGTGAAAATGTGGGATGGTGTGTAAAAATAATCCATACTGAGGGTAGGAAAAAAACCCTCAATGATTAAGCTGAAGAATGAATAATAGTTGGGAATCTCAGCAGTGAAAAAGGTTTGATGCATCTCCAGGAAGAGTAGAGATGTGCTGAGTTACAGTAGAGAAATGTCCCATCATGTATATATAACCACAGCTATGGTACCCGGCCATGTCCTGGTGTGCTGTTCTTCCTTTGGAAGAAGGAAATGAGTGGGGCATTAAATCTGTTAATTGCACAGCACTTCCAGTGTATCATAAATCCTACCCCAGTGCTAGAGGAAGAGGTATTTATTGGCCAAGTGTAAAAATTCAGAGAGGAGATTGGATGAGGAATACACTGGAAAGGTTGAATCACAAGAATGTCTTGAGGCAGTTTCCCTTCTACTTCTAAATGCCTTCTGTTTTGGTGACTTCCTCTAGCTTTTGGGTTTTCTTTCAGATCTTTGGCAATAAAGGGCTGTTTCTTTGGTAGTTTATAAGTCAAAGTTCAGTATTTTGGACCCATAGGTTAATTGCCTCTCTGGGCCTGTCCCCAACAGTAGGCTTGTAAGCACTGCAGGCTGTTACAATGGATGGCAGCAGTTTCTATTGTAATAACAGCTTCCAGTAATAAACTAAATTGTAGTATCTCTTTAATTGACTGCTGCTGCATGTGCTGGCATGGTGATGAAGCCTGTGGTTATGCCCCTAAAAGAAGGGGAAGGTTTGCTTGTTCAGTAGTTTGTTATAGAAGTTTGTATCCCCTTTCCTTAGATTGGTGTGTGGTTTTATTTCTTTTTCTGTCTAGCACACACATCTTGCCATTTTCAAGAGTAGTCCAGCATGGTCAGACTAGGTTTTGTACATCAAGGTCAGTACCATGTCTTGACAGGGGTCAGTGGTGGATCGTACAAGAGAGGACAGTAACAGGGGAGGTCTGTAGTTTTACTTAGCTGAAGTGTCCCACAGGTGCTAGCAGTCTGCAGCTTGGCTCTTTCCAGAGCTAGCATTGCTGACTGCATTTAATAGCTCTTGATGGACTTTCCCCCAGTGAATCTGTCTAGCTTCTTTCTGAACCCTTACAAACTTAGAGCAGTATTTGTCTAACTCCATACTCCTGTGTGGGTAGACATTGACTGGTTGCAGTTTGCTCCAAATAAAAGGTATGAAGAAGGATGTATTTTTTTGGCAGTATTACCAATTTATCTGAGTGTTGTCTTTTGAGTAGCAGCTGGGTGTGATACCTCTTCCAGTGTGGAGAGCAGGTACAGTTCTCATCAACATCTCTGCTTTCCTGTAGGGTACTGCTCAACTCTACCTTAGATTCCTATGTGTTGTTCTCATTGCAGTTGTTATCCAAGCTACTTCAAGTAAATCCATAGAAAAAGAACAGTGAGCTGATAGAGCTGAACAAATAATTTTCTGTATTTCTTAGAAGCTGGCATGTAGATTGGAGAGATAAGAAAATGCCTCTACAGACACACAAATCCATAAACTTCAAGCTGTAACAGAGCATTTGCTATGTGCTGTAACTCTCCATGGGTATTACTAGGACAGAATTTGGGCACTTGCCTGTATTTTGCTGCTGTTAAATATGGTAAGCATATTTAAGATGGGGAGGTTGGGGTTTTGAAGTTGAGGTTCACTAGGTTAGAAGGCACAGGCCATCTGCTGGAAACCTAACCAGAAGTTTCCAGTCTGTACACTGGACTTGCAGAAGACATCAGTTATCTGGCTGACATGTAAGACTGGAAGTAAAAACTTCCTTAAGCTTTTGACAGTCCATTTTTATTGCTTGCTGCAAGTGCCCTGAGGGATGGGGACAGTTCAGCTCCTTTCCATAAGAGCTGCTTCAGAGCCATTTCACAGCAGTGATCAGAGGTGTCCAGTTCTGTTTGGTATGCAGAGAAATGAGCAGAGAACTCTCATTTGAAGTCTGTTCTGTACCCCATCAATTTCTAGTGCTTATAGCCACCCTTTCATACACACCCCAGTAACTCAGACATGCACTAGCATAAACTTTGTCAGAAATGGTAGTTTGGCTAGTGTGGAATGCCAACCCAGAGCCCCATTGTGCAACATGCTCTTGTACAATAAAATCCCTTGTTACTACATTTGGAAACGATAAATCATGTTACATAAAGTAGCTTGACAGGTCCTATTTCAATGGGAATTTTAATGCTTTCATATTAACATTCTGACTATGTCCTTGACTGTCTGGATTGCATTAGAGGTGCTTGGCAGCAAATGGAGAAAAACCATTGGGGGCTGGTTTCAGAGCAGGCGTTTCAGGCACAGATGATTTTGGCAGATTGGTTTTTTTTCTTACCAGTTTCCATCTTCTGCTTGGCCTTAAGTAGCTGAGTACCATAGCTGGGGTGTGTTTGGGAATGGGGGTGTCCAAGGAAGGGCAATAAAGCTGGTGAAGGTCTTGTGAGGAGCAGATGAGGGAACTGGGGTTGTTTAGCCTAGAGAAGAGGAGGCTCAGGGGAGACCTTCTCAGTCTCCACAACTACCTGAAAGGAGGTTGGAGCAAGGAGGGAGTTAGTCTCTTCTCCCAAGGTACAAGTCACAGGATGAGATGAATGGCCTCAGGTTGTGCCAGGGAGAGTTTAGGTTGGACATTAGGAACAATTTCTTCACTGACAGAGTGGTTAAGCATTGGCACAGACTGCCTAGGGCAGTGGTGGTGTTGCCATCCTTGGAAGCATTCAAAAACCACGTAGCTATGTCGCTTAGGGACATGATTTAGTGGTGGCTTGGCAGTGCTGGATTAATGGTTGGACTTGATGATCTTAGTGGTCTTTTCCAACCATAATGATTTGATAATTCTTTTTCTTTTAATGTTAGATTTTAATCTAATTTAGGATTGTATATGACAACTTGAATGCAGGCGAGGTGGTTGAACCCCAGGTTGCTGCTCTACACTGCCTAGTAGGAACTCTTGCATGCTGCCCAGTGTGGTTTGGCTCACAGGATATCTGAAGTAGATCTCAACACATCTGTTTTTAGCCTTGGTGGTCTCATAATGTGCTAAGAGCTTGTTTTGCACCCTGGTGCTGTTTACTGCACTTATGGCAATGTACTGCTCCAAACATGCCCTGTTTCTTTGATCGTAACTGCGCTGCTTTGCTTTTCTTCCCTAAGCTTCTTTGAGTGTCTCTGATGTTTGACAATGAATGGGCAAGAAAGTGCTAGCTTACCTATTAGAGATCTTTGGGGAGAAACAATTTTGTCTTCAGAACTACCAGTGAAGGGTATTTCTACTCCTGACACACTGATTTACAGGATGGAGCTGTGTTTTCCCTATGAGTTTGCCTCTAAATAGTGGTGATCCACAGCTCTGTATTCCCATCAAGGACCCAAGCATGGAAAGCAATGTGTGTGAGTTTTCCCATGGCTGTTAAGCTTCCTGACAGCAGGTGTCTATGTATTTGAAAGGGCTCTTGCATAGCCCTTTTAATGGAAGCAACTGTTTCTGGGGAAGTAGATATGAATTAAAATGGCAGCCTGAGCTGCATTTATGATAAAGATGCTGCCAAAAATTCTGCCTTGAGATAATCTACTTTCCTTTTTAATATTTTTTCTGTCAGTTGAAGATGCTTGGATGCTGACATGATGGAAGGGGTTTGAAAGCCTGGATGGATTTTCCTGTCATGGACCTTGCTGTTCCATAAAGAGCTATGCTGTTGTGCTGGGCACTAATTTCCATAGACATTATCAGTTTGACAAAGATGCTGATTTTAAAACCCAAAGATTTCTGAAGTGATACAGTTTTTAAGTTTAATGCTTACAGGCTGACATAGAGTAAGTGATTCAGCAGACTTGGAGTGAAGCCTGACAAAGATGATAAGAATTTCCCACTCCATCAGTCATGCCTTTTTGGTCTACAGAATGAGCTTCCAGGTTGCTTACCCAACATCATCCTGTTGGGGCTGAGCATGGGGTCTGTTTTCAGAAGACATTCTGGGAACTTTTTCTTTCTTGGGTAGTAATACAAGAGGTTATGGAAATAGAAGCCAGCTCATGCAAAGCTCTGTCAGCCTTGTGAGCTTTGGGGTTTAAATCAGAGCTCCCTGTCATCCCAGCAGTTACTCTGAGCTCATCCTGATGTGTATGTGACATTGCTGGTGCAGAGATCCCAAACAACTGCTCCAAAGAGCATGCTCAAGCCTCAGAGGGGTGAGGGTGGGCTCCAGTTGTTAAACACCAGCCTCTGCTGAGGCTACCAGTTCATTTGTGCAAGTAGCACACCTTCAGAGTCCTGGATCCTTTTTCAGGCCCAAGGCAGCGTTTGTGCCAAGCAGTGAAAATGCTGTTCCTAAAGAAGCAAAGGGCTGGCTTAGTGCCTACTTAAACACCCAACCAAGCCCAACACTCATACCTGAAGTCTAGTTCCAGCACAAGCTCAGCAGTCTGTTGAAATCTTAAGTCATTGCTCTTCTCCATCCACTATCTTTTAGCCTTTGCTGCTTGTTTAGCACAAAATTGCTAGTGATAACTCTGAAATTGAATAGATTTGACAGCAGCTGGGGCATAGTCTAAACTGTTTTGTACAGCAGCACTCAACCTTGCAGTCTTTCCATGCTTTTCAGCATCTTTGTAGACTCCTGATCTATGTAAACGAAGGAAGGTTGCTGCCCTCCCTTCCAGTGCTTCCTCCATTCATGTGTGCAGCAGAACTGAGGTCTAATGCTATCTCTAAATGTGGGAACTGAGTCCTGTGAAGGCTTCTGGTTTCCATCCCACCCCATCCCATCGTTCCTATTGATGAAACATTGATTGTTCCTTTCTTGTTAGACATATGTTTATCTCCAGTGTTAACACATGACTAATGCCTTTGTATACTACACTAGAAATCTAGAGCTTTCTTCATCTAATATTGATTAAACAACATGTGAGATTGGTGGAAGGACCTAAGATAATAAGGTGTGCACAGTTGTTTGTGGTATGGTAGTTGGCATTTAGCAGCATTTTACTTTTACTGAGCTGTAAACCATTTTGCATAAACATGCTATAATGCAATGCATGACTTCTGCTTTAAAATTCTGTCATTTTTGACTTAGTTCATTTGAGTCCTACTGCTTTGAAGGAAAATATTTGAACTTTATCTGTCTATGTAAGACTAAATATATAGTCACCCCTAATGCAACTCCATTTGGTGCTACTTGAGTACTCTCAAAGCCAAAATCAAGGAGTATAGATGGAACAGAGCATGTAAGATTGCACAGTGACTACTGATCTGTGGATAAACAGGCTTTTAGCCTCCAGCAGGATCATGCTCTCAGTGTGCAGAAGTATTACACACACAACTGGGCTTTTGAATTTCTCTTGTTGGAGGAAAGGGCTGATGGAATTATTACAAAGCTGGAATGCTACGGTTCTTGTATTACAGCTAACTGCTTGCATCTTAAATCATGGACTTCCCCTTTATTCTTTAGCCTTGATCTAATAATACAGACTCTGGATTAATTTCCTATCTTTCTGCAAGATGGGCTTCAGAAGATAATGAAATGAGAGGACTAGGACAGCCACTATCTGTGTGCACACTTGTCTCTGTTATTGTCTGGTACCACTTATACCCTCTCCAGTGATAGGCAAAACCTGTTGTGCTCTGTTTTATATTTTCTGCTTTCCAGTATCTCTTCACCTTTTTCATAGATCTCAGTGCAAGCAGTAGAGGTCTTGATGGGAACCCAGGATTCCTATTCTAAATGTTTGCTTCACCTGTTTTATCCTGTGGAAGAAAGCTGATGTTCTGTAGTGCTCATAATGTGTCCTGGGCTTTAGACCTGCTTTGTCCCAGAAAGTCACACAGAATCAATACAGAATAATTAGTGCTTGTGGCTTATCCAAGTAGTGGCAGCCCTCTTGAATGTAAATAGGGGCAGAAGAGTGACTTAATCCTTCTCATGGCTGAGGAAAGGATGAAGATTAAGCTGTATCTTGGAAAGCTGTTGAAATAGAGGAGAAAATTTTGGCTTTCTTCTGCTCTGCACAGGGACACGAGTTAGAGGCAAATGAGCAGAGGGAAAAGAGCAGAGATGATTGTATGTGCTAGGGTTAAAAATCTTCTGCTCAAAGCTATTTGAAAAGACTTACTTCATGACTTTGGAGACTGTATACTCAAAAATTATTCTTGCTGAATTGGCACTGCCTTAGTGGTTTCTTTACAATAACAGCAACAAACCCATAGGCTTTCAGGCCAAGAACCTCCTTGCAAAGGTGTGCTAAAAGAGGCCTTTTCCTCAGCACCAATTAAAACCAGTTTTCCCTGGGCATCAGACCATAAGGGGAAAACCAGACCACGTGCAGAAGTAGCAGCAGTCAGTGAAAAGACTAAGTCACAGAGTTCTGAGCTTGGCTTTCACCACTGACTCTGCCCTTCATAACGGAGTGTATTTTTCTTTAATGCCTGGGTGTTTCAGATTGAATGCAAATGTTCTGTGATGTGCAGCCTTTCCTGGATTATTGACTCATGCTGCATATCTGTTAACCTCTCACTGTCAAACAAAAAAAAAGGATTTTGCCATTCATTGGGTGCTATTCTGCTGCCATATGTGACCAGAGGAAAAAAAAATTGCTTCTCAGCTCAGAATCTCTTCTGTATGCCCCAGGTGCTGTCATCTGTGGTTTACTGACTGTGATAACTTGAATTGACATTATCAGTTACTTTATGAAACCTGTGGAAACAACTTGGCAAATGAAGCCTGGTAGATTGCTGGAGAGAAAATAAAAAGGCTTTGAAACCAGAGGATTCTTGCTTTAGAAACTGTAGGTATGGTATCTTGGGAGCTAAGTATCTCTGTGGAGCAAAGCAAATGGTGATGGGGGGGCGTGCAGTGGTGTAACCGGAGAGAGATGAGGGACGGTGCTGGTGGGTGCACACAGGCAGCCTTTGGGGCTGCAGAGTGATCACCAGCTCTGCTAGGCTGAGGTCTTTCAGCAGCAGGTGGGTGCCCTTGCTCAGGGGGTTTCTGCCCACCTATCCCTTTCTTGCTTCTTGCCTGCTCCAGATTTTCCTTCTACCTTGCCTTTCACCTGCTGCATTTTATAGAATACATTTTGGTCTTATATTTAAAAGCTGGACTCACAAACCCCTACAAACCAAAAGCCTTTTGTTGCCTTTGTGTTAAGCTGATTGAATTTTGGACTAAGGTTCCACCCTACAAGCAAGGCAGGCACCTTCTTGGTTTTGGGCTGGGTTTGGTTTGTTGTAATGACAGATTTGTTGGTGCCATGTGAGGCTGCATATAGGGACAGTCTGGAGGAACCAGGGCAGGTACTATCTTGAACTATTCAAGACTTCAAATCATTCTGATACTGTCACATTTTTTGTGTTGTTTTGATGTATGAATGTGGTTGCATGATTTCTCTGGAAATTAAAAGGAATGCACACAGAAATATTAAGGAAAGCCTGAGATGCTGCAGTATCTTCCTGCAGCTTCGAGACACCCCTTGTTATGTGCCTGAGACTTAGCTGTATTTTGAAGTGCCTTTTGTTTCCTGAGACCAACTTGTGACCATTTGTATTGGCAGGTTCCAGGTTCAGTCCAGATGTCCATTTTCACCATTGGTATATGATGCTTTAAAAACATCCTGTTTCCTAAGCAGGAAGATAACCCAGAGACTTGTTTGTAGCACACATAGTCTGTTCTGTATCTCAGCTTGCCCAGAGAGGTGGTAGATGTCCCATCCCTGAAACCATTCCAGGTCAGATTTGTTTGGGGCTTTGAGCAACCTGATCTAGTTGAGCATGTCCCTGTTTGCTGCAGGGGGTTGGACTAGATGACCTTGAAAGGTCACTTCCAACCCAGACCCTTCAGTGATTCTGTGGTTGAATTACAGCTGTGAATCAGTGGTGGAAGTCATATACTTCCATTTACATGCTCCCCCCACATTTTTAACCTAATATTGTGCATTCCTTTAAGTATGCACTAATTTTAATTCAAAACAACTAAACCCCAGCAATTAATTCCACTTGTATAGAGATTGAGCCAGTGGCTGTATTCTGTTGTCCAGGTGACTTCTGTGTCTGTGCTTCAGTTTCATTTCCCTTTTTGTGAAAGGGGTCATGTGTGCATCTTCCCCACCTCACCAGCCAGCTGCATCTTCCCCACCTCAACAGTTAGCTTTGTGGACTGTGTAGGGAAAAAATTTGTGGGGCTTGCTTGCTCTTTCCTGCTATGCCTTTAAACCTCTCCTCTGAAGACTGTCTTTACTGAGTCATTTTGGAGGAAGAAGGTGACATGAGAGCTCTGATGTCAAGTACAAAATAAGACTGCAGCTATATCATTTGATACTGTTCCCCTTAAATGCCAAATTGTGAATTTCCTTAGAGGCAGAATGAGTTTTTGGGCACCTCTCCAGGAGTCAAAGAATCCCAATTCTAGAGGTCACTGGACTGGAAAAAGCCAAGAAAAGGAGAAGTTAATGCAGAAATAACTGCAATGTTTAAACCAGACAAAAGTTGAAAGCCTTTCTGTCTTGTACCTCAGCAGTTGACCCTTTTGGAGGTAACAGCCTACAAGATGGTCATGTTTCTTCCTGTGGGATCTTTTAATTGAGGAGGGCAATTAAACTTCAAAGCTTGTGTTCTTGTGTGGCTCTGGTTTTGAGCAGGTTTGGCTCTCCTCTAGCTGCAGGTGAGATTGCTGCCCAAGCTCCCTTGGGTACAGTGGGCTCCTGCTTGTCTCCCGCTTCTTGACACAGCTTTTCTCACCCCAAAAAGCTGCTTTTGTGTGTACAGATGCTGTGGGACTCTACTATGGAAACTGTGACTACCATGACTTAGGAGATCCTCTGAAGAATATGTGTGTAGGGCAGCAGGCACTCATTAAGCAGCAAGTCTCCGTGTGCTGATACTCCCCTGTATGCCATCGTGAAGACTCACAGCCAACAGAAAACTGGCTTTTTGGGGAGAGGTACTGCCATCTCCAAACTTCCTCTGAATTTTTATCCTCAGTCAAGGTTTGTAGTGCTGTGGAATCACCTTCTTTCCCTGCCATACACAAACAACAACCAAAAAACCATGGGTAGCCAGCTGGAGGTAGGAAATCTTTTGGAAATCAAGAGCAGGAGACTGTGTCAAATACAGAGGGAACTCGTGGCCCCTGGGAGCATTCCTGGTGTCACTTCCAGTAGATGGATTAATTTGTTTTATGCATTTTGTAAGCTTGCTCTGTGACTTTGGTTACATTAGCCACTTCTGGAGCAGTGCCTATGTGAAATGAAAGGTGCTTTCAGTACTGGGCTGCAGTGAAGTGTATATTCATTTAAAGCTTATTTCTTGGTGTAAAACTGAATTTAACCAGCTGAGTTTTTCAGATCACTGTCAGCTTAAGCACATTCAATTTCCCTGGTTTTCTGTGCCATATTGTACAGTTCTGTACATGAATTCTGTTTGTTTTGAAGAGCTGCTGCTTTTATCATGTATCTAATGCTAATTTAAGTTATCTATCTAATGATTTCTTTAAAAGTAGAGACTGATAGAACAAAAATGCAAAGTACTCCTGGGTCCCCTAGCTCTCTGCGTTGCTTTAGTTCCTTTGTCTGAGCACTTACCCTAGGTGATGCTACCTTCCTGCTCCCCCTCAGATGTGCTGACTGTTCCTAAATGGTTTATTTCCTTTGCCATTCGTTTTCCTTTGAAGAAGGGCAGCCACTTTGTATGTGTCAGGCTTGTGCTGGAATTTTAAATACTTTAATGCATTCTCATTATCTGCAAGGGTGGCTGGCTAATTAGTTAGCTTAGTAAATAATAGCTTGATAGTGTCTCTGTAAAGGATGATGTTATGTGTGCCATGTTTTCAGTGCCTTTTAAATCCTCTCAGTTCTTCAGTAAGTCACTTGCTGTAGGTGAGTAGAGGTGATGTGGGTGAGGTTGCTGGCTTTCTTTAACTGCAGGCACTGGTGTCAGCCTCGTGGGCAGTGAGGGTGTTCTTGTTTCAGGCGATTTCATCTCCTGTGCAGGCAAGTGAGTTTACAAAGATGCACGTGTGGGAGGGAGAAGAGATACTTCTGCTGTTTAGTGCTGGTGAGACTAGAGGTGCTCAACAGCTAGTCCCTTGGCAGTCAGCTTTTGGTGCTGTTTCCAGTTTTTAATGCCTTTTGCTTCCTGCTCAAGGCAACTTCATATCTAGGTTTTTTTGTTGCTATATTGCAGGTTAAGGCTGCTGAATCCTTTCCTGCAGGAAATGCTTAAAAATCTGTCGCAAACTAAAGCTGTATATATTTCTAATAATGAATAAAGGATATATGAATTCTAGCTTTGAATGTCTTAGGACTGTACTGGTAGGATTATTTTATTATCTTATCTCTCTGAGCTGTCTTGCCAGGAGTTAGGTGGCTTTATTCCCAGATTTATAATGCATTCTCTCCCTCTTGGAAGGGGCATATGCTATCTTGGCTCACTCTTTTTAATTTGAGCTTTGCAGGGGTCTGTGTTGTTCCAATTTTAGTTGTTCTATTTCTAAAGCCTTTCACATGCATGTAAAATATGATAAAATCAAAAATATTTCAAGGCTCTTACAATTACTGCTGGAAGTAGACTTCAGCCTGCTTTTCATATTTCTGGATATATCTATTAGTT
Organism: Galbula dea; assembly: GCA_013399015.1. Lineage (NCBI taxonomy): Eukaryota > Metazoa > Chordata > Aves > Piciformes > Galbulidae > Galbula > Galbula dea. Next base: position 1,111,453 of record VWZX01000354.1, read on the forward strand.
CATGTAATTTGCAAAGGGAAAACTTGAGATATTCTTTAGATAAGGTTACTAATTAACATCAAAAAGAAAAATCAAGCCTGTAAAGGCAGCTCTGCACTAGTGGATTACTCACCAGCCCCAGCAGCTGTCTTGTGGCTCCTGCAGAATCATGTTGTCCCTCTGATTTGGTATTCTAAGTCGTTCTCCCATCCATCCTCTTGACTCCCATCCACCCACCCTTACTGAAAGTGAGATGAATTGACCTGTAGCCAAGCTTAACTAGTCGTCATTCAACAGAATCACTTGTGAGCAAACAGCTGTAAGTATTGACAAAATATTGTGGTGCCCTGGGTTGTGTTTCCTGAGCAGCCTGGATTAGGCCTCACCTGGTTGCCCAACAAGCAGGGATGATGCAGCATCATTTTTACCTGTCTGCTGCATGAAGGAGCACTGTAGGTTCAAACCAGAGCAATTAAACTAGCAATTCAGTTTCATCTCCAGGCTCTGTGTAGACCCCTGTTGTCAGGCTGCAGCAGAGGCTGCTCGGCAGCATGCTGTGCTCCTGCTGCTTTTCTGCTTGCTTCTGCTCTCTGCTGGCTTAGGTGGGAGCTGGGGCTCTGGGGGCCGGGGGTCTGGGCTCTGGGGGCTGTGGTCCAGCATGGCCCTGGAGGAGACACCTGCCCGATCAGCTCTTGTTCTGTGGGGGCACAACTGGCTCCAGTGAAGCAGCCCAGACCTGTGTTGCTGGAGTCCTTGAGCCCTAGCTCCAGCATGCTCCCTGCCTGCTCACTGTGGGAGGGAAGAGAAGAGGAATATCAGTGTGCAAAGTCCCCAAGGAGGAGGGTGCCATGCCCACTGCAAAATAACCTCTCTACATCTGGAGTTGTGTCAAAGAAAGCCTAAGCACTCTTCTGCCTCCCATCTGTTGACTAGGCAGGAACTGCCAGCTGATGGAGGTCTCTGGGGAGAAAGCATGCTGCTCCATCACAGAAAGGCTGGGGTTGGAAGGGCCCTCTGGAGATCATGTAGTTCAAGCCCTCTGAAGGGTGGCTGGGACTTGGCACACTTAACCAGTGCAGGTTAGAATCCTTCACCCTTGGCTCTCAGAACTAGAAAACACCTCCAAGGTAACAAGAACCCTAAACCTCTTAACATTCTGCAAAAGATTCCAGGTATGTTTGCTTGGTTAATGCTGGGTCCAGGTCTTGCTTGTGGAGTCCAGACTTTGCCCCAGTGTCATGATTGAGTGGAAAGTGGGAAAACTCAGTTTGGTGAAAACTCAGTTTTAGTATAGGATGTATTATTGCCAATTTCCCTTTTCTTTTGAGCTATTAAGGAACAGATGCCTGTTGTTGCAGGATGATTTTCTTGGCATCCTGGCACTTTCCTACCATTCCTGATCTGTATGAACAGATATTTTTGCCTTGCTGGTAGAAATGTGTTGCAGAGGTGTAGAACCTGCGTGCTGTCAACCTGTTTAGATACCAGAATAAGCCTTAAGAGAACACTGTAGCTCCATTACTTGGTAGTGGTACAGAAGTAGCACAAAATGGTCAATAACTGTTGTTTTCCAGACCAGATATCTCACTTCATCCCTTCCCCTCCTCCTCCTCTGATTCACAGGTGAAAAATAACAGTAAAATAGCATTATTTTATGCTGTTGCATTGTGCTGGAATGGGAATTCTGGAGCAAGTTAGAGGGATTAGGAGTGGGTTTTAGCCTGGAGCAGTCCTGAAGATTTTGGTGAGCTGCCATTAAAGTTAGAAGATGCTATGAAATTTGAAGTGTTATCCTGATTTTCCTTTTTTTTTTTTGTTAAGGAACAGACTCTGCAAGAGGCTGGCTGCAAATTAGTAGCTCTTGTATCAGGAAGTAAGACTTTTGGAGGTGTTTTTTATATTAATGAAGAGACTAGAAATATGTTCCTAATTTGGAATATCTGTTTCAAAGGCAGTGGAATGCTTTTGATAACACACTGGTAAAATAGGCCTTTCCTGATTATAACTGTGCTACAGAAAAAGAAGAAATAACCAAACCACTTGTCAAAACAGAAATCAAGCTGTGTAATAGTCTTGGTAGAAGCTGTTTTAATAATCACAAAGAAGTCCTTTTTTCTGCTCAGAATGGGCATGGTAGGTGTTTTTTTTTCTGGCTCAGATCACTGAAACCTGTTCTTTATCATGTTTTTCACCTTGTGTCTGTGAGCAATCTTCATCAAGTACATGGACTTGGCATTTAGTCCTAATCTTGCAGTGGTTTAAAACATTTCCATTGCATAAGCAAATGTAGGAAACGGTATCTACTAATTATTAAATAAATACTAATTAAAAAACCCCCACAGAATACAAGTTAGTAATATACTTAGCATAGTTGACACATTTCAAATTGGTTTATGGTGACTGAGGGATACTTAGACTAACTGGAGGTTTAGACACCAGGAAATACCTGAATTCCAAGACAAATGACCTGCAGCTGGTGATGGGTACAAAGCTCAGCAAAGGCAGTTGTCAAGTAGCAGGCAGACAACTTTAACAGCTGTAGGTTAGAGTAAGGTGATATGGTCAGAGCTGATGCACCTTGGTGTAGGTAAAGATAACATTAAGTGATTGGTTAACATAATAACAGAGAATTCTGGTACTAAGGTGGTATCTATATCTGTGAAACTGTCCAGAGAATCACACAGTATCCCAGAATCCCAGTATGGTGGGGTTTGGAAGGGACCTCTGGGATCATCTACTCCAACCCCCTGCTAAAGCAGGGTCACCCAGAGCAGGTTGCCCAGGATCACCTCCAGGCACATTTGGAATCTCTCCAGAGGAGGAGACTCCACAGCCTCTCTGGGCAGCCTGAGCCAGGGCTCTGGCACCCTCACAGCAAAGAAGCTTTTCCTCCTGTTCAGATGGAACCTCCTGGGTTCCAGTTTGTGCCCATTGCCCCTTGGCATGTCCCTGGGCACCACTGAGCAGAGTCTGGCCCCATCCTCTTGCCCCCGACCTTTAGTTCTTGCTAGTCATTGAGCAGATCCCCTCTGGGTTTGCTCTTCTCCAGGCTAAGCAGCCTCAGGGCTCTCAGCCTTTCCTCCTGCCAGAGATGCTCCAGTTCCCTCAGCATCTTGGTAACCTCTGCTGGACTCTCTCCAGTAGTTGTTTGTCTCCTCTGGAACTGGGGAGCCCAGAAGTGGACCCAGTACTCCCAAGATGTGGCCTCAGTAGAGCAGTGTAGAGGGGGAGGAAAACCTCCCTCAACTTGCTGGCCACGCTTTTCTTAATGCACCCCAGGAGACCATTCGCCTTCTTGGCCACAATTCCATCTACAGAGGCCCAAACCCTTCTTGAAACTGAGTTTTTGGAAGTTTTTCTGCCTTCCATAGGTAAACTTCTCCTTTAGTGAGGTGTTTTTTGAGATTTACTTTTGATTTTTAAATGCTGCTCTCAGTGAGTCCCCAGGATCCCTGGTCACATATTCCCTGTTTTGACAAGTGAATTTACTGGGTCACATCTATTATATTTTTTTTATTCATTGCATATGTGTGCATAATTAATGTTTTAAAGGAATGGAGAGGTTGGGTTGTTTATGTAATCTCTTCTTAGAATGGTTTCTCTCTATTTTCATGGTTCCCAGTGGGTCTTGTTCTTGACCATTCCAGCACAGGCTGAAGTCAGAGGAGCTGCAGTGAACAGGAAGTGCTGCATTGTAGCTATAGGTTTGCATAAACAATTGAAGCTGTTTTTTAAAGCTGATGATCACTTATTAATTTGTCTGATTAAGATTGCTATTTTGGAATAAATGGGCAGTAAAAATAGGTGTCAGAAAGTTCCTATCTTGATGATGCAGCTTTACTGGGGTATATTGAAATGATGGAATGCCCACTAAGAAGAGGGAAGCAGTCTGAGTCTAGTAGCGTCAGCTCATTTGAATGTAGTATAAAACCTTTTCATGTGTCTCTGGACACTCTCCCTGGTGTGCTTTGTCAAGGTAATTGTTGTCTGTAGACAGCTGGAGATATGAAGGGGTAATATCCCTGAAATTTATCTGTGTAGTGCACTGGAGTTGGTCTCCACTTTGTCAGTGCAGTCCTTTGTCCACTGTGTTTTACAGCATGCTGTCAGACAGCTGATAGTCATGGGAAGGTCCTGGAGCTGTGGCAGAGGAGGGTGCTGAGCACCTGCACATGCCAGGTCTCTGTAATGGTACTGGCCCTTGTAGAGGTGCTTTTTGCAGAAGAACCTCACTGTGTGTCCCATGGTGGTTCCTGTTCTGGTCCCTGCTGGTGAGGGTACAGCTCTGCAGCATGGGAGCAAGAACTTGGAAGTTGTTCCATAAATACTCCTTGGATTTGGAACAAAGTGATGATTTTTTTTAGGTTTCACATTTGTCAACAAATGCATACATACATTGCTGACAAATCCCAAACTTGGAGTGGGATCATAGAATCATTAAGGTTGGAAAAGACCTCTAAGATCAAATCCAACCACTGACCAAACACCCCCACGCCACTAAACCGTGTCGTGCAGTGCCATGTCTACATGTTGTTTGGACACCTCCAGGGCTGGTGGCTCCACCACTGCCCTGGCCAGCCTGGGCCAATGCTTAACCATTGAAAGAGGCACTGCAGCTTGTTCAGCAGCTCCCAGCACTGAAGGTGTCTTGAAGTTGCATGTGTGGTCTGTAAATGTCTGAAATGCCTTTGTCCTGATTTCAGTGTTACGTTATGCAGTGGACTGGGGTGGGGGGGGGTGTGGGGGTGTTAGTTATTTTAACTATGGGCAGCAAGTGTCCCTCATCCAAAGGGCTGACATATTTTAGCTGGCCTAAAGACTTGCTCTCCATTCATAGGCAAAGAGCAATACATGGCAAAAGCTCATGACACATGGGACACTGAGCTTGCCACTTGTTGTAGTTCCAGGGAAGGTTGGACAGACATCTCCAGGAGGTTAACTGTCACCGTAGACTATAGCAACTTGTTGAAGGTGTCTGTTCCCTTTGTTTTCTTCAGGAGCATGGTGTCATGTTAGAGATGTAGTACCTGCCAAAGCTTACTTATTTTTTTGCTGTACTTCAGCTTCAGTGTCTAACCTTAGCCTTCTTTGAAGTTTCTGGTGTCCTAGCACTAGATGCTAATTGCAGGCAGAAGGCATCTGTCATGCCAAAGCTCTCTTATTTGCAAGTTCCACAGCTGCCATGCTGCTAGATGTCCCAGAGCTAAACTGGTCATTCATAGAGAGGAATATAAACTGGAGATGGCTTTCTCTGCCTGCCTGCCCTGTGGCTGTTAAATTCTTGATGGCCTGGACCCTGAAGATACACGCTTGATACTATAGGGCTTCCAGCTGTCGTTAGGAGCTACCAAACTTGGCTGTCTCTGCTCTGGGTCTGCCTTGCAGTGCTCTGCTGCTCCCCTGGGTGTTGAGCTAGGCATCTGTCCTGCCTGGAAGCAGCAACACAACTATTTCCATCTTGAGGACTGTGTGGGAAGATTGAGGAGGAGTTCCTTAACCTTTCAATTACTCAACTAGAATTTCAAGCGTGGAGTTAATGCTGAGTCTCTGTAGACCTTGGTACAACAGATGTTGCTGTTTGTTTGGGGATGGCATGCTTCAGGGCTAGACTCAATAAGTAGTTGCACATCTTTACTGAAGCATGTTGTCTTATCCTGAGGACAACAGAGCTGATGCTTTAATATCTCTTGCTCTTTAAAGGCGAGGTATCCGGTTAGCCCTGGGGCTTGCTGAGCCACTCGCTCTCTGCTGCTCCTAACTTAGGAGTTTGTTCCTTGCTGCCATCCTTTGATAGGTGTGTGCTGAGGAACTTCACCCAGTCAGATGTTCTGGCTCAGGTGAGTTGGCCTGGGGACCTCCAATTTGACTTAAAGCTGAGATTGTTAACAAAGCTTCAGAGAGTGGCTGTGGTGCAGGGAACAGAGCTGTGTTTTCACCTTGTTAACTGCAGCGCGGTACCTCTGGAGATGGAAACTCACTTGTAATCTATGGCCCTGTCCCTTGCCCACGTTCTCACTGCTAACAGCTTGTGTCATTAGTAGCTTTACGAAGAGCTCTATTAATTTTACAGGTTTTTCTTCTCTGAAAGATTAAAAACTTCAGGTGGTATCAGGGTTGAAGCAATCTGAGGGCAGAAATTGATGGTCCAAGCTAACAGCACATGGCTTTTGAGGCAGAAGTTCTGGATATGTGATGGATTATTTAGGAGTTAGTTAAAGGGAAGAGAGCAAATGCATCCTAGGGAGAATGCTTGCTGCAGGGTTGAGCTGGATCCTGCATTAACACTCATCCCAATGTTTTTAGCTCTTTGCAAACATGGAAGTAAAGCTGCTTTTTGCAGGAAGCTTTTCTGCAGTCTTTTGTCCACGTCGTAAAGGATATTTCAAGAATTTGTGTAGCTATAGAGTTGAGAAGTATCTTGGAAGGACCTTTCTACTTGAAATGCATTTCCTGTATCTAGTGCTATCTTTAATCTCATGTGGTCTTGCAAACTCATTCTACCTATTAAATATGCAGTAAAGCTGTTCTGTTTGGTAGAAGATTGTTATGTTTAAACAGCAGAAGTCCTCCTTGCTCCTGTACTTTTAAGATTAAAAATTCAACTGCAACACTACCTTCAGATTTAGAGCCATTAGAATGGATTTTTCAGATTTATTCTCCTGATTATAATCCAGAAAACTAATTGCTTTTGGCTGTAAAGAATTATAACCTTTTCATTATTTAAGAACCTTCTTGATGGATGAACCTTTTCCACTTACTTAAGACTTCTCATGAAATAAAGCTGCTTTTTTAAGCTGGTGTGAAGCCTTATGCACCTGTATGAGCAGCAGATGCACTGCACACTGTTTAGGGGTAGGTAGTGGTGGAAAAAAACCCCAGCACTTTCTCTGTGTCTAGTTTGCTTGAGTATTTAACATGCAAGTAGTAGAGACTGCTGTGAAAAAACAAGGGGGAGTTACATGAACAGCAGTTAAAATAAATACTCTGTTTCTAAAAGGAAGGTTTATTAGTAATGTCCTGGAAGTAGGAAATACCACTTTAGTTTTTTCTTCTGTGTGTACTGGAAGTGTTTGTGTTACATACTGGAGGGAAGACCTTGTATTTAACCCAAAATATATTCCCCTCTGGTCACCATCCAGCTCCTAGCATCTGTTTCTTGTGCTGCCAACTCCAAAAGTCTCAAATGATTTTTGTGTATGTTTAAGTCTTTAGCCTTATCCTTTTAGCAGACTAAGGAAGAAGAAAAAGTCCAATTTCTTAGACCTTGTTGATTAAAACCAGCAGAACTAAAACAATGTTTTGGTTACCTCTCAGCCCAGAGATGTTTGCTGAATGCCCTTAGCAGCCAAACCCCCTTAGTCATGTGTTGTAGGAATAAAAATGAAGCTTTGCTAATGAGGCAATTGTAGTCTTTGTTTCATAGAGGAATCACAGAATGGTTAGAGTTGTAAGGGACCTTTCAAGGTCATCCAGTCCAACCCCACTGTGGTCAGCAGGAACATCTGCAACTAGATCAGGTTGCTCAGAGCCCCAGACGACCTAACCTGGAGTGGTTCCAGGGATGGGACATCTCCCACCTCTCTGGGCAACCTGGGCCAGTGTCTCACTACCCTCAGCATAAAGAAACTCTTCAGAAATAACTCCCAGAGCACATGGTTCCTGGTGTCAAATATGACAGACAGGGTTTGAATTCATTATAGTGCAGGTGTTTTCCTAGTATCTTCATGGTACTGAAGTTATTGTTAAGGCAGCAATGATCTCATGAAGCTTTTTTTGCTGAAGCACAGATTGCAGTGCATGTGAACATGAGGGTTTGATGGTGGCTGAACACTTGCACTGGGTTCTGTCCTTTCCTCCTGTACACTCACCAGAGGAGGAGGGAGTTGGCACTTTCCCAAATGTGCTGCAATTTTCAGTTCATTTGTGGAGTCCTCTCTGGTCACATTCTTGAGTCTCAGGGATTTTTTTTGCAGTTGTCTTAACACAGCCTACATTTAAAAGTAAGTTGCTAGTGATGTTGACATTTCCTTGTTACTAATTGGATTTCAAGGTTTTGCATAGTCTATTCAAAATACTGTTGTCCCTCTTCTGTCTTACCTTTCCTAGTGAAAACAACTGGCTTTGCACTTGAGAGAGATGCTAGTGTTTAAGAAATAGATTTCTCATGTGCTGCTTTGAAGCATTAGAAGGATTTGGGAGGCAGTTAGCCAGCTGACATTTAAAACCCTGGAGAACTTGTTCAGGCCAAACCTTTTGCAAAAAAGTAAATGCAGCTAAGGCTTAGTTGCTAAAATGATTTTTAGCTGGCAGCTTGGTGTATGTAATCATCTCAGAACATCCTGAAACTTGTTCTTCTGTTCAGCTGTTGTATCAAGGCTTTTGAGCTGTGCCTGTGAACCTGTCACTGCTCTAAATCAGAAGTCTTTCCCCTGTTACTGAAGCACTGTGGTTTTGGACACTGTGGTAGCCCAGTGCAGGACTCTTCTTGCACAGGAAATGTATTTTTGATACTGTCTAGAGGGCTGTAATGCAGAGCTGAAGTACTGTCATGCTAGTTTGACATCTCTAAATGGTATGGATTCTTTTTGTCCTTTCTAAATTCTTAGCAAGGTGGTTCTGTTGGGAATGCCATGCTGGCACCATGACCATGGTGGTTGTGGTGGTCTAGCAGGCAACCCAAGGGGAGCACCCAGGGTTGGAACCAGGTCCTGGCAGCCCTGCGGGCAGCCTCTGCCACGTTGTGCTGGAGAGGATGCTACTGCCTGTGCCTGATGTAGGTATTCACTGGGCTTCAGTCTCAAGGGCCAAGAAGTTGGCTTTGGTTTGGTTTGGTTTTCACTCTCTCATCTTGCTTAGGAAGCAACTTCTGCTAGTCAAGAGACATCTTGTTTGAGAAGAACCCCTGGAGCAAACCAGGAGATGCCATACTCAGTATGATTATGGCAAATGGACTGGCCCAAGGCTGGCTTGTCTGCTTTGGACAGTGGATGTAGAGTGGTCTTTATGTATTGTGAAAGAATGAACTTTTGACACCTCTGTTGGAAAAGGGAGGAAGAAAGAGGCAAATTCAGTTTTACAGTATACACAATTTTAATAACAAAATGTTTCTGTACACTGCACTGTTTTACTCCATTACTTACATCCCCCCCTGCCAAAGCTGGCTCTTTAAACACCATTCAGATACAATGCATCTAGGACTCCCTTGAATCTCTGGTTGCTAAGCTGGTAGAATAGTTCACTTACTCATGTTTTCATTAGTAAAAAGAAAAGTGGAGTGGGTTTTATTTGGGGTTTTCTTTTTTACAAAGGTGGTTGAATGATAGGAGATGTAGCTTTTCTGTGCTTATGCCAGAGGTGCCCAAGCTATATGCTGCGTTGCCCCATCTGAGGCTTGCTTATATCCATCAAAGCTTCTGTTACCTCTCCCTAGATACCTCTCAAAAGGTTTTTGTACAAGGTGTGAAATGCTGAATTTCCAGCTGACTCTGAAATGATCTTTAAGCATCCTGCTAGTGTGATGGCTTAAAAAACAAAGCACCAGTTTTTAGCAGTAGAGGAAGGCATGGGGAGGGATGAGCTGCTGCTGGGCACCTGCCGTTGAGTTTTGTTGTTTCCTTGCTTGTTCCTTTTTTGGAGGGAGGAGAAATACTGTATTTCTCTCTGAACTTTGAATTTTTATGGGAAACTTCATAAGAAAGATGAAATTCAGCTTCTGGGTAGATTTCATAGGTCTGAACAGATGGATTTTGATAGCTACGCAGATCACAAAATTAAATCAACTTTATTTTCATTAAAGTAGTGCAGAAATTAACTTAGAGACATTAAGATATGTGTGTAGTGCAGATTTCTGATTTGAAGCCACTGGATGGTTCTGATTTTACATGTCAGCAATAGGCCACTGTCTTCTAGGGGGGAAAAGGGGACATGAGCTCAGATGCTTAGATTTGCATGTGAGCTAGGCTTATCTCTGCAAAATCAGATCATTTCTGCTTGGGGGGAAAAGCAAACAAACCCAAACATTGATACTGCAGCATTAATTATGTTTCCATCTGATAGGAAATGGGAGCTCTGTGCAGAGGAACACTTCAGCTGGAGACTAAATGCTAACCCATTTTACTCTTTATCGAGCAATTTTGAGTTGCGTGCATTGAAACAATGATCTAATGCAGAGAGACTAACGAGAGGGGAGCTGAAGGCATTAATTCAGACCTGTTCCAGTATGATGACTCAAAAATTGAACTTGTACTGTTAGGTTTGCATTTCAGTGCTGTGAGGGTGGGGAGGAGAAGAAGCTGACTGGAGATCAGCAAGGCTGGAGATCTTTGGATGGGATGAGGATCTCCAGAGCAGTCGAAGGAACTCTCGTTTCCAAAAGGCCCTGAACGTGTGCATGAGGCTGTGCCTCAGGGGGGTGAAGCACCTAGAATACCATTTAGTGTCTACAGAAACTGAGGCTGTGCAACAGAGGTGACACTTGAAGAGAGCAAATTAACAACCTCTTGTCATGAGCCAGTGCTCATTCTGAAATAGGAGTCATTTAAACCAAATCATCGTGGTTCTTGTTCCATAAACAAGATAAATCAGAGACTGCCAAATAATGCAATTATTACAATTCCCTCCTTGCCTGGAAGAGTCACAAGCAATTGAGAATGGAAGACAGTAACTTTTTAAAAAAACAAAATCAAAGCAATAAATAAACCAAAAAATGAACAGCCTCTGGTCGTGTCCTTGTGTGGAGTGAAGGCTTTGCCTGCCGCTTGCTGTCCCTCCTGGGGGAATTCAAGCTGACTTCACTGCTAGTGTTTGACATTCTGTGAGTTTTATGATACCTGTTACACTAAATGTAATGTTTGCAGAATTGCTTTGCTTATGCCTGAACCTGGCAACAAATGGTTTTGGAAATGGCAGACATAAACCACGGCATTTGGGAGCCTGGCTGCCTGTTAGCGTGGAGCAGAGAGTCTCAAAGTCAAACTGAACAGTGCCGTGCTAGGCAGTGTCTGCTGGTCCCTGCTCTGCTGTCTGCAAGCCAAGGCAGCCCTGCAGGACCAGTGGAAACTGGGAATACTGGTGGGGGAGAGAAGTTGGGTGTCTGGATGTATTTGCTTTGAGAGACCCTGGAAAAGTGCTTTAATGCTTGGAAAATGGGTATGGGTGGTATGGAGAAGAGGATCAAATCCAGCACTGCTGGAACATCAGTCTCTTCATGGGCATAATTATAAGCTAATAAAGGTGGAGGGGGTTTCTGTGAGGAGCTGGGGCAGTGGGGAAACAGCTCCTTGGGAGGGACCTCGGTCAAGTGACCACGTCTCGTTACCATGTGGAAGGAAGGCTGACGTGGTGCCTTTTGAGCTGTCTTACAGTAAGGGTTTCTGCTGGGCATGAAGGGGAAGGGTGGAATTCCTTTTTGCACATGCAGCTGAGGCCATCAGCCTTCACTATTGACATCTGATGGTTGATGATAGTGTAGCCAGATTATTTGGCTGCCAGTATAATTAATGAGTTCAATTACAACTTTGTCTCTGCTGGTCCCCTACAGCTGTACATGAAAATCATCCCAAAAATGTCTGCTTTCCAGCTCCCTCCAGTGCAGCCCATCGTGTTTGTTAAAGTGAGGTACAGGAGGTGCCCAGGCAGGGGCTGGTTGCCACTGAGGCAGCGATGCATGCTAACCTGCAATGAGCAGAGTAAAAGCCAGGACACAAGAAAAGAGCTGGGATCACTTCCTTGTGGTAAGGAATGAAGGAAGTCTTTCTACAAGCAGCTAAAGACCCTTGAATACCAATACATTTTTGTATTTATTAGCTTAGGCCTGGCCTTCTGGCTCAGGAGGGATCTAATTGTACAGGATACTTGCTCTTTGTCCACCTGCCCTGCAGGATTTACTGTACTCAGTTAAAAGCAGTAATTGATTTCCTAGAACAGGTGTAAATCAGCTCATCGTAGTCTAAACAGTTATGAGGGTTCAGAGGTACCTCTGTGGAGAACCATTAGGCTCCACTGAGTCTCTTCCATTAAAGTACAGAGTCACAGGAAATAAACAGAATCTTTGTTTTATAATAAGGGCACTGTATGGAAAAGGAAAATGATGCAAATTAATATCTTCAAAACCAGTAATTGAAAAATCTTTATGTAAAATCTTAACAGAAGTCACACTTATCTTGCTGTAATTGCCTTGGACAGATTCATTTCACAATAAAACATCAAACTGTTGTATAATTGCACCCTAAATACCTCACTAAGTGGTAATACAGATATATAAAAGCAGAGTGAAAGAGCAAACAGGTTTTTTATGCAGTGATCTTTCCCTTTAAAAAGTTTGCAGAATAGTTTAGTACAACACAATTAGCATACTGTAATTACTGCTTTGTTCAAGGTATGGCAACACTGTGAGGAATTTCTTGTCTCCGTAGGTGTGTGCTGGTAATAGTTTAACACTGCAGCATCGGACACAACACATTGGTTTAGTTATACATACATGGATATATATATTGGAAAAATTACCATCCCTCTGGTCCTTTTAGCTTTGGTTAGAATGTTTACAATATTTGAGCAGTTGACTTAAAAATAATGTAATCCTTTGCAGCCCTCCCACCCCCTCCACCCCCGTGGCATCCGAGTGCCACCATCACTGCATAGATCTGCAAATATTTACATAGAATTTCATACTATAGTATAAATAGCAATATGGTACTTCTGGCTAAAGAAATCAAATTGCTCCTTAAGGATGAGGTGTGTGTGTATATATTCATTGAGGATTTTTTTAAATGGTTACTAGTTTAGATTCTGTCCCATATCGATTAAGAAAAACATTTTTCAGTGAACTATTCTATAAACTAACCATATTATCTTAACTTATCAAAAGGTATGTTGAGTTTGGGTTTGGGTTTGTTTGTTTGTTGGGGTTTTTGTACTGGTAATTCCCTTGAATTTTGGAAGAGGAGGACAAGTGACAGCTTATATTACAGGGGCTCATTCTGTCTCCAGAGAAACCGGTGGAGTTAGTGCATGAAAATAGCTTCCAGGCGAGAGGAAGCCTCAGCTAGGGGGGCAGCAGGGGGGACAAAGAGAGGCTTCTTCCTTCCTTTCCTCTTCTCCTTAACCTCCTGGTTAATATTTACTTTTAATTAAGAAAAACTTGCATTAAGGGTATTTACACATGAAAAGGTGTTGAAATGCTGTTTGTTCCTAGTGATAAGTGATCAGTCTGAATTCATGAAAAGCATCATCAAGTCAAACCAGAGAGCCGATAAGAATTGAGTGCACTTAATATTGCCAATCGATCCTGTCGGGCTGAGCCTCCCCACGCTGCCTGCTGGGGAAGTGCCTAGAGAGTCGTCCGGCTAATTTGTGAGTGTCCTGCTAATTGGTGACCGGGTGAACTGCTCCTTTCTGGATCTGCTGGGAGCTTTGAAACAAGCCAAACTAGGAATATGCAGTTAAGGAAACTGTATTTAAAAGAAGTTCACTGGTCCCCAATGCGCTGAAACCCCCACCTGGACCTTTGTTGCCTTTTTATTTTGTTTTGTTTCTCCTCCCCTTTTTTTTTACTGGAGTGAAATTACCAAAGGAGGAAAATCTTCCTCCACGGCTGCCTTAAAAGTGCCTCAGCGGAGCCAGCTGGAGTGTTTGGGATTCTCCAGCTGCAGAGGAACAAACGGAGCGTGTGTGCCCCCGCAGAGCTCAGTAGGGGTAACCGCTATCCTTCCCCTCGCCCTGGTCCCGTTAGAAAAAGGAGAATGTGGAGACTCAGCTTTAAATGTTTACACACAGTCATATAATTACATAAGATGAAACATTTTACATAGTTTGAGGTGAGCATCTTGTTTAGACTTTTCAACACCAGGAGTGCAAGTTTAATGTGATCATTGCTTCTGGAACACTGAAAATATTATGGATTAAATTTTTTTTTTTAAAAAAAAACTTAAAAATACTGCACCACTCCATAAACAATGTTTCCATTGAGTAGCTTGGAAAATTAGGCTTTATGTCAACATCTGTAAAAATTAGAATCTGATGTAGGTCCCCTACAATTTTAAAATAGGTTACTTATCTGATTTGAATTTCTGATGGCATGTAGGTATTATACTTCACATTCCTTGTACGGCAGCTGCTGGCACTTGCACTGTCCGTAGCCGTTGATGATGATGAAGGGTCCTTCGTGGGTGGGTTCGTACTCGTTATAGGGTCCTTGGTCTGACATATTTGCCATATGCAGCCGTGTTTGGGATCGGAGCTGCCTGTGGTTTTGAATCATTGAGCACTGCCTAATTCTTCTTAATGTGGGAGGGCAGCACTTCCTGGAGATGAACACTATAAAAATGATAAAAAAGAAAGAAAACAATAAAGCCATTGTTCCTGTAATTACCCTCTGAGTGAAGATGGCATTGTTTGACTCGGGGAAATGTTCTTCGGTGGTAACGACCATGCCTGCTGTAGTTGGAATCTCTTTGTCTCCCATATGGAAATGAGAAGAGCTGATTCTTTTCGTGTACTCGGTAGTCGGAGCTGTGGACGTCGTAGCCACGGGTGTAACAACAGTTGATAAATTCCAGCAAAGCTGAAAACCATACACTGCATCCAGAATATCCTCTCCCTGGGTGTGGTCGGGGCTGTGGCAGAGGATGGAGTGCTCCCACCGACCTTGGAAGCCACTCAACCATGTGGCCAAGGCGCAGATCTTTGGGCTGCACTCCCACAGATTGCCGGAGAGGCCCACGGTGGTGAGGGACGTCAGCGAAGCAAGGATCTTGGAATCCAGAGTGGTGAGCTTGTTGTTATCCATTAGGAGGGTTTTAAGGTTAGGCATAGTTTCAAAGACGGTTAGGTCGATGGCTTTGATTTCGTTCCCAGTCAAATCGAGCTTTTCTAAGGTGCCCCAAGTCCACTCCATCCCACATGTCAAGTTGCTAATTTTGTTCCACTGCAAGAAGAGCGTGTGCAGGCTGCTCAGCCGGAGGAAGTGAGCAAAATTAATCTTTGTCAGCTGGTTGTGCTCTAGGTGAAGCTCCCTCAGCTTGATTAATCCCGCAAATCCGTTGCGAGCCAAACTTCGCAAGCGGTTTGTGCTCAAATCCAGAAACTCCAGGCTACGGCAGTCCCAGAACAGGCGGACTGGGATGGTCCGCAGGGAGTTGGATCGCAAGTGCAAGGTCTGTAGCTTGCGAAGGCCATAGAAGAGCTCGGGGTGCAGAGAGGATAACTGATTAAAAGAGAGGTCCAAATTCTGCAGGTTAAGCAGCTGGCTAAAAGTTGTGTTTGGCAAATGAAAGATTTTGTTGGAACTTAAGACTAATTCCTTAAGTTTATACAGTCCTTGAAAAGAATCTTCTCTGACTGTTGCAATTTGATTATGATCTAAGTGAAGCCAAGTAAGTTGACTGAAGCTTGCAAATTGATCCCTTTCAAGTTCAGAAATATAATTGTGCCTCAGTGACAAACCTAGCGAGCCCTTTTCAGTGGTGTTTGGCACTGAGTGAAACCCCTGAGAGTCACAGTAAAAGAGCAGCTTCTCACAGCGACATTTTGGTGGACAAGCCATGCCCAAGGCAGGCAGCATTTTTAAAACCATACTCATTGCATATAGTGCTGCCAGCATACGAGCCCCTAATGGCCACTTGAAATGTAAGCCTGCAGAATATAATTTAGGAAAACAACAAGATAGGATAGCCTGATCAGTACACTTGGAACATCACGGTGGAAGATTTCACTGCAGATAACATTGCCATGCATTTCCGACAAGCTAGTTCTAAATGCAAGAAACAACTTACTACGAAACACAGAATACTTGGATATTACACTTAGGATGAGTCTTTAGCTCTGTTACAGAGGATTACAGTGTCACAATTGGAAAAGGTTATTTGTTTTTCAGTGCAGAAAGCTCTGCTTTAGCACCAAAGTGCTCCCTTACAGCCTAGCCGGTCATTCATTATACAAGGTAGAGAGAAACGCAGGAACTTACCCATTCTTTTGAGTACATTGGAGGTTGCATTCAGTCGTAGTTTTAGACTCAACGCCGTGAGTCTGTGGAAGGCTCTAATGTAAGATAGCCTTTGAATAATTTACTGGGTTGAGCGTCCTTTGATATTAGTGCAAAATTGAATCCACGCTGCTCTCTTGGAATATTCCTTTTGAAATTGCTGGCTTGATCTCCTCTGACAGCTCTGCAATTCTTAAATCAATGCTTAATACAAGTTTGCATCCTCGGAGGCTGCTCAGCTGTTTAATTGAAGCTCACGTTTTCTTTTTCCGCAGCTGTGGCTTCCCTTAGTCCTAACTTGTTGATGGCAGATGGGTGGCTTATTGCTGAGAGAAGCTCCTGTAGTAGCATGAGTGCATTTACTGAAAAGCTTTTCAGGGAAGCGGTACAAGAATGGATTTGCTTATGCTCTGCGACCACACAGGGCTCTATATAGGCTGACGTCACCTGGTGACGTTCCTTTTGTTTGGGTTTTCCAGAAGCTTTGCTGCTTTAAAGCATTGTGGTGCATACTGTGAGTGCCTTCAAGACCACTGATAGAGTGGTGGGGGGATCAGCGGCAGGAGTCCTTCGTCCCCACAATAGACGGACTAGGGAAGACTTGCAGCACCCTGCTCCCCCCTCCCACATCGGGGCTGGCGTTAAAGGCAGCGCAGAGCTGCGGTTGGAGGTGCCTCAGTGCTGCCGGCTGCCAGCTTACTGTTACGTATCGCTGCAAAAAGGGACTTCTAGATGCAAAGTCTGCACAGATTGAGTAGAGGATGCTGGCCAACACCAGCCCTTCACAGAGGTGAGAGGGGTTTGGCTGCTTAAAGCTAGGTGTGACAGCTGTGCGTGGCTGTAGTCCCTGCAGGAGTGCTAAAGGGAGAGGGCAGTCATGTAGCCGAAGGGGCTGTGCCCGAGTACAGCACAGAGCCCAGGAGCAAAGGACAGGAAAGACTGTTTCAAGCCATGAGAAACTTCTGGAAAAAGCAAAATTCGCATTAGGGCACAGGAAAAATCTAATTGGAATCCAGCTTGACAGCATGCAGTTATGAAACTAGAAAAGCTATTTTTTTCTCCCCAAATGGTGAATTTGTACTTGCTTTTTCCTGGGGACTGGAGTGCAGGAGAGGAGATGGTGAGTTTGGTGTCTACGGTCGGGGCTCAGGGGAGTTTGAGGGCTTCCCTGTGGTCACCGGTTACGTCCCGGTGTTACTTGCCCCCTGTGAAAGTGGGGGGACAGTACTGCCGTCAGCACCTGGCTGTGGGGCAGGTCCCTTACAGGTAACCCAGGTGGTTCAGAGCCGCAGGGATTTGCATTTGCAGGAATGGTGACCCTGCAGAGCTGTTCGTGCTGTCACAGCCCGGCCGGTCTCTGGCCAGAGCGTGCATGCAGCATGGAGGAGGTGAATGTGCTGTCATGGCTGCTTGCCTTGAAAGTTCAATGCCTTTTTATCCAGAGCAAACTCTCCTCTGGGACAGTTGATACTGAAGGTAGAAAAACAGATTTGGTAGAAATATTTTTTAGTGGTTTAGGTTTTTTGCATGCTTGTGCAGGAAAGCCTGCAGAGCAGCTGCTTTGGCCTTGACTTGATGTGGGTAAGGCAGGGAGGTGCTAGCTTCCCACTCCAAGGAACTTGAATAAGCCTTTTTATTTTCACCTTGAGATATAAAGCGATAGCCTAGTAGAAGGCACTTGAAAAGGTTAGTGCTGCAGCAGCGAGGTATGGCTTATGATCTGAAGATGTGGAATGAGCTGAGAATAGCAAACTTCCTGTGCTGGTGGAGGAGGAAGAGGAAGAGGATGAATTGTGTCAAAAGCAGATTTTAAAATCAAATGGCTATTTACCTTTGTCATTAAGCTGTGGTTCAATAGAGGTGCTTATTTAACCTATGACTTGCCGTTTTCTGCCTGCTTCTCCCTTCACTGTCCTGTGGCCTAATTGTGATACTGACTGTGAGGGACTGTCCTGTCCTGAGCAGGCTGGAGGGAAGTTCCAAGTGGGAAATAAAGGGATGGAGAAGGTGAACTCTCAAAAAAAACCACAAGAAAACCTCAAACCAAAGCAAACACAAAAAACTCCACTCCCAACTCATCAGGGAAGTAACTGTCTTTGATAATAAAGCAAATTAGGAGATGCTAGATAAACATCTTAAATTGCTCCACCATAGTAATAAATATTTTCACATTTGCTCTGGAGTGAAAGAAATACATACAAAGACATTACATAAACCTATTGAAAGAGTTTCTTCCTGTTTAATGTTCACTATAGAAGTACAGCAGCAGCTGAAGCCCAGCCTCAGCTGGCAGTTGCCAGCTGTCTGAGGGAGCTGCTGCACCAAAGTACCTGTGGCTGAGCTTCCCATAGCAGCTCATCTGCTGCATCTGAAGTGTTGATTTAATAACATTTAAATAGGATAACATTTAAAGACAACGTTCCAAAGAACGTAATTAGTAAAGTGATAGTGGCTGCAAGGTCAAATATTGCTCCTCTTCTGTGCTAGTTCTTTTCACTGTTACCAGGAGGCTGAAATTAGGTATCTTTTGGAAACGTTTTGCTTTTGTGCCTCAGTATGTGTTGGTAGGTTCCTCCCACATTAAGACTGTGTAATTTGGCACAGAGTTAAGAGTTAATGTTCAAACACGGTGAGTTGCATCCCTTCTAAAGCTCTCCATTCTTTGGCCTGTAACCAAACAAGGGCTATTTAGCACCTTGCCAGCGAGTTTCCTGTTTGGGAAACTGTTAACACGAACTTTATGGGTGCTTTTCTTAGCGAAACATGTTTTTATGTGCACTTGTCATGAAATAACAGCTATTACTGAAAGTGTGCATCTGATCTCTTAAGTCTGGAACTCTGCAGTAATATTCACATTGTTCCTTGGGAGCTGTTTGGGATGTTGAGGTAGAATAGGCTGGGAATAAACCTCAGTTGCCCTCAGAACTCTCACAGTTATGTTTCTCCCAAGACTGAAAACTTGCTCGCGTGCCAAGGAAAACCACATCTCGGTGCCATCTGGGGGCTTCTGCCAGAACAGGTGCTGGGGAGGAATGGCCCAAGTCATCGTGGGCAACAGGGAGAGGGAAGAGGCAGAAAGCTCTCAGGAATGAGCTTGCTAGGACCAAGTAACCCTTTCAGGGACTTCTCCCTTACACCACTCCTCAAGCAGCAGCAGAACTGTTTTTCCTGCTAAAGGCAGGCTCTGGAAAAGTAGAATTGCACCCTGAGGCTAACATTGTCATTTAGTTAGGCTGACATCTTGTGGAAGCCTTCCTAGTGCATTAAGAACAACAAATAAGCTAATTTTTCTTGATGTAGATGTGGGCTGCCTGACTTTCTGGTGCTGGAGGCTTGGCTCTCTGGGTTTGCAGCCATGCAGATGGACACCTCACTCTTCTGCCCCAAGAAATGAGTGTGTTAATTTTTCCTGGACATTAGCACATGAAGGATCATGGGAGTAATTGCTGCTATTTTTGCTAAAAGATAGCCTTTGTGCTGTGCCTGTCAGGCTGTGAGGCAGAGGAGGCCAGAACAGATGTGTGGCTGTAGCATTACTGTGCATTTACTGTCAGTCAGGTGCACCCCTGTGGAGCTGGGTTAGCAATGAGCCCCAAGAAGTAGACACATGAGAAAACAACCCATCCAGGGCTATTCATCAACAAACATGGCCAGCTTTTCAGGCTCTCTGCAGAGGTCCTTTGGGCAACGGGGGGTGGAATGGGACAGGACACCATAGGTAGGGTGTCATTGTCTTCCTGGGTGCATAGGACACGTGCTGTGGTGACTTTTCATCTCCTTGTTTGGCAGCTCTCTGTACTTGGCATTGGTTGCTCATTTAATTTCCTCTTTGTCCTGGGCTGTGTAGGAGCTAACCTTCCCCTCTCCATGGGTGCTGAGGGGAGTGTGGGGCCATAGCTGCAGCCTGGCCGTGGGGAGGAATGGTGGAGTGGGAGCAGCATGGCACAGCAAGCTCTGCAGGAGGGGAGTGCAGGCATCTCTATTCTGATTTGAGTTCTTGCTGAACTCTAGACAATGCCATGGGAGCATTATGGGCTTACCATGGGAGACTCCCTCCTGCAACAAACCAGCATGTGTAGTCCTGCTTCCTCAAGAATTAGACCTCAGATATGGGAAGCCTGCTGAAACTCATGGGAGTCATACTTTATTGCTTACCCTTCCTGTCTTGAATCAGTGCTATTCTATGTGGAGTTTGTTTGCAGCACTTGCATCATGGTAATGGAGGGGTATGAACTGTCCTTTGTAGACATGCAATTAAGCTGGGTGTCAAGGCAGAAATGAAGCATGTGACAAACCAAATCTGAGCACTAAATCTCCTGCCTCCCCACAAAGCACTGCTCAGCAGTGCCACGCTGCTGTACCACTGCCTGCCCCAAGGGAGCTATGGCAAACACTCATTCTTCACTGATTAAATCACCATCATTAACCACGATGCTGCCTGGTGTACAAACAGCTCAGAAGACAATTCACAGATTACCTGAAGCAGAAACCTCTTTGTGAACCATCTTTTTTTAGGTAACAGGCAGGGCAGTGGTGGCACATCTGGCTGATATCTGGGTGCTGGTTTGGGGAGAAGGAGTGCTGGGCTCTGCAGGGGTCAGTGTGCTTGGAGTGCTGGTGCCAAGCCGGAGGCACAGTTTCTCTCAGTAGCTCTATGGTCTTGGTTTAACTTAAACAATGATGAACTATCAGGATTACCAATGAAAGTTTCTGCTGTTTAGCTATAAAAACATGGGGTTGAGAGTGATTGCTTCTGATAATAGGTGTGCTGCTGATCCTGGTGGCTTTAAAACAGCATTCCTTCACTGCCACTACCTTTATCAATCAGCTGAGGTTAGATTTTCACATAAGTAGCTGTAGGAAGAGCTTGGTTCAGTTTTTGTTTGTTTGTTTGAATTCAGCTGGCAGGCCTCTGAAGGGAATGTTTTGTGACAGAGATGGTGATTCCACTTTCCTCTCCCTGTACAAATCCCCTTTCTTTGCTTTAAGCTATTAAACCAAACCCTCCTGGGGATAGCTGTGTGAGCTGAAGCAGCAAGGGCCCAACAGTCACTGCCTGTGCTGCTCTCCAGGCAGGGTAGCAGTGATGGTGGAAGAGCAGAGCTTACAGAGCGTGGAGGAAATGAGCAATTTTTAACACCAATTCTAGCCTCTTTCATAAAGATCTGATTTAATTTAAAGTAAAATTGCACTGTGGCTAAATGTATTATCCATGATACTGGCCAGAGCTGTGGTATTGTACTGCAAAATGACTGACATGGTCAACATGACCCTGTTAAATCTGCTGAATCTATTAGGTGCTTGCTGACAGTAGAGTTTGTGGTTCCCTCAGCAGAGTTTTGTGCTGAATATCTAAAAATCCTATTAGTAATCTGAATGTTCAGACTTTGCTGTTGTGAGCCCTCCTAATCCTGTGGAAAAGAGAAGCTGATAGCTGGGAGATGTTGTGCTGCTGGGTCATTAGCTGGATTCTCAGTGGAAGCTTAGACTAGAGACAAGGACCAGCCTTCTAACACTCAGAGCAGCTGGTTAGTGGAATAAATTTCCCAGAGGTGGTAAACTTGCACTTGGAGCCTTTAAAATACAATTTATTACTTGAGAGAGACTAGCTCAAATGGGACTTGTTGAGCTGTAGAGGGGAACCAGTGTATAAAATTCATGGAGTGTGTGGGAGCCTGGACAGAGTGACTTCTTGTCATCAAAGATGAGCTTCAGTGGGTTTAGGTGCCCTGAAGGGTTGGTGCAGCCACAAGGCTCTACAGCTCTTTGTATACTCCAGTGACCACTGTCCCATTAGCTGTCTCCACTTGGACCTAACAGGGTGTAATTTGTCCCACAGTTATGGTTCATTTCATGCTGAAAAAGTCAAGGAACTTCAGATGGGCTAAACTTGACATCCTTGTCCCTGCACCAGGATCTTGGTTAGAATTGGCTGGGATGATTTAAGATGCTAATGGCAGCAGGGTCTGTGCAGCCACAGTGATGCAAGTGTCCATTGTGTGTGTCCTGTTCTGTCCCCCTGTTCTGGCCCTAGTGAAGGGGCTGGCTGGTAGCTCAGTGTGCTAAACTGTGAGGTTACTGTGGCTGAATCAGCAGGGTGGGTTTGTGTTTCAACCTGCAGAAGGAAATTCTGTTGATACTTTTGATGAGCTTTTGTACTAAAATGTCTAAGTGCCAGCAAGGTGGAAATAAAGTGGAGCTGCCTTGCTGAAAGCTTAACAGGTTTAGATTCTGTAGCTCTGTGCTAATATGTGGTGTAGGTTAATAGGAGTGAATCAACAGTATGAAGTGGTGCTGCCTAGGCTCTCGTGTATGAGTTGGGTGCTTTTCAGGGCATTGCTATAGCACTGGCTGTGGTCTGGTCTCATGAACTGAATGTCCATTAGTGGAAGCCATCTCTTGATTTTCTGCTCATCCAAAAGGCATCTGGCCTTCGTGCAGAGAGGCTGCTCTGGGCTGTGAAGCCAGGGATGGCAAAGTGGAAGCGATGGGTGGACTCACTTCAGAAGCATGCTCCTGCCTTGCATTAAAGTGGTAATGTAGGAGCACCCAGGGAGAAGTAAAATGGCACTTCTTGGGACAGCTGAATGTTTGGCTTTCTACATAATAGATGGGTATGTATCTTAGATCCAAAGGTATTCCTGGAAGAAAACCCCCATGTGTGCAGGAGGGTGCCATAGGCTCAGTCAAATGGTCACGCTGAGATAGGTGAACTGGTGTGAAAACATCAGAAGGAGCAAGCAGCTGCAGGTTTATGTCTCAGAGCAGGAGTTTAGTCCCTGCAGTGCTGGTTGGCAGGTCTCAGATTTTGGGGTGAATCAGCCACTGCCCACCTTGGGGTGCAGGCAGTACCTGCTCCTGCGTGGGCCAAAGCCGTCGCAGTCGGTGCAAGCTGGACAGGGACTCGCTGGTCTATTTCATAGCCACCAAGCATGGGAAGAGCAGTAAATAAGTGGCATTAATCTTCACTTTATTTAGAGACTTCAGCTTTGATTTTTGGATGTGGAGTGAGGAACAGGGCAAGATCAGGTCTGTGGCATAGTCAGAAAAAGCTCCTGGTTTTAATTTCAGTCACTTTTCAGTTCCCTTTTGTGATGAGAATCAAACTGCCTGATCTGGGAAGTGTCAAATCTTCAATAATTCATTAACCTATAATGACATTACAACATCCTAATTTTTCCTCCCTGATTTTGTCAATTTTTATTTCTGCTGTAGAGTGGACTCTGTGTGTTAGATTCAAGGCTGCTCACCCAGCTATTGCAAACCAGGCTGTCACCTGGAGAACTGATAGCTGGCATACCCCCACTTTAGGGCTGCTAAGTGGTTTTTCTTCTCAGCAGGATAATTATATTGATTGTGGCTTAGAACTTCAGAAATTGGACTGTGGTTGCATAAAGTGTGTTTCAAAACTCTAATATAAGCTATAGTATACAGGAAATACTCCCAGCAAAACCAGACCACCACCATTATTTTATCTAACACTCCCAATTTAATTTAAATTAGGATCTTTTTGACCCTATGTCTGCTTAAAGAGAAGCTGCTGCTGCTTCTTGGCCCCTTGCCTTCTCTTTGACAACAGAGCTAATGCAAAACTTGCTGTGCCAAACCTTGGCAAAATCCAGCTCTTAGTGGATGCTTACTTGAAACGTTGGATTTCATCCCTGACAAATGTTTTATAAGCATTTTACCTTTAAGATAATTGATCTGGGGCTTTTGACTGGCTGCTGGAGAGCAGTCCCCTGTGATCATGGGGTGTGAAGGTGGTGTTGGGTATGCTAGTTGAGTATGAAAGGAGCAGTGTTGTGTTGAATGCTCAGCTCTGTAGACTGCTCATGTGGTGCTTGTGCCCACATGTTGAAGGCAGGGGGTGAGATGTGTGTGCAGTCCACTGGCCTGGGATGATCTTGACAGCTGAGGCTGTAGAAGATGGAGGGTTGACTCAAGGCAGTGCCAGCTGTGGGGTGGTTGACAGAGTTGGCAGAAAAGAGAAAACTAAACCTCGCAGCTTGAACATTGTCTCCAGCTGACCAGGAGCAAAGTGACACCTAGACTGGTGAGGCCACACCTTGAGTATGTGTTCAGTTGTGGGTCCCTCACTCCAAGGAGGACATTGAGCTGCTGGAAAGTGTCCAAAGAAGGGCAACAAAGCTGGTGAAGGGTCTAGAGCACAAGTGTTGTGAAGAGCAGCTGAGAGAACTGAGGTTGTTTAGTCTAGAGAAGAAGGGGCTCAGTGGGGACCTTCTTGCTCTACAACTCCCTGAAAGGAGGTGGTACTGACATGGAGCTTGGTCTCTTCTCCCAGGTAACTAGTGATAGGACAAGGAGAGGAAATACAGATTAGAAATTAGAAAGAGGTTCTTTATGCAGAAGGTGCCCAGAAGGCACTGGCACAGGTTGCACAGAGAGGTTGTGGATGTTCCATCCCTGGCACTGTTCAAGGCCAGGCTGGATGTGGCCCTGGGCAACCTGGCCTAGTCTGTGGCATCCCTGCCCATGGCAGGGGGGTTGGAATTCGATGATCTTTAAGATCCCTTCCAACCTGGGCCATTCTATGATTCTATGAAATGGCTTCAAGTTGTACCAGGGGAGGTTCAGATTAGATATTAGGAAGAATTTTTTCACCAAGAGAGTTTTCAGGCTTGGGCACAGGCTGCCAGTGGAGCTGGTGGAATCATCATCTCTGGAAGCGTTCATAAACCATGTAGATGTGATGCTTGGAGACATGGTCTAGTGGTGGGCATGGTAGTGTTGGGTGGACAGTTGGACTCAATGGTCTTGGAGGTCTTTTCCAACCAGAATGATTCTATGATTTATGAAACCATCCCTTTCTTCTCAACACAAGCTGAAGAATGTTAAAGGTAAAATCTTCAGATGTCAGATGACACTGTACTGACGAAAACAGCCAGGAAGAGAGTGCTTTATCAGAGAAGTGGAGACCTGACCTCTAGTGTGAAAATCACTTTAAAGAAGCTGACAGTGGAATTAAAATGAGTGATACTGATTTTACTTTGAGACCCTGACTAGCCACTTACCTCTCTGTCTCTTGTTTTTCAGGCTGGGCGCAAAGAAAGAAGCGATGCCCTGAACTCTGCCATTGATAAGATGACCAAAAAGACCAGAGACTTGCGTAGACAGGTAATGAATACACAGAGTTGATACTCCCTGAGACAAATGAGTGCATTCCTGCATGCTTGCCCTCCTGGAAAGAAGTCCTCTGTTGGTTTGTTTCCAGTGGGCAGCAGGCTTGCCTGCTTGCATCTGGTGAATGAATCCCAGAATATTAGGAGTTGGAAGGGACCTTGAAAGATCATCTAGATTCCGGTGCCTCGTTCACAGGGAAGCGTGGAGTGAGAGTGCAATCCCCTGTTAATTGTGTAGTAAAAGTGTTGGATTATTAGTCATCCTCATGCTAGGAGAGATTTCACAAAAGAAACCCAAAGCAACTCCTGGTTTAGGGCTTGTGAACATAAACTAGTTATGGTTTATGATTCTGATGGCATTCATCTCTGAGAGACTTTCTTTGAGAACTCTGTTTATGTAACAAGACTCTTTTGTCCCTTTAGTTGTTAAAGCACTCTATTGCTCTTTTCAAGTAAATGGGAATATGGATCAAGTTTGTTGAGAAATGTTTTTATTCTGGTAGAAAAATAGCAAAGTGAAATCAGCATCTTGTTTAATCAGCCGAGGGAAGGCAGCAAATTTACTCAGGCAAAACCAATATGAACTGCTAAATCAATATTTGTGGCCAAACTGGTGACTTGCACTTCTAGAACTAATCGAGTTTTTTAAGGAGATTTAATTTAAATTGACAAGATATAGCAAGACTTAGTGCAGGGAAAGCCTTGACCACACCAAGGAGAAAGGATCAGCGACAGAAGTGCTTAAGCTTTCCGTGTTAATGCAGCGAAAGGAACGCAGCAGTGGAACACCACTGGAAAACATCTCCCTCTTTTGTTTTCACTCCAGCTCCGCAAAGCTGTCATGGACCATGTATCAGACTCCTTTCTGGAAACAAATGTTCCACTTTTAGTATTGATTGAAGCTGCCAAGAATGGGAATGAAAAAGAAGTTAAAGAATATGCCCAGGTTTTCCGTGAACATGCCAACAAATTGATTGAGGTAAGATGGTACAAATGCAATTAAATGATCACTGGTTCAATGAAGGCAAGAGTAGGCAAACCACGTTTCTCAATCCTGGGGAAACAAATAGCACATTCTGTAATAAATTTGCTTTTGAAATTTTGGTTTATTGCATTGAAATTAAATTTTGTTTAATATTTAAGTAATTAAAAATACAAGCTTATCAAAAAGCAGCAGGTACTGTTCCATAGCCCATATAGTTTTAGACATTATAATATGTGAATATGGTATGCTAGTACTTTTACTTGATTTTTTGATTGGAGGTCACATCACAGACTGGTGAGGGTTGGCAGGGATCCCTGGGCATCATCTAATCGAACCCCCCCCAGCTAAAGCAGGGTCACCCAGAGCAGGTTGCCCAGGATCACCTCCAGGTGGCTGTGGAATGTCTCCAGAGGAGACTCCACACCTCTCTGGGCAGCCTGGGCCAGGGCTCTGGCACCCTTACAGCAAACGTGTTTCTCCTCCTGTTCAGGTGGAACCTCGTGGGTTCCAGTTTGTGTCCATTGCCCCTTGGCCTGTCCCTGGGCACCACTGAGCAGAGTCTGGCTCCATCCTCTTGCCTCACACCCTTTAGAGCATTGAGCTCTTCTCCAGGCTAAGCAGCCCCAGGGCTCTCAGGCTTTCTTACTCCCAGAGATGCTCCAGTCCCCTCAGCATCTTGGTAGCCTCTGCTGGACGGTCTCCCGTAGTTTCTTGTCTCTCTTGTCCTGGAAGAGCCCAGAACTGGACCCAGTTCTTCAGATGTGACCTTCCTAGGGCAGAGTAGAAAGAACCTCCCTCGAGCTGCTGGCCACACTCGACTGAATGTAACCCAGGAGACCATTGGCCTCCTTGGCCACAAGGGTCCATTTCTGGCTCATAATGAACTTGTTGTCCCCCAGAACTTCTTTACAGAGCTGCTTTCCATAAGGTCAGCCCCTTAGCTGTCCTGGTCCTTGGGGTTATTCCTTCTCATGTGCAGGATCCTGCACTTGCCCTTGTTGAACTTCATGAAGTTCCTTTCTGCCCAACTCTCAGCCTATCCGTGTCAACATGGTGACATGGAGTTAAGGGAGACTGTGGCATGGCTGTCCTGCTGTACAATTTCATTTGTTCCTTGAAACCTGGAGGTGTTTTCTTTTTAGTAAAATACCAGTTAATGTAAAGAGCCTTTTTCTGTGAAGGCTTTTAGAATGCAAACCTGTTTGTGCCTGTGTGTTAAGAGCAAAGGACAAACAGAAACTAGCAATAACACCACCACTGCTCCCCCACCTTTTCCTAACAAAACTCAGAGGCTCTCAATCTGATGTTACTCCAGACTAAAGGAAGATCAGCTTAAGTGGTACTGACCTGTGTTAACTAAAATGCATTAAAGGTGATTGTTCTACTGTTAGCTGTAGTAGTTTTCCAACAGGTAGCATGTTTACAAAGAGCAGCATGAGTTCATGCCCTGGGACTCGTCTCGGTAACCTTGTCCTCTTACCATTGTTTTTGTGTGAGAGTTTTGTGCCTGTGATGCTAAATGCCAAGGAACAAACAACTGTAGGTATTGTTGAA
Organism: Galbula dea; assembly: GCA_013399015.1. Lineage (NCBI taxonomy): Eukaryota > Metazoa > Chordata > Aves > Piciformes > Galbulidae > Galbula > Galbula dea. The sequence goes on from VWZX01000354.1 coordinate 1,139,090, forward strand.
GGAAAATGCCACTAGGAATAAACTTCAGAATCTTCTCCTATGCACGTCAGTACCCTTTGAGGCACCAGCTGGTTCCTGTGCTTGACCTCAGCAGCTACCCAGGAACAGCCATATTCTGGTTAATGTGTTTTTTCTCTCTTGGTATCAGTGCATTTGACACTCCATGTGTCTCCTAGGCTCACTGGGAATATTTTCACACAGCTTGGCACATTTAAATTACTGAAGACATCAGTAAAAGTAGTTTCTGACTCTTGCTCAACATGTTTTTTTCTCACTTTTCGTCAAGCCTCAGGGGCTCTGAGCCTGATGCACAACTGCCCCATGGTCTGGAGTGAGTTAAGCTTGTCCAGCTCTTCAGAGTTGCTAAGCAATGCAAATCTTTGGTTTTTCAAAGTTATCTGTTCTTCACTCTTGGCCTGCCACCTAAATGCCATCTTCATCTAGTTTCAAAGTTATTTTATTCTACATTGTAAGGAATATTTTTGGACAAAAACAAGACAGTGCTGCTGGGCTCTGCCTTGTGCTGTGTCCAGTGGTGGGAGCACTTGGAAGCAGGTTTGGTCTAAAGCTTCCCTTCTTTTGTGTTGCAAGCCTCATTTATCTAGAAAATGATTTTTAGGGCTTGTTTCCAGGAGAGGTGGACTGGCATAACAACAGCAGTGCCTGTTCTGCCATAGTTCTGCCATCTCTTCAGTGGCTACCTGCTGCCCACAGAGTTGATCAGCCTAATTAGAAAGGAGGAATTGCAGTGCTCCACACATGAGCATCCCTCCCGCCCCTGCTGGGGGAACCTTACTCGCTGCTCCCCTGGAACACGTGTGCTGTCTGCAGAAGCAAGGAGTGGTTGTCCTTGCTGGCGTGTAAGAGCAGTTTGTGCTGACCTTACCTTGGTGCAAAATGCCAAGCTGCAAATGAGTTTTGCAGAACCTCTATTCAGCCAAACAGTCTGTCTTTCAAGAAAGACTATTCCCCTGAAAGTATGCATTAAACAATATTTCTGACTGGCATCGAAAGGTCCTGTTAAAATTATATGCTGCTGCAACACCTTTGTGAAGGCTTGCTTATTGCTTTTGCTGTCTAAAATGTAACTATAGCTGTAGAGTAGCATGATCTAGATGGCTTATAAACCTCTTCCATGAATGTAGATGGATTAATATATATGCTTAGCATCAACAGAAGGGGAATGGTTTTCCTGCAGAGCCCTTGTCTCAAGGGGATGGAGAGCCACTGCGGAGTCGTATGTGATGTCAAATTTACTGTGAAGGAAGACAGGTCAGGGTGGGTTGCACTTCCATTGTCTCAGTGTGTGTCTGCCAGAATGGAGAAGGATGTTTGCAAGTTGCCATATGATTCTGCTCTCAGGCAGCAAACTCAACTGCAGGTATCTGGAGAAACAATAAAAGATTGTGTAGGAGCGGAACAGAAGATGTTCCACTCGGTGAGATGAGAAGTGATTGCTTCCCCCTGTTTGCAGTGGGAGATAAGTGTGCTGGAGAGTTTATCTAACTACCCTCAGAAATGCTGCTGAGTGACTCAAGACATCAAATGTGACAAAACAGCTGCAGTGCAGAATGGAGCTGTGTTGTGTATCATGCTGTGATTGACAGGCTCCTGTGTTTTGGATGTGGAAGAGAATGTGTCCTTCCCTTTAGTGCTGAGCAAGGGGAAGAAACACTTGAGAAACCTGCTCTGCACCAGGTAACTCAGGAGATCCCCATCTGAATTAGAGAGAGTGTTTACACCTTGGATTCAGCAACCCTGTGTCCTGGAGGAGTTAGTGCTGCTCTCTTGGTGAGCCAGACACTAGAGGGGACTGTGACAGATATACAGATATATGTTTGGGGTTTTTTTGACACTATTGCAGGTGTTGGCTAGATGGGAGGAGTGGTAGTGCTGGTTCTGCCCTGGCTTAGCATGGGGAGCTCTTGCTCCTGCAGTGCACAGGGGTTTGTGTGCCCTCCAACTGGATGTAAAGAGATGCAAGCACATGGTTTGGGTAATTTTATTTTGAAAGGTTACCTTCTTGGCAGCAGAGCACTGTCTGCTTTGTGATTCCTAAAGTCCAGGCAGCCATATTTGACCAACCACAGAAGTCTGATTTGCCTACTGGGTCTGTACCTTCTAGAGAACCTATACCAAAGCCATGTCCCAAAGGGCTTCCAACTTGTTTCTCACATAGTAAAATAGTAACCCCCTTATGCTGCCTTTAGAAAACTGAACAATGGTTAAATAGTAAAATGAGACTTGTCTCAGCTGAATAATACCTTTCAAAGATAGCTTTCAAAATTGCTCTGTACTAACACAACAGTCCTTAACCAGCCTTCTGCCTGGATCCTGATAAAGGAGTTTAATTCAAGAACTGAGAAGCCAATTAAAATGCAGCACACAAGAATAACAGCAGAGAATTTGAGGCATTTTTGGAACCAGTGTAAGAAAAAAGTTACATTCATCTGTGGCCTGTGAAAGTCTTCCTCCTTTACAGACTGCAAAGTGCTTACTTGGGTTCTGATGGTTTTCACAATGCTGGGGAAAGTAGCCTTGGCTCTCCAGCCTGGGACTTTGCTCTTGAGGAAAGACAACTTGGCACTGGCATCCTTAGATTTAATGTTCCTCCCTAGAAGAAACTAGGCTGTCCTGCAATTTAGGGCTCATTTTTCCTGATGTCACTTAGCTTCACGCTGACTCTTTGTTCCTCCAGGCTTTGAAGTGTGCTTGTGTACAAGTTGCCTTTGTGCCTCTCTCTGTAGTCACTGCAGGGATGCTTCTGGCTAGTCTCTGAAAAGTGAAAAAGCCCTACATGGTAAGAAGAAACTTTTGCTACACTACTGGATACTTTAGGGGAGAAAAAAACAATCAGGTTGGTAATTTGTCCCTGTTTTATACTGTGTACTTCTAATGGAAGAGTTTTTCAGACCTTAAGACATTAGGTAGTTAAAAGATAGATGGGGACAGGGTCCAGGGTCCAGGTTAAAATCTTCCAGTAGCTGTTTGCTTGCTGAAGAACATTTTGGAAAGGGAGAACTTGTGATTCCTTTAAAAAAGCAACTCATCTTCTGTTATTCTGCAGCCCAGTACCCCTGTGTCAAATATTTTTCTCAAATTTTATTTTAAAGTCTCTTTCTCAGAGCAGCTTTGGTAAGACCAGGGAGGAGAAAGCTCTCAATCATGTTTCATAAGCCTCATTTTTTTCCCCAATTGCTTTAATTTATCTGAAAAGACTGCTCTGTGCCTTTTTTAATGCACTGGGCTGGATCTTGCATATGGAGAGCTGATTTTCTCATCTTCAGTGAAAACCCATGAACAGATGCAGACTGCAAATTTATTTGCTTGGAAAGAATCACATTTGGGCACTTAACTCCATAAGCTATCTGTAGCCTCTCACACTGACATTTTCCCCTTCTGTTGCCCTAGCTGTCTAACCTGATGTCCTAGAGTAATGCTTCAGACCTCACTCTGAAAATACCACTCTCCAGAAGCCCAAAGCCTTGCACACTTGTAACATTTTTGTTGCAATGTATCCTGAATTTCCCACACTTGTGGCCTCTGTTCTTCAGAGTCTCAGCAGCTGCAGGTTTTTCACGTGGCAAAGGCTTAGAAAAACTAAGCCTTTTGGCTTAAGGTGGGTAAAACCTACTTTGGGTTTATAATAATTAGCTCTTGGACTTAAGGCACAGCAAAGGTTTTGAAAAACTGAGGCTTGCCTGTCCTTTGTTCATGAGCTGTAAATTCCCTGGGCATAGCTTTGTGGTAAAGATGTGCCCTGAATGTTTGTGTGTCTGCCACACTGATTAGAAAGGAAGCATGGAGTGGAAGGATCCAGCAGACCTGGTCTCACCAGGTGATCCTTTGTCTCTGTTAGTCACCTCAGGTCCACAGTTTTTACAAAGGTTATAAAACTAGCACCTTTGGAGGTGGGAGTGGACTGGCTTTGCTCATTCTGTGAATATTCTTTCTTCATGCTGCCATCACAGGTATGTATCAGGACTGAAAGTCAGCTGATGGATCTTGGGTGAGCAGGGCAGACCAGCACAGTTAGTGCTTGACACCCAAATCAAACACTGACTGGGAATGTTTCTTTGAACTTTAAGCATATTAGTCTCTCAAAACTCAGCATTTTCCAGGCTAGGGTCATTATCAGTCATTACTGTGGTATCTGAGCACCTATTTTTCCTGTTCAGTAAGCTAATTTGCAGGGGAAAAAAATCTACAAACTCAAATTTGTCTTTTTTACTTGCTGTTATTTATAAGGTAGTGGTGTAACCCAGGGGAAATGCCTTTGCACTGTGGTCTGGAGAAGAGAGGCAGGCAGTCCCACTTGAGATTAATTTCCCAGTTGAAGGTGGAGAGCAAAATGTCTCTTCCTAAGAACATGTTTGCTGTAATTTGTCTGTAGATAACCTTGGCAGCAACTGAGAACAAATGTCTTCAGTAAATGACCAGTGCAAGTCTAATGTGCCCTCTAAAGTCTGACACTCCTCAAGAGCTGATGCACTTCCCTTGTAAGTTCATTTTATTAGTCAACTAATTATAAATAAATTAAATTCTCCTCCTAGAACATGCTCTCCTTACATCCATAAGCAGTAGAGTAGGGAAGCCTCAGCAGCAAAACAGGCCTCCCATTTTCCAGCAAAACTGGCTTTACAAATTTAATGCAACATGCATAAGTAAAGGCAAAGTCACCTTTGAATAGGATAACTTTTGCTCCTGTAAGGTTGGGGGGTTTTCTTCAGGCCACTCTTCTAATGCTACACCCAATTATGTATGAAAAGGTCTGTAGAATGCTGGTAGAGATTTAAAATCATGTTGGAAGAGGAATAAGAGACCTCAGAATAAACTCTCTATCCAGATTTCCTTTTAAGTACACGTGGGAGAAGCAAGGTAATCAGTAGTCTGACAGTGAAACTGATAGAGAGATGAAGTGATTGAAGAAGAATTTGAACCCTTAGATATCTGGACAGCAATCAGGGTGTTCAGAGACCATCTTCTCCTTGACAGTTGTCCTGGGTTTGGGCTGGAGCAGAACTGATTCTGTTCAGTGGCCTTGCCTTCCAGCTGAGGCTCCTTTCAGTGACTGCATTTCTGAAGTCAGAAGTCCTGGTTAGCTGCTGCTGCATGGAGCAGAGGCATTTCTGCCATAGCTTTTCCCTGTGGATGGTCATTGAGAGTGTGGACCTTGGTCTTCAAACACTGGGCCAAGGGAGGTGTGAAGGGTGTTGGAATGAGGATAGGGCTTGGAAAACTGTGTTAATGTCCTCTTACCCCACTAGAAGCAGCTCTGTATTTACTCTGTTCCTTTTTCCTTTAGAAACAGATAGGAGGATTAGAGGAATGGGAAATCTGTAGAAGAGGTCAGGAGGTATAAGCACAGTTGAGTAGAGTTGCTGTTGATGTGATGTCTTTGGAGGGAGGTGAAAAGCAAGAGTCCTGGCATCTTTCACTTTCCAGGTATTTGAGTCTTCAATTCCGACAGCATCTCTAAGTAGCTTTTTGGGTACAGCTTTTATAGATGTGACATGAATACTTTAATTCTTGATAGATGACTAAAAGCCTTGATGCATGTCTGGATTTTCATCATCTTAGTCATTAGCAGGACTGGGATATTAGTCATGTAGTGGCATCAAGGAGTTGCCTGAAGTCTGTGTAGAGCTCATTCCTCTGACTGTTTTGTCGCCTTCTTCCAGAGCATAATGTACTTATAATTACCATTAAACCTGCCATGAACAGTTGTCTGAACCACCAAAAACTAGTTGAAACAGCACTGAGTTGGGAGATGATAATGCAGCATGCTCTGAGGTAGGAAAATAAGCATACACAATGAGATAGGGAAGAATTAGGATTTCCACTGTGTTAAATGTAGAGAGGCTTTTGTTGGATAAGGAGAATTACTCTGGTACTGTCCAAATGTTACTCCTAGAAACACACTTATTCTAAAGAAAAGCATTTGTGTTGCTGAGAAGCATCTAAGATGAGGAGCTGCTCTGGAAGTTTTAGCTTAAGATCAGATCTTCATTCCATAGCAGTGGTGTGATTTCTGTCATGGTAGCTCAGAGTGACTTGTGTAACTAATGTGTTTTGTGCTTATAACAACATTTTATCACTTTAGCTTGTTTGTCTGAGGAGGGAATGGTTCCTGTGCCAATAGTTACATCTGCTGCCACAGCTGCATCGAGGAGGGGCACGGTGCCCACGTAGCACACTGCTATTCCTTCACCAGCTCTGCTCCCTGGCAGCTCTAGAGCAAAGATAATCTACTGCTCTGGAAAGAAAGGTATTCCTTTAGGAGGAATTTCTTTACCAGGAGGGTGGTTAGGCACTGGAACAGGTTGCCCAGAGAGGTTGTGGATGCCCCATCCTTGGTGGTGTTCAAGGCCAGGCTGGATGTGGCCCTGGGCAACCTGGTCTAGTAATTGGCATCCCTGCCCATGGCAGGGGGGTTGGGATGATCTTTAAGGTCCCTTCCAACCTCAGCCATTCTATGATTCCTGTACTGCTAGCACTTTACTACTGTGGCTATGGTTTGTGCTCTAGATGTCTTGGTTCCCTTCAAACACCTCTTCCCCCTCTTTGGTTGGAAAACTTTCTTGTTGGCAAGAGGGAGAAGTGCTCTCCCTGCTGAGCTTGTTGCTCAAGGAGTGGAGTCCAGATCAGTTTGTCATGATGCACAAGCTCTGGCTTTGCCCAACAGTATGAGAACTTCCCATTCTTTATGAAACCCTTACAGTATCTATGGTTGCACATGTTGGAGAAAGACACATCCTCTGGGTCTGGAAGGAGCTCACCAGTGTTTCACAAACAGCTGTACCTAGAATGGCACCAGGTAGCTGGAGACAGTTCATTTAGATTGAGAATGCAAAGCTATGTTCCTTAACTGAATTTTTAGACATGCAGATACAATCTGAAAGGTGCAAGTTTTGGGATCTGATCCCAAAATAAAGGTGAAACCCATGAAAATATGAAGCAATTGCCTCAATATTAGAGAAAGCAGAAAGTGCACAATATATTGTCTCTGATCTCCTTCCTCTTTCAGTTAGTTGCTAGCCTGTTGAAATAAAACCCCCTGAAGCCCCCATTTCTCATTGTCTAAAACTTCTGAATCAATAATGAAAACATTTGGCTTGCCAGTTTGGTTCCTCTAGCCAGAATTTCCCCTCTGTGTGTTTACAGCCAGACTTGAGGTTGCAGAGCTCTGGAAATAGCAGTTCTCTCCATTTTAGTTCCTGCTTCCCCTCAGTGCTTTACTGAGTTCCTTACTCTGGAGTTTTTCTGGGTGTACTTGTTGTAGTTCAAGATTTTCCTGTTTGAAGGTAAGACATTGGGATTCTGTTGCCCACAACAAGCTCTTGCAAATTAGTTTCTATGGTGCTGCAGCCACTTGCAATTCCTTAAGTCATGTGAAATCACAGAGTAGTTGACAGCATATCTCCCAGTACCTTGCTCCAGAGGCTCTCTGGACTTGAAGTCCTCCTGCCATCCCTCTGCATGCTGGAGAAGTGAAGCTCTTCTGTGTAATCCATTATTAGCTCTACCTCTGCAAGACTGCTGAGTTTGAGAGAGTATAGCTGTGCTGCAGACTTCTCCCTCATGCAGTCCCTCTTAGGACAGGACATTAAAATGCTCACATTTGTCTTGAATATTGAGTGTAGTGTACAAGTGAATGAATAAATGTATGGACTTAGTGAATAATAAAAGCCTTCTTTGGAGTGGGATGGAAGTTACATAATTGACATGGCTCTTCTGAGCCCTCAGTTGCCACTTAGTTTTGTCAGAACAGTTGTTTCTGCAGATAAATTAATTTCATGGGCTTTGGCCATTATGAAGTGAGTCTGGGCTGTTTTCTTAAGATGGGGTAGGAAGGAATTAGATGTGCTGCACTGGAGCTTTGTGAGAATATCAGATACACTCTTCTCTAGTAGGTCCTCAAGAGGAAAATATTGAATGGCTGCCTGGCCTTTTTTTTGTTTTTCTCCCTTTATAATGGGTGATTTTAAGCTGCTTAAAAGTAGGGATTTGCATTCCCAGAGACATTGTAAAATGAAAGGCAAAAAATAGAACAAGAAGCTGAAATTTTGAAGTTTAATCAGAAATTAAAATCCTGAGCTACATCCCCAGCAGTGTGGCCAGCAGGGCAGGGAGGGGATTCTGCTTCTGCTCTGCTCTGGGGAGACCTCACCTGCAGTGCTGGGTCCAATTCTGGAGTCCTCAGCACAGCAGAGACATGGACTTGTTGGAGCAGGGCCAGAGGAGGCCACAAAAATGATGAGAGGGCTGGAACCTCTCTGCTGTGAGGCCAGGCTGAGAGAGTTGGGGTTGTTCAGCCTGGAGAAGAGAAGGCTCCAGGGAGACCTTAGTGCAGCCTTTCAGTTCTTCAGGGGACCTAGAAGAAAGATGGGGAGAGACTTTTTATCAGGGCCTGTTGTGACAGGACAAGGGGTGATGGTTTGAAACTGAAAGAGAGTTAGACTGGATATAAGGAGGAATTTTTTTTACCCTGAGGGTGGTGAGACACTGGCCCAGGTTGCCCAGAGAGGTGGTAGATGTCCCATCCCTGGGACCATTCCAGGTCAGGTTGTTTTGTACTCTGAGCAACCTGGTCTTTTTGAAGATGTCCCTGTTGACTGCAGGGGGGTTGGACTAGATGACCTCTAAAGGTCCCTTCCAACTCTGACCATTCTATGATACTGTGATTCTAAAAGCTTTGTTTTGATACTGTTGAGCTTCCTGCAGTATCTGTGTATAAAGGAGTATGATTTTGCATAAGGGTTTGTGAGCATCAGCCTTGAGGTGATACTGGTTAGTGTGACACTGGAACATTAGGTGTTTTGGTGGTAAGACCATCTGAAAACTCTTCCTTCTGCAATGCTGTTTTTACAGCTGCAGTTTTTGAGAGTAGTCAGGCTCTTGAAATTCAGTTAGTGCATGTTTGTCTCCTGCCTAGTAAGATGTAATCCTCAGTTACAACAATGCTGTATGGCAGAGGCACCACTGCTGGAGGAGAGCGCCCAGCACCTGTTTAGGAGAGGTGGCCATACTTGACCTCCTGCAGAAGGTGTTATAGAAACAAGGAGCTGTAAACAAGGGGCAGAAGGTCAGGGTTGCTTCCCTGAAGTCAGTCCAGGTACAGGAAGCAAAGGCTTCAATACAAACTTTCAGTGTCAGCCTTTGAAGTCCTTGAGAGAGAAGATTTCATGTATTAGAGATTAGAGTTCCTTTTTCCTCTTGCAGCTTTTGTCTCTTGTTGAAAAAGCAATTTGGCAATCCTTTGGTAAATGGTTCCATGTGAAGTAACCCCCCTGCCTCAGCTGGGATGTCAGTGGAAAGAAAAACTTCACCCAGTACAAAGCTGTCTCGATTATTTTCACCAGTGTAATAGAAGAAGCTTAGTGATGACCCCAAACTCGTGTAGTTGAGGCTGCTGTAGTCTTTGAATTGCTGGAAGACATGACTCCTTAGTCATTATCTGAACACATTTCAAGGAAAAAAACCTCCAAAATATATTTCAGGTGCCCATTGTCAGAGAGGGCAGTTGTCTCCAACAGCTGCCAACACAAGGCTGCCAAACTCTCCTAGTGGAGGACAAAACTGCTTTAGAAATGGCAGGATTTTTCCTGATTTAAAATTAGTAAGTCCTGATGAAGGAAAAGAAGTAGGATTTGAGATAGGATCACTCTGTGACAAGTGGTACAATAGTTTTTTTCCATATTGGAATGGCACCTTTCTGCTAATGATGTGTTATTGGTGACTGCCCCTGTGCAGAGAGATGGTGCCTGCCCCTAGAAGGAACCACTTCAGTCATGCCTCCTGGAGTGGCATCATCCCACCTTGCAGTACTCTGCTGTCATTGTTCATACCAATCACATCTGGGTCTCAAAACTGCTCAGAGCCTGAAACCCACTTTTCAGATGAGTTTGTCCAGCTTGGAGTTTTCCTTGGCACCAGTTCCTTAGCTGCACTTGTGGAATGGTTGTGTCTGTGCACCTCTTGCTGGTGCTTGGTGCACTTGTCCCTGGGGGTGAATTTAAGCTCAGTCATCTAAACGTGGGCAGCTGCTTAGGGTCCTGCCTTTTGGGGTACACAAAGCCATGTCTGGGGCATGCTTGTATACTCTGTGAACTAGGAGCCTGGATCTTGCAGCAAAACAAGATGCTTTGAATTGGTCAGTGAGTGCTGAAGAGGGATCTGAGCTGCGTCAGCCTGGTTTCTCTAGCCTGTCTTCGTTCCCAATGTATTTTTAACTTCCTTCAAGAGATTGCTCGTTATGGCTGATTACATTAGTTGCAATTTTTTGTCTCCTTTGATGCCTGTGCCAGTCATGCTTATGTAAAGGGGCTTGATGATGTTGAATGGTAAGAATGAACAAATGCAGCGGGAATTCAATTGCTATTTTGCTCGCAAGCACAAGTGTTCTTTCTAAATCAAGTCTGACCACTTACTGTGTCAGTCAGCTTCCTTCTTGGAGACATGGAGAAACTGTTTCATTTACATTTGATTTAAGGGGAATTTTTGTTTGCTTGAGGTGCTCTGTTGTATTTGGAAGTTTTAGAAATGTCTGATTTGTGAGTGCTCTGCATGCTTTAAAACAAATTTAGCTGCAGTCGATCTTCATCTCAGCTGCAAAATTCTATGTATTACTTGTACCTGTCAAATAAGCGGCCAGGAGTGCCATATCCTCTCTGCAGATAGGGAATGGGAAGTTATTTGTCAAATATCACACAGGAGTTATTGTTGGTGAGTTCTCTCAGGTACTTCTGAAATAGAATTTCTAACTCATGCAGCTGTCCGCTTTAGCTGGTCCATGCAGTTCTACAGTTCATGCTGTAGAGCTCCTGCTAATGACAGTTGAGAATACCTCACTGTAATGTCATTTACAGTGTGATTAATTAGTTGACATAGCTCTTGCTCCATTTGAAATGTTGTGAGGTTGGTGTTTTCCAGTGGTTTGAGAGAGTCTTCCCACAGGTACAGTAAATGCTGGGTTGCTGTGAATATAAAGCCATGTCCTGCAGCACTCTTAATGTCCTCTCCATTACTACTGCATCCTGGCTTCACTCTGGCGTTCAGCAAGTAGTTAGCTGGGGATTTAGCATGCTAACCTGGCAGAGGCAGTCCTCCAAAGCCAGTAGCTTTCTTTTGGACAAGCATGCTGAAATGAAATGTTGAGATTTGGAGACGCAGCAGTAGGATGGGATGTGGCAGCCAACAGTTGGATTGTCTTAAACTGCCAAAGACCCTCAGTCAGGGAAGCACACACACTCCTTTCATAAAGGTTGGCAGTCCCAGCCAGGCAGTTTCTAGAGAAGAATTGCCATCAGTGAGGTATTCAGAAGAAAAATGACTCCTCAAAATGACTGTGCAAAAAAGCAAAATTTCATCCTACCATGGTGGGGACACTCAATTATCAACTTCTTTGCCTCTCTGTGTTCAGACAGAGCAGGGTTTCTGTGGGCTTGATTCATCACACTTGGCTTGAGAGAGAGCACAACATCTCCAGATATCGGAGAGGCTGATTCTGCAGTGCTTCAATGTCGCTTTTATTCAGCCCCTACTCAATAGAGCTTTGTGTTCTTCTTGCTCCTAGAGATTGTAACTTCTGCTGCAGAGGCAGAAATGACATGGAAATATGGACCATAAAAAATACTGGCAAACTGGTGTTTCTCAGAAATATGACCTGTGCTTAAAACAACAGCAAAATCTTTATTTGACTTTTAAATCATGACATCTTATTGTCCTTTGATTCTTTGGAGCCTCTAAACAAAAGCATAATATACAACATTTTGCTGAGAACCAGGGATTTAAGACATGGCAAATCTACAGGAAAAAACCTACCAATGTTCAAAATAAAATCCCTTTCTGATAGGGCATTAGGGAGAGTACAGCTGTTGGTGGTAGTGCCATGCAGAGAGGAACTGAGCTGGAGACTGAAGCAAATATGATACCAGAAAGCAGGGAGGAAAAAGCCTTGGCTAAGCTAGGTGCAAGCTTGTTGCATGACCTTGCAACAAGCTGAAGACTGACTGCAACTCCACCTTAATATATAGGTCTTGTCTACAGAAACTAGTGGAAAAGAAAGTTGAGGAGTAGAAAGTTAATATTCCTGAGAGCTGACAGAGTTTTCTGAGACATGGTAATGCTGCATAGCCTTTCTCTCAATTTCAGGTTTTGTTTTCATCCAAATATATGCTGTTGCATCTGTTTACTTGGTGGTTGAGTGTTGAAATACACTTCCCTTCTTGACAGCACGCTGGGTTTTATCCTGGGGAGCTTGCTTTGGAACTGGAGGGAGGAGGAGGCTTTGCCCTTTGTAATGGAATCTTGCTTTTTTGGTCCCCAAATTAATAATGGAGTTGATGAAAACCATTGTTGGAGTCTACTGGCATGTGGTTGATGGCTTGTGGGACAGCAGTGCGTTCTATGTGGGAACATCTGGGGAGGGGAAAAGCTTGTGACAGAGCTTCAGATGTGACTGCAAAGTGACTCGTGTGTGAACACATAGGGGAGCTGTAATTAAAGGGAGGATGGAATTTCCCCAGCTTATAGAGAAAAGCATATGGAGAAATGTGGTTCACTGGTGTTACTGAGCATCTGCTGGCTTGTGTTGATGCTTTTACAGCACATTTACTGAGGGGTTTTGCAGGTTGCTCTGGCTCTGAAAGGACAGCACTCGGTGTTCATCTCTGCTCACTTCATGCTATTTTTACAGCTTTCTGTGTTCAAATGGCTCAGAATAACATGCTTGTCATTCACCTGTCAGTGGAGAAATGTAACTTACTTCAGACTTCCTTCCCCTGAGAGTAGCTCCTTTAGGAGGAATATCTTCAATTAGCAGAGAGTTCTGTGCTGTCCCCTTCCCGTGTGCTCTTAAAAGGCAGGTGTTTACGAAAGGTCTTCTGTTTCAGGATGACCTAGTTAAGGATGCAGTTGTGCAGCAGGTCAAGGTCTTGGAGTAAAGTTTTTAGCATCTGGAGATGCTGTGCAAATTTTGGAAGATTGTGGATAGATCTTCCAGATCACCTGTACCAGGAAATGGTTTTATTTGATGAATTGTGGCAGAAGTGGAGGGCTGGAGGAATACCTGCCTGCTACTGTGGTCCTGGAATGGAGGAGAGATGCTTCAAGTAGATAAAGGCAACTCAAGCCATGTCTGTCACAGAGGTGCAGCAGAACACCAGCAGAATGGCTTGAGCTTTGCAACACCCCTGCCCTGCTTGCACAGGTGATCAGCCTCCAAGTTCTTCTGGCTTGACATGCAGTAGGGTATAGAAACCTTTCAAGAAAAAGGGAGCATCCCTGTGCTTGTGGGTATCAGAATATTGAATCCTTAGATACATGGGAGCTGGACTGGTTTTGTTAGTTGTGTGGTTGCTGCTGTCTCACTTGGTGGGAATGGGCTTTTTAACTGACACTGGAAGTGCTGCCAGTGATGCCTAAGTACATTTTACATTTACAGTGGTAATAATGATCTGTCTGGCCTGTTTGATTGACTGTGGTTTTATGGTCTGATGTGTTATGATTTTATGACTAAGGAAGGAACCCATGTCATTACGGGATTGAAATTGGTTACAAGTGAACAAATGCAGGCACTTTGTAGTTCATGGTGGGTTATTGGTCACTGCTGGGAGCAGGAAAAAGGTTTCCTCCAGAGGGGAATAAAACCCAATTCTGACAGTTGTGTTTTGTTGTCTTCTTTCTCTGCCACAGGTTGCCAACTTGGCCTGTTCCATCTCCAACAACGAAGAAGGTGTGAAGTTGGTTCGCATGTCAGCCAGCCAGCTTGAAGCCCTGTGTCCCCAGGTAAGGCAGGGTGTAAGAACATCAGGCATACCCTAATCAGCTGGGGGACTGGTCCCCAGGTAAGGCAGGGTGTAAGAACATCAGACATACCCTAATCAGTTAGGCAACTGGTCCTTCTCAGTGCATGTTCTGGCCTCTTAGTGACTGTCTATGGACTTACTGCAGAAATGACCATAGGCATCAAGGCTTAGGCACTTTAAAATCCAGGACAAAATAATTAGTGGTACAGATGAGTCTTTTTTACCTAATAGCTCTAATTTCATTTGGCAAAAGTACTCTAGTAACCTGCACCACAGTAAACTAGGGAGGCTTCAGTGGTTTATTGTGTGCATTTGTGTTGCAAGGAGATGTCTTGTGAAGATGCTGCTGCTGCTCCTGTGCATGCTGTAAGATGAATTATAGATATAGTATTTTTTTGCCTGAGTAGAATATAAATATATATTAAAAAAAAAGAAGTCTTCTCATTAGAGTAGGATCAGAGGAAGCTGGTGATGTGTGAAGAGTTTGAACCTGGCTGAGACTACCTTTTAATTAATAACTTTTTCATGGAAACAAGGATATTAAGATTATATAAGCACTGGAGTATCCTCTTCCATTTTGACAGGCCTGATGTTTTAAATGTCAACAACTAGATACTTGAATGAACCCCTGAAGACTACAGTGTGCTGTCAATTCTTGTAATTTACATTTTTTTAAAAGGGAACAGGAAATTCAGTTCTCAAACAGAAAAAAGCTGTTGTTGGCAGTGAGAAGGTAGTGGAAAATATGTACTCAAAAACTCAGTCAAATGGCATTGGATGAAAATGAGGTGTATTGTCTAAGAATTAGTTGGAATTTGGTCAGGTTTTCCTGTATCTGTATTTAAAACCAGTCAAAAGGAAGAGAGAGATGTTCACCTGTACCTGCCTCAGCAGGAGGGGAATTTGGGGGGAATAGGTGGAGAGAGTGTGAAAAGCAGGAGTTTTACCTTTTCTATTACTTTTAAGTAACAGTGCTGTTAAATAGGTGAACATAGGCACTGGAACATAAAACATTAAACACTATCTAGGAAGGCTTTTGTCCTCCTGGGGTGGGTGTCTGTGGTTCACAGGCCTGTGTCAGAGCTTGGGGCTGGTACATGAGCTCTGCTGGCTGTGCAGTTCTTTCCCTCCCACATCTGGGGCAAGTGCTGTCTATGGCTCCTTAAAACCAAAGGTCAATTCTTCCAGTTAGAGCAAAGCATGTGGAAGAAGCAGCTTTTCAAAATGCCTCTTACCTGGTACAAGGGCTTGCTCTTTCCTAAAGGAACCAACTAGGCTGGACATATGTTTTTTGGAGGGTTTGGGGTTTTTTTAAGTTATCTTCACAGACCTGGGTGCCTGCTGTGTGTTGTTCCAGACAAATGCTGATCCCTTTGAAAAGAAGAATCTGCAGAACGTTAGGTTTTCTTTGAATCTCAATGTTTCTGGTAGCTGTCCAAGTCTGTGGGGGTGTTTTTCCCCCCCCTCATTGCTGAAATTGTGTGTATTTCAAACTCTCCTCTCTTTGGTTTTCCAGCAGTTGCCTATTTAAATAGATCTACTCCTTTATAAAATAAACACCATGATAGTCAACGTGGAGTAATGACCAGCCTCTAGTCACAGCTCTGAAGTGCAGTTGTTAACCTTTGCCTTCAGGGATTATGGATAATATATTTAACAGACTTTGAAAGTTTTGATTATCTGTAAATGGACAAGGGCTGGAACTGATGGATTTTGGCTTTATAAAGGTCATACATCTGATCCTCCCAAGCTTGCAGTTGTGATTCTCTACTGTACAGTCTTCCCTTAACTTCAGGGTCATCACCAAGAGATTAGTAAATGACACTGTAGATGTTCATAGCACTTGAAAGGCTGCTTTTGTATTACATGTTCTCTGGTTGATTCTTTAATGCTCTAAGAGCATTTAAACATGTTGTGAATCCTGAGAGATAATTAGGGGCACTTGTCTAAACTGTCTTACAAATGGCATCTGTGTTTTCTCCTAACAGTGTAGAAGTTTGGCTTGTGCCAGTCCAAGTGACACAGCACACTGTCATCCTTCTCAACTGCTTTACTGAACAGTCCCCAAACTTTGATTGTTCTGGATAACCTCTGAATGCTTCTAAAGATAAAGAGCATAGTGGGATTTTGTTTCCTTTGTTAGACAATTATCTCTTCTATTTTGCAGTTTATTCCTGAAGAGATTTGTAGCTGCTTCTTGCATGTTTTTTTGGGTGACTGTGCTGAACAAACACAAATTAGGCATAAAATACAGATTTAATCCAACATTATATGTTTTGGTTGTGGGTTGTTTTTTGCTTAGATGGTGTTTTTCCAGGAAGATGCTGAATTCAGAATGAGTCAAGTCAATCAGTAATTACAATAGTCTCTGAAAGTCAAGTGAATATATCAATATCACACAGAAATATGCTGTGTGAAATTTAATTCAAGGTATTGCTGTGGTTGAAAGGATGAAACTGAAATTTAATGCACTTGAGTCCCAGGTAACCTCTTAAATAGATGAGCTGAGTAGAGGCTATTTGGGGAGTAGGGAACTCCTGGTTAAAGAATGATTTCTGCAGAAATCAATCTGTAGAGTTAATTATAAAAGCTGTATTTCAAACAGGGCAGTTATTCAGTGCCTGCCATAAAGAGACTTTCTGAGCTGGCAGCAGGAGCAAGGAGCATGCAACACTTCAAACTGGTTAGGGAAAACTTGGAGGTTCTTCTGGTGCAGAGAAGAGTCAGTCCTTGCCAGTGTCACCCAACAGGGTCAGGTGTTCTCAGGTTTGAAATGTAATTCTTGGATGAAAAAGAAGCTGCAGAAGGCTTTTCATCTGGAAAGTCTCTGCAGAAGCAAGCAGTTAAATTTGTTTAGTGTTACTGGAAATCTGCTCTTCCTCAAGAGTAACATCATCCTTCCTGTCTGTGAGTCCCCAGCCAATTAACACAGAAATTAATGTGAAGTTGACTTAATGTGGTATTTACAGCTCCCTTTTGATGGTGCAGAAGGAGCTGTTGGGAAGAGCTGTGCATGCCCTGCAGTAGCCAGCTGGGTGTTTTGTGGTGGTCTGGCTTTAGAGGGGAGAAATAAGGCAGCATTAGGAGGTCACTGGGTTTTTTTGTCATGAAGCCATGACTTACAAACCTGCCTGAATTCTCTCTTTTTTGAGGACATCCATTGCTGGAAGGTTATATATCAAAATGAAACCACTTTGTCCAGCCTCTCACAGCTTCCCCTGCAGCCCTGCTCTAGGTGGTGGGGGAAACAGGCCAGGCTGCAGGGGGTTAAGGTGAAGGAATAGAAGTCCTCCAGAAAAATGCATCAGATGTCTTTCAGAATGGCAATGGAAAAGTACTGCTGTGAAATGCCTGGAATAGTTGCCTGTGCTTCCTTTTGCCTAGCAGAGTGCTGGGGGAAGTTTGCTTTGCTTTTTTGCTAAACACAGAGCTTGCCAATGGTAAATTAGTGAAAGATTTTGTTTATCTCGACTCAAAAACCTGGATCCTCACTTAGAACTGGCTTCTGAGCTCTGTTTCCAAGAAGTACTTGCTTTGGGAGCATGCAAAAGCTGTTTTGTAACAGCATTTTGCATTAAAGATGTCTGAGAAGAGAGCTGAACCATTGGAGTGTTTCTGATCATACAAGCTGTAGGTGTTTAGAAAGCAACAGTGAAGATGCCCCAGTAGAGCTCTTGAAAGGAGAGAGTGTTGCTCCAGCCTTTTGATGTGACAGTCTGCTGTCACTTGGAGCTGCTTTTACCAGCTATATGTTGACTTTCTCCTCCTCTAAAGCCTCTGTGAAGTTCATCTATAGATTTCTAACCCAACTGCAGTCAGGCTGAGAGTTTGGGAAAATAATTAAGGATTAGAATTTCCATCAGGTTGGGTGTTTGCTTCTGCCAGCAAAAGCAGGAGGCCATTGCCCTTGAGACTCCTCATCTTCTGAGAGTGGCTTGCAGGAGCAGGGTAGTCCAGCACCTCCCTGGTGTGGCCACACAGGACCCATTTTCCCATCTGTAAGGCTCTGATCCAGTGCAGGTTGCCTTTCTCCTGTGATACCCAAAGAGCTCATCCTCCTTAGCACCCTGGGAAGGGCACCAGGCAGCCTCTCTGCCCATCCTTTCCCTGCTCCCTCTATACCTGCCCTAACACAGACAGCATGTTCATGTAGGTCACTGGCCCCTGCACAGTCCAGTGAGTGTTGCCCATTAAACAGACTCCAGATAATTCTTGGATTAAATTACATTTTTTTTATTTTAAAAAGAAATTGGCTTTTCTCCTATTAACATCTTGTTTTAATAATTGCTGTTCCACATCCTTACATTCCAATTTTGAAATGCTTGAAAAAAGCAATTTGCTGCTTATAGATTTCTGATGAGGCAGATGGTTCCATATGCTGATCACACCTACTGACACAGATATACCAAAGCAGAAGGAATCCCATCTACAGCTTCCAATAGTTTGGGGGGTTTTATAAACAAAAACTTTTGTTTAAAAGTTGCAGCATCTTGGAGAAACAACCCCCACCCCTCAAGCCACCCCCTCAGAGCAACCAAACCCAAATGTGACTGGCAGACTTTCTCTCCTCCTTGAGCCCCCAGTTCCCTGGGGACTGTTGAAGAAGGAGATAACTTCATTTTTCTTGCAGTAAAGACTTAACAACATTGAACAATTGGCCCTTTTTTCCCCTTCTCTTTGAAAGACTGTCAGGTTTTTTTGCATGTACTAATGAGCAGATCTGTCTCCAGACTGTTTAATTACAGGTGCTTGAAGCATTTTATTGGCATGGAGTAGGAATACTGCTCTTAAAAACTTAACCCTTGGATTGCAGTTTGGTATCAGACAGGTTTGCTGTGAGGAAGAGCCAGCACAGGATAGGGGTGGCCAGCAAAGAAATGATATTAGATATTATTGTTACAAATTGCTGGTAAGCACAGAAAACTCCAGGCAGTAAACCCCACCTGGGCAAGGGGAGAGTCCTGGCTGGGCTCAGCTTTGTGGTACTGTCAGCAGTTCCCTTAAGCATTAGGAAAGCTGTGATCCAAGAGTCATGTTTTTGCTTCTGCCTTCCAGCCAGCCCTCTGTATCCCAGGAGTGTCTGTGAGGCAGCAGGACAGAGCCAGTGAGGGCCAGCAGTTGGCAGCTGAATAAGAGACTTCTCCCACTCAGCCTTGCACTGAGGTTACTCCAAGAGGCAAAGCTGAGGTCACTGCTGCTGCCCTTGCTCACACTCAGATCTTCTTCCAAAGCAGACTTGATCCTGCAGTGTGCTTGACAAACTCCCTTTGCCAGAATCAAAGTGATTTTCACATCCCAGCTGGGGCTTGCTTTGTGCATCTCCCTTTTTCTTCTGCCTCTGAGGTGATCACCAATGGCTGGCTGCTTGGTTTATTAGCTTTTTTGGTTTGTTTTTTACAAATGCAAAGCATCCTGGATTTGGAGGCTATGGAGCTACTTCCCAGCTCATTACCCAAATGCCACAAGAAAGCTGATAAAGCAAGACCTTTATTTAAAACCAAAGAGGAACCACAGATGCTTTGGTTGTAAAGCAAAGGCATGTGTAGTGAGGAGAGGGGAGAGGGCTGGGTGTGTGTTTTAAAGCTTTTGAAACTGAAGAACTTGTCCTTCCTGTGGCACAGTAGCAGCCTAAAAACCAATACTAGAGGAGACAGGGTAAAGGTAAAGCAGCTGCAGGAAGAAGAGTCTCCTGTAGAGAGCAAAAAGTCCCTGTCAAAACAGAGATAGACAAAATAAAAGGTGGTTATAGCCATTGGAATGGAGAGTTGTTGGCTTACAGACATATTGTGCACTGAGACAGAACAGTTAGGGATTGCAATGCAGGAAAATGAGGTACAGTTTTCTTCTCCTAAGTGATGTTTCTTTTTTTGGCCTTGCCAGCCAAGTGTTCAGAACTGTTCTTTGTTTTCTTCTAGCCTCTCTCAGTCTTTCAGATGGGGTGGTATAAAGGTGGGGCTGGAAGCCATCCTAAATTAAACCTACAAAAATTAATTCTGGGTGATGCAGTAGCTTTAATTTACCCACAAGTTTGTTGAAGATTAAGGTGTTTTCTGTCTGGAATAGCTGTGCTTTTTAAGAGAGCTTCTGAGCAAAGTAGTCTTGTAACCCAGGCTGAAGTCACTCTTGAACCATGGGCTTCCCTGAATTCCTCCCCTGCAGAGGTATGAGCACATAAATTCAGTCTGACATCTTTAGTTTAAATAGGGGAGATAAATTACAAACCCAGGTTCTTCCAATGGAAGACATGAGAAGAGAATTTGAGGTACAGATTGAGACATCAACTGCAAGTCTTTTGAGACTCCAAAGCCTCCCTGATCTCAGGGAGTGCACTGCCAAATCCTGGCTGCTGCTGCAGGGAGCTGGGAGGTGGAGGAGAGCAACTCCCTCACCTCTGGAACCACGTTGTGGAGCTCTGGGCTCCCTGGCTTGAGCACTGCCATTGCTATATGAAACAAAGTGCTGATAAAAATAGTGTGTGTGTTCTTGCCATGCTTCATTTCCTGCTGGATGGGCTCAAAATGTCCCTGTTTGGTTCTCTCCTTTGTATGACTTCAGTGAGTCACTGTGATCACAGTGCTCTGGCAGCAGCTTGAGAAGCTCTGAAATGCAGAAGATTTCCCTCAAATTGCCAAATGTTTTACATGGAAGTGGCTACATTTCAGGTAGTCTGGACTCTCTATATATACACATATATATATATAACATCTCTTTTCAGTGAGTTACTCATGTTTTGAATTAATTGCCCACTGCTTCATGTTCCTTGAGAAGCAAGAGTGTAATCAGTCCCTTCCCCCCCCTGCCAAGTGTTCATTTGCAGATAATAAGAGAATCATAGTCCTGCTACCTACACAGATGATTTGAGCTCCAGCATCCCTGTCCATTTCCCACATCTATCTAAGCCTCTGTTGGAAAATGAATCAATCCCTCTGTGCTGGATACCAGGAGTCATGTAAGAGGATGTTTATTGGAGTGGATAATTTACAGGGGTTTGTTGGTGGTTCCTGGGCTGTTACCTGAAGCAGACCTGTGAGACCTGCCCAGGGTAACTGGCCCACATAGATGCTGAGCTGTACACACAGTGAAGATTTTATCACCCCTGCTAAAAAAGGAATGTTGTGACCACTTTGCACAGGGGAGTAGAGTCTGTGCTTCAAAAAAGGACTGTGGAGCTGTATCTGCTGTCTTGAATTCCCTCCTGTGTGCACACATAACCTGTGTGGGCTTCCTAAGCTGTAGTTTTGGCTTTGTCTCCCCAGTGACATTGATAGCTTTCCATTTCCCCACCGAGTTGTCCTCCCCTCTAGCACCCCTGGCTCCTTTCCAGATGTCAGATATGGCTGCTGCTAAGGGAGCTCTTACAGGCTACTTCTGCTGGGGCATTTCTTAAAAACCACATCTGCCTTAACCATGCATTATTGCTGTTGTAATGTATGAAAAGAATTCCTCCTTTCAGTTGGACAAGCTGCCTGTTGGGAGGATGATGCATTTGGATTTGGGGATGGCACCCTGTTTGAGTTTCTTGAGCACTTGCAGAGCTCTCTATCTATGACAGCTCTTCCATTACATGTGAAGAGTTGCTTAAGGTGTGCACCTGGGGTTGGGCATGTGCTGTTGTGACAAGGATTAATTGTTCAGACAGATGCTCCTGTCCAGACATACATCATGCAGGTACACAGGCCATATGTTCCCTCAGTGTTAATGCTGACCTGTGTCATGCTTAAAGGATGGGTTTGTGTCTGACATTAGCTGAGGCAGATAGGAGAGAGCAGGAGAAAATGTCTTGACCCTTGGTATCACCATCTTCTCTGTCTCAGTAGTTACAGTTGCCAGAAAGGTAAAAGCTGAGAGCAGATTTCTGGAGCATTGTCTGGTTTAACTTTTTTGTTTCCAGGATGCTTGTTAGAATCACAGAATAGAATTGTAGAATGGTGTGGGTGGGAAAGGACCTTTAAAGATCAAACTTTAAAGTCCAACACCCCCCCCCTGCAGTCAGCAGGGACATCTTCAAAAAGACCAGGTTGCTCAGAGCCCCAGGCAGCCTGACCTGGAATGGTTCCAGGGATGGGACATCTCCCACCTCTTGTCTGGACAACCTAAGCCAGTGTCTCACCACACTCACTGGGAAAAAATTCTCTTCTATCTAGTCTAAATCTCCCTTTTCTAGTTTCAAACCATCACCCCTTGTCCTGTCACAACAGGCCCTGATAAAAAGTCTCTCCCCATCTTTCTTCTAGGCCCCTTAAAGTACTGAAAGGCTGCACTAAGGTCTCCCTGGAGCTTTCTCTTCTTCAGGCTCAACAACCCCAACTCTCTCAGCCTGGCCTCACAGCAGAGAGGTTCCAGCCCTCTCATCATTTTTGTGGCCTCCTCTGGCCCTGCTCCAACAAGTCCATGTCTCTGCTGTGCTGAGGACTCCAGAGCTGGCCCTAGCACTGCAGGTGAGGTCTTGCTAGAGCAGAGCAGAGGCAGAATCCCCTCCCTTGCCCTGCTGGCCACACTGCTGGAGATGCAGCCCAGGATAGTTATTTGGCTTCTTCCTCATAAAACTTTGGATATAGATTTTGACTAATTGTGGACAATCAGACTGGGGCAAGAAATGGCTGTGGTTAGATACAGGAGGCAGACCCTTGAGCACAGGACAGATTTCCCTTCTTAAAGCTTTTATCTCTGTTTGTATTTAAATTTGTAAATATTGTTTTCCTGGGTGTTGCATGACTTTTTGGGGGCTTTCAAGACTTAAAAACCATGATCTTAATGGGCAGCAGGAGTGAAGGTAGCAGGGCAGCATGGATCATGGCTGGGTAGCAGGTCTGTCTCTGAAGGAATATCTCAATTACTACAGCTGCCTACAGAGAAGCTGTGACTTCAGGAACAGAAAGCCCTACCTAAACTTAAGGGAAAAACTTGTTTGCTGTGAGGGTGCCAGAGCCCTGGCCCAGGCTGCCCAGAGAGGTTGTGGAGTCTCCTTCTGTGGAGAGATTCCAAATGTGCCTGGAGGTTATCCTGGGCATCCTGCTCTGGCTGACCCTGCTGGAGCACAGGGGCCAGACTAGGTGATTCCCAGAGGTCCCTTTCCACTATGCTGGGGTTCAGTGACTGGTATGAGGAAGGTGAAGCAGCAGTGAAGCACCACATTCTTTGTGAAGGAGCAGGGGCACTGTTATTGCCAGGGTCCAAAGGCATATTTCATCCCTGCAGGTCTTCTGAGCAGATTGCTGCTCAGGCCAAATTGTTTCTTGCATTTGTCTGTGTTATCAAACCCCTTGAGCTTCTTGTGATTTGTGACCCAGACTAACAGCCTCCATCTCAGAGGCAGGATGGTAGTCTGGAGAGCAGGGGAGCTTTGCTGTGGATTGTCCTCAGTCACTACTAATTTCTAGGGTCCCTTGGGTGAATCAACCTCCTTCTGCCTGCTTCATTCAGTGCCATCATGAGGTGTTTGGCACCACCAGTATTTCTGTGTTTAGTGAGGTAGATATGTTTTAAATGCTTTGTGACACTTGGAAATGAAGCAGGTAGAGCAAGTAGATTTTGGAAAACCAGGAATATCTGGTGCTTGTGTGTTTTGTTTGGCAACTTTGTCAAATTCACAGGGTCCTAAAGTAGAGAAGAAAAATTATCTGTTGAACTTTGAAGTGAATTAGTTCTGACTTCCAAGTGTTTCAAAACAAGGTTAGGATTGTCCTGTTGGTCTGACTGTGGATGATTTCTCACATCTGGCTTGTTTCCAGGTCATTTTGCTGGAGCATAGTGCAGTAAGAGCAGGAGCAGGTTCTTGAGATTGCTTTCTTCTAGCCAAAGAGGCTTTTTTGGTCATTGAACTGACCAATCAGTTGGCACAGCACAAACTTTGTACCAGCAGTATGTATAGCATTTGTTCTGCTTAGAAAAATAAGGATCTGGAGTATCACTGCTGTCTTAGGGTTTGAAGGAACTTAGTAGGGAGGTGTTCAGGAGGAGCATCAAAGAGCATCCTCTCCTCTTGGTCCTGGCTCATCTGGCTCTTCAGCAGCCATAACAGAAATCTTAAGGGATTGTAACAGTCTCTGGCAAGGTACAGAGTAAAGCTTTAAGGAGAAGAAAAGCACATCATTTATCTTTAATTTTATATTTGCTTGTTGTTTCTACTTCAGCCTGTGTAAGATTAATCCTTTTTTGATTGCTGTTTGCTCAGGTTCTGGCAAGTAGCTTAGGAAATGCAACCTCCAGTGAACAAAATGTCATCCTGTCTAAAATGCTTAACAGCACAACCTGCACTCAGGCAGCAACACCTTTTTAACAGGAGCTGTTAAAGCAAGGTGATGCTAGCTAGCTGTTGTGAGAACTTGCCAAATGCTCTGCTTGTAATAACTACCCATAATCAAGGGGGAAGCAGGCGTGAGCTGGAGGGGAGAGCAGCACAACAAAACACTTCAAGCTCCTGGAAACTTACTGAACTTGCTTTGCTTGCTGTTGGGTTCATTAGATAAACATATGGAAACTCATTGTTTTGTTGGTGTTTTTCCAGGTCATTAATGCTGCCCTGGCTCTGGCTGCTAAACCCCAAAGCAAGCTGGCCCAGGAAAACATGGAGCTCTTCAAAGAGCAGTGGGAGAAGCAAGTGCGTGTGCTGACGGATGCTGTCGATGACATCACTTCCATCGATGACTTCTTGGCTGTGTCAGGTACTCAGGGCTTGGCTCTCAGCAGGAATCACTCCTAGCTGAGCTCCTGCCTGGGAGCAGGTGGTTGTCACATGTGTTGTGGAGCCTTCTGGGGTCCCTGGGAGCGATGGTGTCGGTACACTTCAGCTGGCAAGCCTTGCCTCTGGCGAGCGAGGTGTGAAACTGGAGCAGGAGATGTTGGCATGGGGAGGGGAGGTGCTTTTGTGGTGTGAGAGCAGTGCTGGCTGAGTTCAGCAGGTGCCTAGGAACCCAGCATGTGCCTGCATGGATGTATCTATTTACATGGCAGCAGGCAGAGCAGCTTCAACACAGGGAAAGACACTTCGTGTCTCTAGGTGTGGAGCTGCTAGCAGGACTGCTGATCAGTTACCATCCACAGCTGCAGACAAACCTCACCAGTAACACCAGGGGAAAGAGGGTGGCTTTGTGTTCAGGGTAGGAACTAAGAAAAGAGGCAGTCCCTCAGTTCACCTTAACCTCTTCTTCCATAAACAGAAATGATCATCAAACCATGGTCATGCAAGTTAATTAAAATGAAACTGTTCATAGAGGAAATGATCTCTGAATGTTTTTAGCCATGTCAGCTTTAGTAAAGTCTGTAGAAAAGATTAGATCATTATCACTGATTAATAATTCTCTTTGGCAAAATGCTTGCCAAGATCATCTGTTTCATCAGCATCATTGATAAAGACCCACTGTTAGCTGCTGTCACCTAGAAATAAGGGAGGCATTTTTCTTTCCACATCCTCTAACTCTGCTGTAGCCAGAGGACATGGTGATAGAACTGCCTGAATTGTGTCTGCAATAGCATTCACAAATAACCACTACAAACTGAGGGTCTAATTTTGCTGGTGCCAACAGGCTTGAGCATCTCAAGTGACCTAAAGCCTCCAGTTGCAAAGAGAGATTTCTCAGGAAGATGTGGAGTCTCAGTGGGGAGTCAGAAGTGTCAGGTGAACACAGCTAGAAAATGGAGATGAAAAAACAAGGTCCTGAACCAGAAAGAAAAAGAAAAAAGAAACCCAAACTCAAGTAATGTTTCCAGGATGGGTCACCTGAGTTGTCACACAGGTTGTATTGTCATTCCCTGGCTTTGGGACAAAAATGTTCTTTGCAGTGAGTTTGATGTAATTGTGTTGTGTCTTAGTTTGGTGCCCATTCAGTGCTTGCCTTAAATCTCTGCTCTTAGCAGTGGTTATAATTGTGACCACATTTTAGGCATTGGCCCAGGCTGCCCAGGACAGTGGTGGAGTCACCATCCCTGGAGGGGTTTAAAAAGCTTAATTAGGGGCATGGTTTAGTGGCATGGTGGTGACAGGTTGATGGTTGGACTTGAAGATCTTAGAGGTCTCTTCCAACCTTAAT
Source organism: Galbula dea (assembly GCA_013399015.1). Taxonomy (NCBI): domain Eukaryota; kingdom Metazoa; phylum Chordata; class Aves; order Piciformes; family Galbulidae; genus Galbula; species Galbula dea. The sequence continues at coordinate 1,164,927 of VWZX01000354.1, forward strand.
GATTCTGTGAGCTAGCATAAACTCACAAGGCCAATGCATGTCCCATTTCTTTGTGCTCAGCATGGCAGCAGTAGCTGCAATCACACAGCTGTGAGGAGCCTATTTCTGGGGAAATATATTTAGAGAGAATTGTGTGCTGAAGTTCACAGCCCTGCAAGTGTACAAAACAGTTTCAAGAGAAAAAGCTGTTGGTCTGTGCCAGTGCAGTCTGTATAAAGCTGCCTTACTGTATGGCATGTACAGATGTAGGACAGGGTGCTGCTTTACTCTGCTGGAGTCTTCCTTTTTTCCTGTCAAGTAGTCTAGGCTCCTACAGAGTTTGGAGTCCAGAATTTAAATTCTAAATATAAGCCATACATCTTCCTACCCTAAATTATTTTGAGACAAGTACTATAAATGCTGTGTAAAGCAAAGTTACTGATTATTGAAAGGTGTCTTCAGCTCTTGTGGCAGGAAGTTCTCACAGTGTTGTAGGGTCCTGCTAGGCTGTTGTTGTGTTTGTCTCAGTTTGTACAGAACAAAGAAGTCTGAGGCTTCACCCACTTTTATTGAGACATTCTGACTGTCATGTGTTGTCCAGAGCATTGCTGGTGCTCAGGAATAGGACAAGGGGTAATGGTTTTAAACTACAAGAGGATAGATCTAAATTAGTGTAAGGAAGAAATTCTTTACAATGATGGTGGTGAACCAGGTTGCAGAGAGAGGTGGCAGAAGCCCCATCCCTGAAAACATTGAAGGTCAAATTGGATGAGACTCTGAGCAGCCTGATCTAGGTGAAGGTGTCCCTGCTGATTGCAAGGGTTTGGGCTAGATGACCTTGAAAGGTCCCTTCCAACCCAAACCATTCTCTGGTTCTGTGTGGCTCAGAATGGTTCAAGCCAATGGAACTGAGTGCTCTGCATCCATGTCTAGGTCATTCAGGGAGATGGGTACTCTGCCCTTGAGGGGACAGGTGACAGTCCTGGCCCACTGCTGAGTTGCTCTCAAGAGTTTCAAGAGCTTGGCAATAAGGAGGGAATGGTTGTTTGCTGGGGCAGGGGCAGACTGACCCAGGAGAGAGTTCACTCAGAATGATGGCATGGAGATGGTGTCATTTGAGACTACTTCAGATGCTCAAGTGCATTCAGCAATTCTTTGTGTGTGCTGTGTTATCAAAGAGACTTTAGGAAAATATTGAAGCAATAAACTCTGGTTTCTATATTATTTGTTTGAACTTTGATAAATGTTTTCCATATAAATGCCACAACTCCACTTCATCAGCTGAAAGTCTGAGCATCTCTTTGGATAAGATCCTGATGGGTATGATTTATACCAGGCTTCATTTGGGGTTATTAGGATGTTTGTGTCAGGTTCTAGCAGTTGCTACCTGGGCCATAATCAGAAAGAGTTCATGTGACTCTTTGGGGGTGTGTGTGTATACCTGTATTTACAAACCCCAACCCCTTCCTACCATGTGTTGTGCTGTCTGTCATGAAGTATATGCTTTAGTCTGTGCTACAGAATTGGTTTGATAGCCACAGTAAAGGCTTGGTGAAAGAGGTGTTGGGTTTAGATAGCAGAATGTCAGAGAAGGAGGATGCTTCAAAGCATAGTGTTGCAGGTGAGCTTGCAGGGTACAACATTTAATGGAGGGCATAGCATGAGAAGGGCCCAGTTGAGTCCAGAGAGCTTCTGACAATGGCTCATTGTCAGTGCACAGGAGATTAATAGCAGAGGAGTCCTGGAGCCTGAAGATTTTTCCTATATGCTCCCAACCATGAGTGATTTGCAGCTCAGGGAGCTCCAGCATCAGAGGTGCTGTCTACTGAACAGTCCTTGACAGATTTTTCTCATTTAAGCTTGTGTTAGTTGCTCTTCCAACCATTATAAACCTCCATCACCCTGTGCAAAACCCACAGCTTAGCTGTGCTGTGTGAAGGATCTCCTCATTTTTGCAGTTGCCTGTTTGCTTCATTCGATGCCCTGAGTTGGAGTAGGAGATGGTGAAAAGCTTTTTTCCCCTACTGGCTTTCTTCATGCTGTTGGTAAATGTGTGCACTTCTGTCATACACTTAGTCATCTCTCTCTTGACTGCAGAGCCTTTGCCTGTTTTGTTAGTCCTTGTTTCAGAGCTCTTCTGCAGTTCTGAGCCCTCTTGGCAGTGCCTTCCCTAAGCACTCAGGGTGTGTTTTGTGCCCACCACCTCTGTTCTTTAGAGCAGCTGCTGATAGCACCACGTAATTGTCAAATTCAATGTTCTGAAATTATCTGGATCTCCTTTGAAACCTTCTAAAAAAGTCATTCCATTTGCTGCCTTCTGTTCCTCTGCTGCTGAGACAGAGCTTTACAGGAGAGGTGCCCATCACAGTGGAGCTGCTTGCTCTTAAGAGCTTCCAGATGAATATTGCCTGGGCCTGAGGATTGTCCTTCCTCACTACAGGATGAATACTGTACTTACAAGTGTGTGAACACTCAAGTATTTATTCTAGAACTCTGTCTACTGACACTGCTGCTTGACCTGGTTCCTTCAGAATCCTTTGTCAAGAGAGGGTTCAGCATGGAAACTGTTCTAAGACCTTCCCCAGGGGACACAGCAGAGAATCAGTCTGTATGTCTTTGGCTTGCCTGTTGCTCTTTGATTCTGGTTTCCTGTAGCTTCCAGAATCCCTCACAGACATCTTGGCATGTTTGGAAAATGATTTCTTAATCCCTTTAATGTGGGTGGAGGTGGAAGGTGTTTGGTGGGGGTGGATTAAGGATTGGCAGTCCTAGGGGACTTCTAATTCTGTTAGCTTTTCCTGATGATGTTTATCTCTTTGGCTTTTCTAAAATTCATTTTTATTAGAAAAATGCCTCTCCTCTCACCCTCTTACCTTGCTGCCAAACCACAGCATTTTTTCCCTGTAGTTATTTTGGGAGGACAAGATCCCTGTGCCATTGGGTGCCTGTGTTGTACTTGATGTGATAATTCTCCCTGCAGTGAGGCTTTTCTCCTGCTCAGCAGCAGGAAGGCTGTTGGCTCTGATGCAGGTTGGCATTACCGTGGCCCCAAAGGTGCTGGCAAGGAACCTGTGCCTCAGCATTCCCTGGGCTCTGCCACCTCTGCCTCAGCAGATGGCATTTGGTGCTAGGCACTTGGGGTCCATATGCCTGCAGGACAGGTAGCAGTGTGTGTATGTACAAGCACCCAGAACAGTGTCAAATCTTATTTGTTATCATCTAGCTGGGGAGTGTAACTGAAGTGGATGCCCCTGACAGTCCCCTGGCCCCTCGCAGACTGCCCCCTGGGGGTTATCTTTCCCTAGCAGCGTCTTTCTGGTCACTTCACATCTGCAAAAGGCATTTAAATGATCAGCAGGCATTTAAATACTCATCCTTATTTTGTCCATGCTTCTTATGAAAGTTCCTATAATCTAAAGAGGCTTTTAAATGGTCTGTGGCTTAATTTGTTCGTTAAGGAATTCAAGCAATAAACAGTCTGTGTTTTGGCCTGACGCCAGCGCTTTTCCTCCTTCCCCTTGCAGCTTGCAGGGATATCTGTCTCTTCCTTTGAACACCCAAACTCTCTGTGCTCCTTGCTGCAGCTCTTGTACCTTGGCTGCCTGCTCACTGACTTGTCAAATCACTAATGAACCTGCTCTTTTCTCTCTTTGGGCCATATTCTGCCCTCAGCTGAACCTGTTCAGGCTGAGTTGCTTCAGAGGTGTTTCACAAGTGTCTGTATTTGTCCAGGTTGCTTACAGAAGTCTTGCAGTATTGCACCTGGCTCTGTTAATTTTATGGAAATTAAACATAACACTTCCAGCAGCAAACCTTTCAGTCATTTGATCCAGTCCTCTATCAGTCAACTCAATGTGCTGCTTGTCTCTACAAACTCTTGCAAAATGGCTCTTTTACTACCTGCGTAGGGAATAAAAGGCACTTCAGTGGCACGGGTTGGCAGTGGAGCATGATTCAGTCAATGGGAAGTAATGCTGGGAACTATTTTAAGTGACAGAGCAGAAATGTTTCCAGGTTGGTTTCTTACCAAGCAGCTCAAATGCTGATGTTGGTTGGCAATATCAAAGGCTCGCTACTGATGATAGATTAAGGAGGTCGCTAGCGGTCTTTGGAAGACTCCAAAATGGTCTTCCAGTGGTTTCCCCAGATGAGGATCCCAACCTCTTTAAGCATCCTCTGAAATCTTTTAGGAAGTTTTACTCATTTTGAGCTTTTTGGACTTGATAAATGGGGAAAAATATCTCTATATAAAAGGAAATGTATATTCTAAAAGTAAATGACAAGCAGAGGTCTTGGCTTTATTTTTGTTTTTCTGAAGAGTCAGCAAGTGCTGTCACTGGAACACGTCCTGCAGAAATCACCACAGATGTTCTGTGTCTTAAATGTGAATGGAGGATTAACAGTTTAACATTCTCTGATGATATGTGTGTGGCTGTAAGAAAACATTAGTGAGGAAGCTAGAAAGGTGCAACCAGTGCCCCAGTCTATTAGGGCATTGAGTGGATTGGGTGTGGTGCTTGGGAGGGTGCCTCATTGCCCCACACAAGTGGAATGATGGGGGAGTGGCTTGCAAATATCTGGAGTAAGGAGTTTGGCAGTCCTGGGGAGGAATATGGTTCGGGAGAGTTGAGCTGAACTCAGCTTTTCTGTTGGTAAAATCCAGTACAAAGAGGGGCAAGAAGTGTGGATGCCAGTAGGTGGCTGGACTGGTGGGGTTTTGGTGCCTGGTTCAGAAGGGGAGCTGCATGCTGGTTGCTTCAAAATTAATCCTTTACAGCATCTGACTGGAGGTTTATAGAGCAGATCACAAACTGAGACACTGCAATGCTGATGACTGCAACAGAGAAGAAGATATTACTATCTAAATCCTCCTTCTTTTCCCACCAGAGAACCATATTTTAGAAGATGTAAACAAATGTGTCATTGCTCTCCAAGAGAAGGATGTTGATGGCTTAGACCGCACAGCTGGTGCCATTCGGGGCCGTGCCGCCAGAGTCATTCACGTTGTCACTTCCGAAATGGATAACTACGAACCGGGAGTCTACACGGAGAAGGTGTTGGAAGCAACAAAGTTACTGTCCAACACAGGTAAGAGCTACTTACTCCAAAGATCCCTAAATTCATATTGCCAGATAGCAATGTGCCTGTGAGATCTACTCAAGGCTTCATTTACCTACAGTAATGAAAATGAGAGGGAGTTATCTGCAGAGCTGTTGCAAAATGAGAGATGTCATTTTGCTCTGTTGAGTGGCTTCAAACTCCACAGTGCACAAGGTCTCCCTGAATGCATTTGCTGTCACTGACTCAGCTGTAGGAACCTAAAACGCTGAGGAATGTGTCCCAGATAGTAAGTAAGGGCTTGAAAGTGCCACTGATCATCTTGTACCAGGCTCTGCAAGTGTTCAGGATCCAGAAAGAAGGTTATTGCCACATTGGCCTTGTAGAATAAATTTGGAGTAATAACTTAGGGTGGATTTGGTAAAATACCTTTGTACCTGTTAAAGAAGCATTGTAGGTTGTACTGCCCCACACCTAAACAAGAAACAAGGGTGTTTCCTGTGAGCTAGCTGGTGACATCCATATAGGGTAAGGAATGCTTCTGGTTGCTTCAGTGAGTGCTGTGCCAACTGCTAGTTGTTGGGTTTGCTTTAATTACTTTGACAAAGAATCAAGGGTGACACTGAAGAAATGAACAGACTGTAAATGGTTCTGTGATGTTCTTCCTGGGGTGCAGTGAGTCACTGAAGTACAGCAGTGCAACCTGCCCTCTTCCACTGACTTGTTAAACTTGAGCTTTGTGGTGCTAATATTTTTCTTTTCCCCCAAAAAAATGACATGCAGCTGCAGGGAACATTAAACAACAGCTTAATGTTCCATCCTACAGCTTCTCTCTGCTTCCCCAGGTGCCTTCTCCTTGTCCACTAGAAGGGTGTGATGGACTTTTCACTGTCTTAAAGGGAAAAAACCAAATAGCAGCAGAGTGGACAGAAATTGGACTAAGACTTGAGCTGTAGCATTGGTGTCCTTCTGTAACAAAGGCTTTGAATTGAAATGGAAGCACTGCCTGGTTTCCAGGGGGGGTTAAGGTGGAGGCACACGCACATAGAATCATGGAATGTTAGGGGTTGGAAGGGACCTAGAAAGATGATCAAGTCCAACCCCACTGCCAAAGCAGGACATCTTTTACAGGAGTGTGTAGCAGAAAGTGGTGTTGGGCTGGGGACTGACTTCTTTTGTGTTCTGCACTCAGTTATGCCACGGTTCACTGAGCAAGTGGAGGCTGCTGTGGAAGCACTGAGTTCAGACCCTGCCCAGCCGATGGACGAGAACGAGTTCATCGATGCTTCGCGCCTGGTGTACGATGGCATACGAGACATCAGGAAAGCTGTGCTGATGATCAGGGTGAGTCTAATGTACTCTAAACAGCTCTCTGGTTTGCCACTTGCCTTCCTCCACCTGCATTGAACTGACAGGCATTAGTTTTGTTGGGAGCAGACAGCATAAAGTTTTCATTTAGCTCATATTAACATTCCAAGTCTTGAAAACTGCTAATGGCTCTGTGGAGTGCTGCAGAGTAGATTTGGACTCAGATGCACTAAACAGATCTGAGCACTGATGGTAGCCAGAGTTGGGATGCTAAATACCCTTCACCCATCTGCTGTAATATCATGTTAATGTCTTGCTCCTTAATGTGCTAAGATCAGTGACCTTTGATTTAACAACAGCGAGTGTATTCATAACTAATGCTTTTTGATGGTTTGAGAGTGTAGAAATAAGCCCAATGGCTCTTTATTCTATTGAGAATTCATGGTAATTAGCCAAAACCAGGTTTAGGTGAGTTCAGTCTGTAGTTCCTAGAGCATGTAATTTGTTAATATGCCTTGGTAATCAGGGACCAGTTCAGAGAGGCTTTGTCTCTTCTGTGCTCTTGTGTTTCGGGTGCAGTCCTAGTTTTGGGTAGGTCAGGCAGCAGCGAACTAGTAGAAGATGTGTGGGGAAGGCTCAGGAGGACTCCTGCAGGTGACTGAAGGGATGCAGAAAAGAAAGTTCTGGTTGAGGCTGACCTATGGGCATGTTGAATCTTAGTGTGGTAAAAATGGGCAGGAGCCAGACACAGCAGGAACGAGTGTAGAGGGTTTGTTCCTTTCTTCCTTTTTGCCTTGTACTTTGACTCGAACATCAGTGCCTTGCAGAGAAACTGCCTTCATCTTTCAGATTGGTAACCATGGCAGATATGTTTGGTGATAAGTAAATTAAGGACATAGAGCCCCAGAATATATCTGGTTACAGTAACCATTGCAATAGTATCTTCTGTGTTTGCTGCTTCGAGTGAAGAATCAGATGGAAAATCAGAGAAGCTGACAACCACATATGTGCTGAAAGCTATATGTGCACATAGCTTTCTTTTTTCAAACTGAAGCTCAGGATTTAGAGACAGCCAATGTTAGAAGAAGACAGCAATACTCTCCTGCTCTGAGACAGACTAAATTGATTCACCCCCAGCTAAAGCCCTTGTTATTCAGGAGGTGAAGGCGCTGCTGCCAATTCCACGTCCTCGGTAATTAGCCGAGCTGGCGATGCCAGGAATCCTGACGGCTCCTCTTGCGCCATGTCTCCGGTGTCAGGGTGCCATGGCCTCACTGCAGCTGCCAGGAGCTAGCAGCAGCTCACTAGTGACACAGCAATGACCTACAAAAACGTTAAAATGTCAGTATTTGTTGGCTATAAGGTGCAGAATGTATTTAGGAGAAGGGAGCCATCCAAAGGGAGCTCCTGGGCCATGACTTCTCCAGGGCTTTGTCTCAGATTGGACTGGAGGAAGAACCACGCTCACAGAGGGAACCACACTCACAGGAGGAGCCAAGCTGCTGAGTTTGGCTGGGGCAAATGAGCTGATTCACTTGAAACTTTGTCCTGTGACACTTGTTCTTCACAGGAAGCAGAAAGAGAGGTCACTCAAGCACCTCACTGTTGTGTTTATGCAGTGTATTTTCAAACCAGATCTGGCTGTTATCTGCAGGCTACTGAAATAAAGCCCTGGCCTCCCTTATCCCCAGGCCAGCCCTCATCACCCCCACAGGAGTTTTTGCCCTTGGTGACAGGTTGAAAGGCAGAATTACACTGTGTATACCACAGGTGGTTTGGGCTTTCAGATGGATGGGCAGAGAAGGGGCTGGAGCATCAGCAGCAGTTTCTGAAGATGCAGAACTGTTTTCTTTGGGAGTTTTTGGGTTTGGTTTTTGATTTTAAAAATACTGATAAAATACTGATACATGGAGCTTAGTAAATATCCTCATGCTGATTCTGTGGCTATACTCTGTTCTTCAAGACCTGAGGAGGAGATGGCAGCTGGAATACCCTAGACTGGATGGTCAGCATATTCACCTTTGTTTTTTGGCAGCTGTTTTGCATAACCATCTTTATTTTAGCTGTATCACAAGGTGTCTGTAATGGTAACTGAGTTTGTAGAATTCAAATCATAAGGAAAGAAACCAGAGGAACAGGGACTTTATTTGCCTCTTACCTGTTAATCCCAATTTATTGCATTTATCAGTGCAGTCCTTTGTTGATCCAGCTCTGTGAAACTGTCTTGAAGTGCCACTCTAGGCAGAGATGTAGTATTTTGGCAAACATGCTGTTTAAACTTGATAAGCTTCATAGAAAGTTTCCCAGCTATAGACTGGCAGGAGCAAAAATAAATCCTAGGCAAGCAGGAACTAGGTCAGATGTGTTTAGCCTGCAGCAGAAAAGCTGGCCCTCACTGGCTAAAATTTTTTTCAGCTTTCCCTGGGGGGTAAGAATAAATTTTGCTCTATTTTATCTGTTAATTTAGTCAATGCTTTGATTCATAATTGTGCTGAAGCCCAGGTCTGTGGGCTTGAACCAGGCCTTAGAGCTGGCTGTCATTTGAGCTGCAGAACCCGAAGTGAAGCTTTTACATTTAACCAAGTGGCAAAGATAAGTCTTCCTTTGGCAAAAACTTACTTTCTGTGTTTCAATTCCTGAGTGCATTAGTGTCCTGACAAAGCTCAGATGTTTAGTGGCTGGTGTGTAATTTTGGAGATCCCTGTGGTGTTTAACATGAGCAGCCAAGCATCCATAATCACACGTGTTCACAAGCTGGATCCACTCCCTCTATTTACCTCTTTGTTGAAAACATTGAATAATTTTTACCTTCACTGACTTCCATTCTCTCTGCTTGAAAAACAATCTTCTTGTTGATTTTTAGGGCTGTGAAATCTCTTGACTCTGACAGAATTACTCTTTCCTCAGACTCCTGAAGAGTTGGATGATTCTGACTTTGAGACTGAGGATTTTGATGTCCGAAGCAGAACAAGCATTCAGACCGAGGATGATCAGCTCATTGCTGGCCAAAGTGCAAGGGTAAGGAAGAGCTCTGAGCATTACCAAACTCTGACCTGCCTTCAAGAAACACTTCAGCTTGCTTTGGAAGTACAGGCTCAACGTTTTGGTGGTGAAATGGTTGGCTCAGAATACTGGCATTCCTTGTTTCCAGGTTTTTCCTGGAAAGGAGGTTAACTGAAAGGCAGCATGTGCTGGTCTGATGATTGTGAGAAATGTCTCTGGTTTAGTTTGGATCTTCTGAAAGATCAAAATCCTTTTGATACCAATGAACCACCTTGTACTGTGACATTGCAGACATTGTAGGCACTGGCATTTAGTTAGGTGAGCTTCTGCAGGGGGATATGGGGCATCCCTTGTGCTCAGCTTATTTTCAACAGGCAAATACTGAGTCTGCAGGCAGGAAAATCTTTACCTCCTGTCCTCTCCTGCATGTGCTGGGGTGTGTCTGGCCACTGAGCAGTTACCAAAACAGTGCTGAGAGGAGCTCAAAAATGAAATCATTCAGACTAACTGCATTTCCTGTGACTGTTCAACCTGAAAGCATTGATAGGCAATATCCAGTCATTAACAGGTGACAACTAAAAGTCAGGACACTGAAGGGAAAAGAGGCCTTACCTAGTCTTTTTATTTGATATGTCCCCTGCTAGATCAGTAACAATTTACACTCTTGGGAAAGTGCTGTGGAATTTTTTTGGGGGAAGGCTCTTCTAGCCTGGAACCAGGCAAGAGGTGGCCAGGCCTTGTTATCAAACCTCTGCCACATTGGCTTTGCAATTGCACTGAGAGTGGGGTTTGTGCTCTCCTTCCTCCTACAAGCACTCTCTGTTCCTGTATCCCTCTCCCCCCTTTTATTTAAATGCAGACATATCTCATTTACCTCTTCACACTGCTACTGCCAGAGGCTTTTTTGTACTGCAGACTCCTTTTCACCTGCTCCTGGAGGCATGAATACTCCTAGTATTTATGCAGGCTAGAGCACTGAGTCTCACACAGGCTGTAAACCTAGTCTAATAGATTTTATTCAGGAGTGAGCACATACTCTTTATTTTCACTTACTCTTTCCTCAGCATACATGTTTCAAAACAGTACATCTAGCTTTTTGCAGGGAAGAGACTCATCATTTCTTCTGTGTGTTGCAACACTGAAAGGTACCCAAGTGGAACTTCCATTTCAAACTCTTCCATTTTATGGAAGAGTCAAGTCCCCTCTCCTGATGCAGTTTTTCTTTGAGGGATGGTAATCTGTGACAAACTTTTTGGGAGTCTTAACCATTTTATCATGCAGATGCCTGTTTCAGGTGTCAGCTTGTCTTTCTGGGCATTCTTTCTTGAGAGCAAGCATAAACTTTGATTCCAAATGGTTCTGTAAAGCCTCTAGGTAGAGGCTTGCTGTTAAAGTTTTATCCCCCATCTGGGTGACTGAAATAGGTTATTAGTGAAATGTTCCAAAAAGCCTTCTACAAGTGGCAGCATAAGGCAATGTGAGAAAACTCTTCTCTTGCAGGCTATCATGGCTCAGCTCCCTCAAGAGCAAAAAGCTAAGATTGCTGAGCAAGTTGCAAGCTTCCAGGAAGAAAAGAGCAAATTGGATGCTGAAGTATCAAAATGGGATGACAGTGGTAATGATATCATTGTTCTGGCAAAACAGATGTGTATGATTATGATGGAAATGACAGACTTCACCAGGTGAGTCTCTCATTTGTGCACACCACCTTCTCCCAGGGCTGCCTGGGATGCTGATCCTTCAGTGACATGTTTTACAAGTGCTCTGAAGAGTCTTCCTTCTCATTTCCCTTCAATGTTGCCCTGTGAAAGCCTGTGTCTTCACTCAGGAGATGCATCACTATGCAGTGGCAGGGTGGTAAAAGCTGTTTGAATTGATCTATAGGTAGATACACAGCAGTTATTGCTTGCTTTTCTTTCTTTCTTAAGGGTGATTCTTGTCCCAAGGAATATATATATATATATATATTTGCTCAGTTCTTTACAACATTAAATTCTATGGGCTTCTTGATATTGCTGTGGTGCAGAAACAGTTCCTAGCACAGTTATTTGCAGAAGAAAGAGAGGGGGTTTGATGCCTTTTGAAATTCATTTACCAGATTTTATACACCACTATTTTTTACATGGGATGTTGCATGCCATGGAAATTGCAACTCTGTCTTTTAAAAGGTTCTCTCCTATCATCATTAGGTTGCCTAAAACAGTAACATTTAGGATGGTTTTATTCCTAGATTTAATCTAGATATGGGAAGGGGCTGGAAGGGGAAAACTGTCTCCACAATAAAGGTGCTGTAAAAGTTACACTCACCTATTTCTGTGCAGCCTTACTCCTGCAGTTGGGGTGAAGTATCACTTCCAGCACTGCATGGAGCAGAAAAAGAAAAGCAAGATGTAGTTCACTCTCCTGGTCATCTGGTGCTAGGAGGTAAACTCTGTTTGGTTTTGCAGAGGTAAAGGTCCCCTGAAAAATACATCAGATGTGATTAGTGCAGCTAAGAAGATTGCAGAGGCTGGGTCAAGGATGGACAAGCTGGGAAGGACTATTGCTGACCATGTAAGTCACAATTCATTTCCATAAGCCTCCAGCAAAAACAAGCAATGGGAGATCTTTTTAGTACTGCAGACATGATGAACAGAAGAAAATGTGTTTAGTTTTTGCCTTGATTTTCTCCATTTACTGCTGGAAACTTCTAGGCTTTTCTCTCTAGCTGTTCTCCTGTCACCCTAACCAGTGTAAGCAGCTAAATATGCCCAACAGTAACAGCAGCCAGCAGCTCCCTGGCTTCAGTCAAGCACCTACCATTGTAAGGTAGGGATATGCCAACACTGCTTCATGTCACATAGTATCTAGACCAGTTTCTGTAGCTGAACAGGACTGAAACTGGATTCATGGTGCTCCTGTCAAGCCCAGAATATGCCCAGTGCTTGCCAAACCAGGGGTGAAACTGCCCAAGCAGCACTGTAATTGTTGCATGTGGCCTGTTGCACAACCTGTAATGGTATTTTTGAGGCAGCTTTTTCATAGGAACAGTTTTCAACTGCCCCTTAGATTGAGTGAGGAGCTTGTCAAAACTCCCTGGTGTTGTTGTGTTGGCCAGTCAGACTTGCTGAAGGCCTTGAAGGAGGCACACAGTGACCCCACTGCCTGCTGTGCTGCCCCAGGCTGCTGTGCATGTTGTTGTGCTACAGGCACAAAAGGATTGGAAAAGAATTCCTGTAGGATTGAATGAGTTGTGGCCAGCTCAGGGCTTTGTGCAATGTACCTGCCTGTCCTGTGCCACTTCAGAAACTGGGTTGGGCCAAGCAAAAAGTGCCTTTGGTCTCAGTCCACACCCAAATTGCAGAGAAACAGCAGCCTTCCTAATAGTATTGTGCCTTCAAGAGAGACCCTGAAATGCAGGTAGGTTGAGTGCTCATGGGCTGCACTTTGGTTTTGTACAGCTGTCTCTTGCTTTGCAGTCCTTCTCTGGATGGAGATTCATAGTCCAAGCTTTTAAATAAAACCCTGTTACTCTGGAAGGGAATCTTTGTCATGCAGATCTCTCTTTAAATGGTTCATCCAGAGGATGTCCTCTTCACCCTCATCTATTAATGATGCAGTGAGAAGTTTTCAATGGGCAGAGGAAGTTGAAAAGTGGTTTTTAAAATGAGTCTTCTTGCTGTAGCATTTTGACAACCATATTTGGGGAGGGATCAGGTGTGCAGCTGCTCAGCTGTGGCTAAATGAAGCAAGGAGCAGTTTGTGTTCCAGATCTCAGGGGATCTGGGGCTGAAGGTTTGCAGTGCTTTTGGGTTGGGGTTTGGGGGGCTTTTGTTTTGTCATTTGCATGGTTTATGCAAACCTGGTGTGTGGTTTTCTGCACCAAGCCATTTCAAACTACAGAAGAAAACTACAGGGTTCCTTTTAGTAGAAGTAAGGTCCTTAAGAATGTAGAAGATGAAGCAGATGTTTGAAGATGAATATGAGCAGGTCTGTACAGTTAGTCATTTTGACAAGAATACAGCTCTTTGTTCCCACTCCATACTCTACTAATACTTTCAGCTTGCACATGTCATTAGCTCTGCTTACACACTCTTTAGAAACTTGTTAATATAGGAGTAGGATGTACAGTGCAAGCATTTCAGCAGAGCACTAATGCCTTCCTGTGCCTAATAGGGGCTTCCAACAAATGGATGGGGTTTTGTGTCCTGTTCACCATGTGACAGCAGGTGAATCATGACCCCTCCTGTTAGTGTGTCAGGAACTCCTGACTCCTGCCATCAGGCAGTTTTACAGCACATTTCCTTTGAAACCATAAAAGCTATTATCCAAGGTATTTCTTGTCTGTTGAAAAGTGTCTAGCCATCAGCTGGCAGATTCTCCCAAAGGTGTTCCATCTTTCACTCAAAGCAGCAGGCTGTTTGTTGTGAGTGGGGGAACCTGAAGCAGTTACCAGCACAACACAAATGAAGATGATTTGCAGCAAGACAATGATTCTGTGTATCATTGTCTTTCAATGCTGAAATGCTTACAAAGCAAAAGAAAAAAATCTGTTGCTTTTTTTCCTTTGATAGTGGTGGGAGGTTGAGGTTACATCAGGATCTGGAAGGGACTTCAAGCACAGGGATTGCCCTGCTCATAGACTCATAGAACCTCCTGAGTTGGAAGGGACCCACAAGGATCATCAAGTCCAAATCTTGTCTGTGTACAGGGCAACCCCAAAAGTTACACCCTGTGTGTCTGAGGGCCTTGTCCAGATGCTGCTTGAATTCTGTCAGGCTTGGTGCCATGATTACTTCCCTGGGGAGCCTGTTCCAGGTGCTCAGCCACTCTCTGGGTGGGAAAAATGTTTTCCTAACATCCACCCTAACCCTCCCCTAGAACAGCTTCATGCCATTCCTTCAGCTGCTGTTGCTGGTCACCAGAGAGAAGAGATCATCTCCTGCCCCTCTGCTTCCCTCCACTGCTCCAGTTCCCTCTTGTTGTAGAGGCTCCATGTGCTGCAGGGACTGGCCAGGGGCTGTGCTGCAGGCAGAGGCTGATGCCTGTCCTGGGTGGCAGCTGCTGGCACACATTGCCCTGTGCTCATCCTGCCACAGTAAGTGCTTCCCTAACTGCCCCTTTTCAGCTTCTCTGCCCAGACAGTCCTGAGCCTTGCTGTCACACCAGGCTGGTGGGGCACTGGAGTGTGAATTGTTACAGCAGTGCTTGGACCTTACACTAGAGAGACCATGGGAGGAAGAAGAGTCACTGTGGTTGCTTGCTTACACCTACCAGACTGGTGGGGATGGGAGCTGTGTGCTCATCACACACCATGGCAGAGCTCTTCTGTCCTTCCCTACCCCTTTTGTTTGCAAAGAGGTAGAAAGAGGTGATTCTGCTTCTCAGCAGGCTCAGGTGGAGCAGGAAGAAGCAAATGTGCCTGGGTGTTTGCTCTGTCTGGGACAGACCCTGGATCTGACTTGGAGCAGCCAGCTTGGCCTTGGCCAACAACCACCACAGGGTGTGTGGCAGCATCTCATTTTGGGGGCTTTGAGGAGGGTGAGGGTCTCCCCAGCACACCTTTGTTCCTGTCTATAATGCAGTTACCTACTGTGCCCATGTTGTGGGAACCCTCCCCAGGCTAGCTCTGCAGGTGGGGTGTTTGTGTCTGTGGCTGTTGTACATTAATACAATCAAGTAATCTTTCTTAATCATGTTGAAATTGGTGCCTTTTGGGCTTTTTGGTTGTTATCTGAGTGTTCCTGAATAGGAAAGGACAAGGCTCTTCCAGGCATCTGCAGTGCCTTTTGATGATGTTCTTTTATATCTGCTGTTACATCTCTATTTAAACATCATCTGTCTTTGAACTGGCTTCTCTCTCCTGCTCACACAGCCAACACAGGCAGCATAGGCTGTGCTTTTCCAACTCACCTCATGTTAATATACACAATGGAATCATCTTCCCTATTCACTGCTTCTCCCACTAATGTTTTGCTTCCTTTTTCAGCCCTCAGTAACCATGCAGCAGCCCTTTTCCTTGAGAGTGGCTTTCCTTAGCTGGTTCCCAGCAAGCCAGGAGCCATGCAGCAGCCTGGGTTGTTTGGCAGTGCCTCTGGGGTGCTGCACTCTGCATTTGTCACCTTTGGGTTCGATCTGCTGCTGTGCTGCTCTCTTTGTTAGCTGAGCTCTCTGGGAGATGGAAAGCCTTTTCCAAAATGGTAATTTCAGCTTTTCATTAGCTCTTTGGCCAGGGCTATTTGTGGACTTTCTCTAAAACATCTTGTACTGCTGACTAATATTGATTAGCTTCAAAAATTAACCTGTGAGCTTTGCTGCTTTGTTACTCAGAGTTTCGACTTCACTGGTGGAAGCAAGGTTCCTGAGGAAAAGTTGCCCATGCTGGGGTGTTTCAGGACCCTCTTTGGGAAGGTGATTTCTGTTAGGTTATGGTCACACAGGTCAGATGCCCATAAAGCCATCCAGATCTCCACAGCCTGTGTTACAGAGCTGGATGTGCTTGTCCCAGCTTGCCAACAATCCCATCGTGGTGCATCGTGTGTACCTGTGTGTGCTACCTCAGAGCTCAGCTCAGCAGCCTGCCCTGCAGGGGCAGCTCCACATGCAATGTACAGCACAGCTGTAGTACCACATGGGCTTAGAAAACCCACTTGTTGTGGCCCTGGAAAAGCCAAATGTGTATTAGCAACACTCACCTTCCTGTCATGAGTTCAGTGACAGTGACTCTTGTGGCAAGCAGATGCTCCCTGTGGATGTGGCCTTCTGTGTGCACACCACTGCTTGTGCAACACCATCATCTGCCCTTGTGCTCTCTCCTTTTGTGCCTTTTATATCCAGGGTTCCTGCTTCCATCTTGTAGCTAAGGAGGGAAGGTCTGCAGTGAGAGTTAGGGCTCTAACCCTACTGCTGGCACCCAGGAGGGGATTGTCACCTTGCTCTGAAAAGAGAGGCTCTGTGGCTGTAATCAGTAAACCTGAGCTTGAGTTAGGTGGTAAATCAGTGCCACACTGAAGACCATTCTTCCAGTCATAGCATGTCAATTGTGACTCTTCATTTGATGGTCCCACTGTACAGATGAGGGTACTGGATGAAGTGGGGTTTTGCTGTGAACAGGGGTGTGTGGGAAAGAGCTCTGAGTCTCAGGGTCTGGTCAATGGGAAAAGCAAGGAGGTGCTGGGTGAAGAGAAGTGAATGCTGCTTAGGGCAAGACTCTTCCCTCCTTCTCACATCTGACACTGGTAAATCACTGTGGCCACTCGTGGTTTCTGTGGAGTTTTTGGTGCCTGTCTGGAGGCAGCCAGTGCCTGGCTTCTCTGGGATGAGTGACTGCTTGGGGCTGTCTGGAGGGGAGAGGTGGACAGTGGTGTGCCCTGCTTGCTGTGGTGCCAGGCCAGAGCATTTGGGTTTTGTACATGAGTGTGTGTTTGTATGGGATGCTGGACAGCCTGTGTTTAGTGACCAGGAACTGTGTGCCAAGGCCCTAGATGCTGGAGATGTGCAAGTTTCTGGATGGGGTGCAGCTGTCTAGGGAGGATGGAGATCACTGCAGGGTCTGCCCTCAGTCCTGTCCCTGCTTAGTGCCAGTTGAATTCCTGATCTGCTGGTACAGTGCTAGGGATGCAGTAATGCTGAGTACAGTGTTGCCTGCCTTAGAGCAGGAAACCTGAGAATCATTGTGAGTCTGCTACTGGTTCTGTCCAGGAGGCCTCTGAATGCTTGGTAGGAAGCTGGAAAGATGATGCACAGGGTGGCCACTGCAGAGGAGAAAACAGCACAGGAGCTTGCAGTGCACAGTAGAAGTCAGCCTGGCTCTGGGGTTCAGAGCAGGGCTTAAGCAGGACTGTGTTTAACACAATGCATGCAAGGCATGTGACTGAAGCTGCAGGTATTCTGTGTGTGCATGCAACACCCAGCTGAAGCTTCCTGCTTTGGTCAGAGGTGTGCATGCTGTCAGCATGGTGTCCTTAATGCAGGTACTGGAACATGGCCTGTTGGACTGCCAGAGCCCCATCATCCCTACTGAACCTGTCTGCCATCGTGGGATCATGGAATCCCAGACTGCTTTGGGTTGGAAGGGACCTTTCAGGGTCATCTAGTCCAACCCCCCTGCAGTCAGCAGGGACATCTGCAAGTAGATCAGAGTCCTAGACAACCTGACCTGGGATGGTTCCAGGGTTAGGGCATCCACAACTTCTCTGGGCAACCTGGGCCAGGGTCTCACCACCCTCAGTGGAAAAAAAAAATCTTTCTTCTCTCTAGTTTAAATCTCCCTCTTTTAGTTTAAAACCATCATCCCTTGTCCTGCTAAAAAGTCTCTCCCCATCTTTCTTCTAGGCCCCTTGGAAGTACTGAGAGGCTGCTCTAAGGTCTCCCTGGAGCCTTCTCTTCTCCAGGCTGAACAACCCCAACTCTCTCAGCCCGGCCTCACAGCAGAGGGGTTCCAGCCCTCTAATCATTTTTGTGGCCTCCTCTGGACCTGCTTCAACAGGTCCATGTCTCTGCTGTGCTGAGGACTCCAGAGCTGGCCCCAGCACTGCAGGTGAGGTCTCCCCAGAGCAGAGTTGAGCAGAATCTTGGATGTATCCAGGTTTAGGAACCTGTCATCCTGGGCACTGCCTGCAGCACCACCAGCAACGTCTGGAGGTCAGACACTGGGCTGTGGGCAACCATAGGTTTATTCAGCAGCAGCACAAGAGTCTGGTGGGGAAGGGTTTGTGCAGGTCAGTGTGGGCCAGCTGCTTTATTCATTGTCTTCCTACAGGCAGAGTGTGCCAGCAGAGCTGTGGTGGCCTCTTACTGCTTGGAGAAACGATACTGGCCACCATGCTTGCTGCCAGTTCTGAAGGTTCTACAGATTGGCATTGGGTAGTCAAAGGCTTCCTGTAGCCTTCTTGTCTTGTGCTAGCCAGTCCCTTTTTGGACAGTGGCTGCCCCTCAGCAGAGCTTCTCTTGTTTTGGAATCCAGCATGGGCCTGGCTCCTTAATCACTTGACCCTCAGCTCTGCAGAGCAAGGGATGGTCCTGTCTGAGGAAGCAGCCTCCTGAGCTGCACTGCAGCCTCCAGTACCTATGCCACCTTCCCATTGCAAAGCTGGAAAGGTTCCTTTTAGCTTGCAGATGAGTTGCTTCAGCAAGCACCTGAAAAATTTTATTTCATGCCTGGTGAGGAATCTAGTTTCCATCCTGCTAAGAAATGGGAGCAGAAGTCAGGAAAATCTCTGTTTTGCTGGATGTAATTGGGTATCTGTCAGGTTTATCATCTCCTACCTTAAAAGGCTTCAGATTAAGAATGGAGGCTGGATTTGCTAACATCTGCTAGCTGCAGCTTGAGATCTTGGATGTCAAATCACTGCTGCTGTGTCCTGTACAGTGTGCAGGAAGGACCTGTTACAGTTAACAAACCTGTGCTGGAAAAGTTGGGTAGCTCTCCAACTTCTCCTCCTTCTCACATGGAGTTTAAGGGCTGGGAGGAGCCCTGGTGGTTGTGTCCAGCAGCTGTCCCCATCTTCTGACAGCTTGTGTGGGTTTTGGTATGTACTTAGTGATTGCTCAGTTGTCTGTTGAAAACCAAGGCTCAGCAGGAAGAGGAATGATCTCTGGAGCACATTCACCATTACAGAATGGAGTTGTCTGCCTTCTCCCTGAATGATTTAGGTTCCAGTTTTGGGGATTGCAGAGCAAACCTTGGCCTTTGTTTTCACAGTGCCCTGACTCAGCGTGCAAGCAGGACCTGCTGGCCTACCTGCAGCGCATCGCCCTCTACTGCCACCAGCTCAACATCTGCAGCAAGGTGAAGGCTGAAGTGCAGAACCTTGGAGGGGAGCTGGTTGTCTCTGGGGTATGTATGCACTAAGCTCCAGGCAGTTTTTGTCTCTAGGGGTAACAATCCAAGCTAAGCTTTTATGCCAAACACTACAGAATACAAGTTTTGGAGCCTACAGACAACTTTAATGTGTGCAAAGTTTGTAATCCTACCTGTGCTGCCTCCTTGTTCTTGGAGGAAACACTGTTTGAAAGGGGGAAAGTGCAGGCTTGTCCTTACTCCAGTGTTTATAGACACAATCACTTCACCTTTGTGTCACCCACTCTATTTCCAGACTGGTTTTCACGCTTAATGAGGTTAAATCTCTTCAATCAGCATAGCTAAACTTCCCCTACATCTCTGCACAGCCTTGGAACATGCTGGGGCCTTGCAGTGCTCCAGAGATGTTAATAAATCTAAATCACTATGCCCTGAAGAGTGCAGGGAGTTGTAGTGGCTGCTCTGGTTTATGACAGCTGAAGGCTGCCCCAGGCCAGCCTAGACTTCCTTATTCCTGCCATGACTTAGCAAGTCACTTGTCACTTCCTCAGAAGAGGAATCTGTTTGATGGATATTGGGGGAGGGCAATTGCAGCTAAATTCTTAATTTCTTCTGGCATATTCTTCCTTGCCTTGGATGAATGTGTTTGATCACTGGTGCTTTTGTATCCACATCATGACTGAGGGAAGGCTTTGAAGAAAGGACAGAAATGGCTGATAGACCAGGTAGATAGGTCCACCTACCACCTTCTGCCATCCAGGTATTTCCAATGCTTAAACTTACTAGCTCATCTTTTTGCCCTGGAAACAAGGTGGAGTTGTAGAATCATAGAATAGCTAAGTTTGGAAAAGACCTCTCAGATCATCAAGTCCAACTAACCTAGCACTGCCATGCTCACCACTAAACCCTGTCCACAGGTACCACATCCACAGAGCTTTGGAACACCTTCAGGGGTGGTGATTCCACCACCTCCCCAGGAATTTCAGTGTGTAGAGGCAGCTGAGCTCTTGTGTAGGCCGAGGAGAGGTGCTGAAGCCCTGGCCCAGACCAAAACCCTGCCCCAGACCATTCACAAGCCAGAGGTCCCACCCAGAGCAGGGCATTGACACCCAGAAAAGTGGGGTCCCAGCTGAGGTCACCTCCGTGGTCCTCCCTTCTCTTCCACCATGTCCCATTTGAGGTTCTTGGTCTCTGCCATGTGCTGAAGCTTCAGATTTCAAAAAAACCCAGACTTTGAGTGCTTTTACAGCCCAGGACTCTCCTGTTTCCTGGAACACTGTATTTATGTGGGGTTTAAGGCCTCTAACATCTGGGTGTTTCCATCTGGCAGGTGGACAGTGCCATGTCTCTCATCCAAGCAGCTAAGAACCTGATGAACGCGGTGGTGCAAACGGTGAAGGCTTCCTACGTGGCATCCACCAAGTACCAGAAGTCCCAGGGCATGGCCTCTCTCAACCTGCCTGCAGTCTCTTGGAAGATGAAGGCACCAGAGAAGAAACCCTTGGTCAAGAGGGAGAAACAAGATGAAACCCAAACAAAAATCAAGAGAGCATCCCAGAAGAAACACGTGAACCCAGTGCAGGCTCTCAGCGAGTTCAAGGCCATGGAGAGTATCTAAAGAGAGGTTTCTGGCTCAGTTGTTATTTCTCTAGCCACTACTGCTCCTTCCAGAACTCTACTTTTCATACTCTTCAGAATGTTTCAGAAGTTTACTATTCCTCCAAATGTATTTACTTAATATAATTTTGATAACTTTGTCTAGATTACATGGGGAAACACTCAAATTTATAAGTCCTACCAATCAATAGAGCTTCAGCCTGCAGCCAGAAGTGTGTTCATTTAGATTGCTTTTAGATTTCAGGGGTGTATTTCTAGCTGAAAATGGTTTTGTATAACCTTGCTTTAAATAAAATATTCTATAACCAAAGAGGATTTTACAGGAACACTAACAGTTAACACTAAGAGTTGATTCATGCTCCTCAGAAGCTGCAGTTTTTCATTGTCATCAAGAGAGGAAAACCAGCTCTTTTCAGTCAGAAAAAAATCCTTAATTATTGTATGTATTGGTGTATTCCTGCTGTTGGGAGCAGAGGGAACAAGCTGTGCATGCTCAGCAAACCCCAGGGTCCTGGCTGCGTGCCACAGGTGTGACCACAGCTGGAAAACATCTGCAAGAACCCTGCACCCTGGCCTGGGCCACGGTGGGGATGTGTTGGGTGATGCCTTGGTTCTGTGAGGCTGCCTTCCCCAGGCTGCCATAGAGCCCTTTGCCCGAGGGGCCAGGCCCACACCTACCTGTGGGTGACCTTTGGGAGGGGGTTTCACACACCTCTGCCAGGGAAGGACCCAGAGCCCACCACTCCTGTACCACACTGGCTGGGGACTGTAATGCCTGGTTACAAATTACTAATGTATTTCCTGCAGGACACAATAAAGTTGCTTTTATCAGCTGGTGTGTTGTGGTGCTGTGTGTGGAGCTGACCTTGCTCCCCCTGCTCCCCCCCTCAGCGTTGGGATGCAAATCTGCCTTGTACTCACCTCTCACTAATTGTTTATCTTGATCAGCTTATAATTTACTATAGCAAGGTTATTGCTGTCATGGTACCAAAATGCCAATCAGAATTGAACTAAATAGTTCTTGAGGTATTTTTGCCCTATTTATTGTGTTTTCAAACCTTTTAGCCTCTTAAGTATGAAGAGCTCAGTTCTAGTCTAGTTTTCATATTCCTTGAACATCTGAGGGAGCTCTGACGTGGTGCTTCCACTGACCTTCAGGGGTGAAGGGAACAGAGAAGCTATAGATCTTGCTTTATATAGAATTATTACCTGCTTTTATATAATGTGATTTTTTTTTCCTCTTCTGATCCCAAGTAATTGCCTACAAGGCTCCCTTCCCTGGGTTGTTAGTGGCTCTTCAACACATGTCCATGCTTTACTCTCCCAAAATGCAGTCGACCAACGAGCTTTGAAAACCAGCCCATAGATTAACATGTACAGACCAGTTTGTATTTATTTGCCTTTTAAATAAACTTTAGAGTTTTTTATGCTACAAACTTGAAGCATCTAGTTGGCAACTGCTCTTAGACCTGGGGTGAGTTCCTGCATGGTCTCCATCAGTGAGTGGGTGAGCTTGGTTAAGGGGCTGGAGCTGCTACTGCTTCCATGGTGTACCCCAAGACAGTGCTTTTGAAACCCCTGTGTGTGTGTGAGCTGTAGGAGGGGACAAAAGCCTCATCCTGGGGCCCTGGAGGAGGGCTGATAAGTGACAGTTCAGTATTTCAGAGCCAACCCAAACACCTGGTAGCTTGGAAGGAGCCTGGCACCACAGCAGCACCAGCTCCTATCTAAGTGAAGCAGCCCCAGGCCTCTGGCATGGCCAGCAGTAGACCTGAGCCCCTGCGAGCAGGTGGCTCAGTGGTGTCAAACATGGAAAAGGCTGAGCCCAGGGTGATCCCAACACGTCTGGTAACTGGAGTCTGAATCAAACCTTCCCCTGTGAAAGCAGCAGCAACACTTCAGGGCAGCAGTGCTGAGCTGTGCAGCCAGGAGGGTCCAGGCACGAGGGAAGCTGGAGCTTTATTAGAGAGCCAATTGAAAAGAATTACAGTAATTACTTCTGGATGTAATTAAGCACTGGGAAGGGCTCATGCCCTTGGTCTCCACTGTGGCTGCTGGAGGGAAACACTCTCCTCTCGCAGGAGGGAGAGAGCACAGCCCTGTCAGGCTGCACAAGCCGTGGGGAACAAGCTAGGAAAGCTTTTTGGCTGTGTTCCCCCACGGTGTGCGATGAGCAGAGCCTCCCCCGAGCCTCAGCATCGCTCTCCAGTTGATGGCAAGAAATCATGGGGCTGGAGATGCTGGGGAGGGAGGAGGAGACCCCCAGGGGCTTTTAGGCAGGGAAGGGCTGTGGGACCTCCCTGGCCTGCGTGGGCGGTAGCTGGGAACGGCTGCTCCCCAGGCACTGCCTGAAACAGCACGCTGGTTACAGACCAGCAAGGGGTTGGGGTGGTTTTGCACTGCTGTGGGATGGCAGCGTCCGGGGAGGCTGTGCCTGAGCCCGGCAGCCCTCTGCCTAGCTCAGAAAGAGGAACCTGCATCAGCTTCTCAAGTCCATTAGTGAACCCACACCAAATCTCCAAGGAGAGGAGACAGTCTTCTTCCAAATTTCAAGTGCTCTTAATTCAGCTCAGTGGTCAATCAAGCCACGGTGAATTTGTGCTGCTTTAATTGTGTGTGAAAGCTTCAGTGCTGAGGTTTAATGCTGTTGAACAAATACCTTTTCCAGTCAGTGCTCTCCCTTCCCTTGGCCCAGCTCTGCTGCTGCCCAGCTCAGAGAGCAAGCCTGGCTGGCAAGGGGATCCTGGTGGGCAGGGAAGGACAGGCTGGCTGCAGAGGTGGGAGCAGAGCACCCCAAGCTGCATTGTCTAACAGAAGCAAGCATGGGACACCAAGTTCTAAACAAGCTGAGGTGCCCAACCCTCAACCATGCAATTATGTGGGTGGTGAGGGACATGTGGGTGTAAAACCCAAAAAAAAAAAAGGGGTAGAGGGAAACAGACAAACATTAAGGCACATCACCTTACCTCTAACACTGAAGGCTCAGGATTTCCCAGTGCTTGGGGGCTGTGGAGCATCCCAGGGAAGCACCACCAGTGTTCTCTGCTCCAAGTCCCCTCCCTGCCCACTACGTGGCACGATTTGGGGTTGAGGGTGCAAGGGGAAGTAAGGCTGTTGCTGGCTGGCCACATGCACAGTGCCAGCCTGGACAGACTGCTGCTAACTGCCTTACCCACCTTGGGGATGGGGAGGTGAGGGAGCCCTTTTATCTCCAAAATCAAGGATGGAAATGCCTGCCCACCTCCTCCCACCCCAGACCCACAGAGGTTCATGGTCTGGTGACCCTTACCTGGTCCTCCAGGACCCCTCCAGCATCCCAGGACTCCTCCAATCCCCCCTTGCTCCATGCCAGGCCCACAGTTCCAGTGCCAAGAGACTGTGCCACACTGTGGGAGGCTGTGGGAATTGGGCTCACCACAGTGAGCTGGGCCTGGGCCACCCTGTGCGGTGTCTCCACTCCCTGTGCCACCACCAGCAGCCCATGTGGCAACTGCAGCAGGACAAGCTCATCCCTGTCCCTGTCCCTGTCCCGCCCACAGCCACCGAGGGACAGGCAGGCAGCAGGACACCAGCCCTGGCTGTGGACCAGCAACACCATCTTGGGAACAAGCCTGGGCTGGCATTTATGGACAGGGACATCAGCACAGTGCTCACCTGTGGCTCTCTGTCACCCTCCAGGCACACATGGGGACAAACTGGGCCACACACACTGGGGCAGGGTGGAGAGGGCTGTGGAAAGACCCCACAGAGGGTGGAAGGATCCCAGAGGTGATGCCCATGGTGGTCCATATCCCCCAGTCCTTCCCACCCCAAACAGTCCTGGACAGGGGCTAAGGCCACTCCTAAGGTACCATGGTTGGAGGCAACAAAAGCTGAGCCTCTACCTCAGTCCCCCTGAGGTACATACCTCTGTTTTTCCAGCAGAACCCTGTGCAAAAGATGCCATGGCCCCAGAGACCTATGCTTTAATAATGAAGCTGTTGGGCCAGTGGTGGGGTCACATTTAGTCCAGCAGTTTATTCCAAAGTGCTCTTCCTGATGCTACTGCCCTCAACTCTCTGGAGCTGAATCGACTCCACAGCTGTTCTCACCGCAGTTCCTGGATGATGGTGTTGACAGAGCCAAGGAGCTCCTCGAAATAGCCATCCTTGTCCCCTTCCCTCTGCTCCTCGGCCGCCAGCTCCTCGTACTCACTGCGCAGGAGGCGGAGGGTGGTGCTGAGGGCGGGGTCCCCGCGGTAGCGCTCCCTGCAGAAGGCCATCAGCACGCTCAGCATCTTCAGCACCTTCTCCCGCGTGTCGTGCTCCGGCACGGCCAGCAGCTTGGACACCACCGCGCACCAGTCCTGCTCCACCACCGCCGGCACCAGCTTCACTTGCTGGTACTGCTGGATTTTCTCCTCCATCTGCTCTCCATGCTGGGAGTCCTCAAGCAGCATCTGTGGGAAGTGAGGGACTGTGGATTCATATCCCTAGCAGACAGCAGCTGCTCCCAGGAGAGGAGGATGCATACCCCACAACACCTGCCTTTGAAAGGGGTGTGCAACAGAAAGTCAAGACAAGGCTGTGTCCTGGCTCCCTGGTGCTCCTGCATGCAGCTGGGCACAGAGGCTGGTTGCCCACCTTGGCAAACCCTCAGTGACTGGAGGGTCCAGTATCACACAGCCCTGGAAGGAGACTCGTGTGGAAGGAAGTTCAGCAGAAGACATGCAGTCTTTGCTTCTGCTGCTCTGGGCTGCTGGACAGGCTCCTTCAGCACCTAACAAACATCACTGCTCGGCTTTGTGGAGCTCTTACCAAAGAGATGGAGACCTGGGGCTCCTCCAGCCACAGCCAGACTTCCCCTCCCAGCCTGGTCCAGAAAACCCCACATACTGCAACTCTGCAGAGACTGCACTGAGACCAGAGAGGTGCCAGCAGTGCCAGGCCAGGGAGGGCTGCCAGCCCCCCCTCCCAGTAAGAGAGACCTGCCCTGAGCAGGGCCAGGGCCAGGGAGGGGAACCTCCCACCACCACCTCAACACCTTTTGGAGTTTGGCTGGTGGAGCAGCTGTCAATAGTGTGACATTCCCCAACAGGCTCCATCTGGGGCTGCTTAGCCTGGAGAAGAGCAGACCCAGATGGGATCTGCTCAATGCTCATTAAGGGCTAAAGGGTGAAGGCAAGAGGCTAGGGCCAGACTCTGCTCAGTGGTGCCCAGGGACAGGCCAAGGGGCACTGGGCACAAACTGGAAACCAGGAGGTTCCACCTGAACATGAGGAAAAACTTGTTTGCTGTGATCCTTTCCAGATCAGAGGTTGTAGTTTGAGTGTTACAGTTGCCAGCTCCTGCCTGGGGTCTGGAAATGCTGCTGGGATTGCTCTGTCTCTCATGCTGGGGTCGGTTAGCCTGGAGAAGAGGAGGCTCAGAGGAGATCTTCCTTGCTCTCTACAGCTGTCTGAAAGGAGGGTGGAGCAAGGTGGGGCTTGGTCTCTTCTCCCAAGGAACAAGTGATAGGTTACAAGAGGAAATGGCTTCAAGGTGCACTAGGGGAGGTTTAGGCTGGACATGAGGAACAATTTCTTCCCCAAAAGGGCTATGCAGCCCTGGGCAGTGGTGGGCTCACCATCTCTGGAGAGATTTAAAAGCCATGTAGATGTGGTGCTGAGGGACAGGGTTTAGTGGTGACCTGGCAGTGCTGGTTAATGATCTTGATGATCTGAAAGGTCTCTTCCAACCAAAAAAATTCTATAATTCTAGAAGAAAACCCATCATTGTTTGAACATCAGGCCAGGAATCTGCCAGGCCCAGGGGCTGCTCCAGCCACAGCAGAGCTGGCACCAGATGGGGCAGCCCTAAAACATGCAGTAGGAGTGACTGGGGCTAGTTTGGATAAAATGCCCCTGGACACTGCCTTTCCATGGGAGCAGGCAGAAAGACAGAGAGGATCACAGCACATTAGAGCCAGCACCTGATAAGATTTCAGACCTGCTAACATAATTTGCACCTCCTCAAAGTCTCCTGGAACCCAGCTGTTTGCCCACGCAGCCACTGCTCTGCGGTGCCTGAAACCCAACCATTAGAGCAGCAGGGCAAATTGGCTCTGAATGGAGGGAAGGTGGATTTCATTCCCATCCTCTGGAGTGTGAGAACAACAAGGGATGGCAAGGGGAGAGAGGATTTGAACTGATATTTACAGCAGTGATTCAAGGGATTTGGAAAGAACCCCCTCAGTGCTCTAGGCCTGGCTCCAGGGAGGGATGTGCTGGCAGGTCCAGGGGCACAGCCACGCTCTCCTTGGGGACACTGGTGCTTGCTGGCACTGGTGGCTGGACACTACAGCTGAGCTCACTGCAGCCCAGTGATGATTTTCCCTACTCAGGTCCTGACCATTTTGTTATTTAAACACTCTCAGGAGATGGAGGTTTAGTGAAAAATGAAGCTCTGCACTGGCTCTGGGCTCTCCCAGGCCCATGAGCAGTAGCCCGTGAGCTAGGGGAACTCATGCCAACAGCACGGATGAGCCCCAATGTGGGCTCAGCTCCTCCTCACCCTCACCCTGTGAGGATGAGCCCTTGGGCCCCCTTGGCTCAGTGAGGGGGTGAAGTAGAGGAGCAGGAGTGCATAGCCCTCTCCCATCCCTCCCAGCTCCTCACCTTCTCCACAATGAGGTCGTAGAGGAGTGTCACCACACGCACGTGGAGGGGCTCCATCCCTTTCTGCCTGAAGAGGCTCCTCAGGACCTGGAGGCCACCCAGCTTGAGGAACTGCTGCTGGGCATAGGGGAAGTGTCTCAGCATGGAGGACAGTGCAAAGAGAGCCTGGTGGAGAGACAGGAGCATCAGCACAGTGGCCACAACTGGCACAGCCTCTCTTCATGGCCCCCTATGGGACACTCCAACCATGTGTGTGGAGCTCCCTGGCAGATGTATTCAAACCTCTCCTTGCTAAGGGGTTTCTCCAAGAGCCCTCTTTTCTCCTGATCCCAACCCTTTCCCCCCCAGCACCTAGACTCCAGATAACCAGTCCACCTAGACTCCAGCTAACCAAGGGACCTGTATGCAGCACCTCAACAGACCCCAATGCCATTGCTTCTCCTCACAGTTCACCCCCACTGGTCCTCAGTACAGACATCTCCTGCTGACTGCAGGGAGGTTGGACCAGATGACCTTTAAAGGTCTCTTCCAACCTAAACCAGTCTGGGACTCTGCATTTGCAGAAGCCTGTTAGAACACCAGCAGCACACCAGGGGCTGAGTAACATCAGGTGCACTGAAAATGAGTGAAAAGAGCTGGTGGTTCCCTGGCCCTTCCAAACCCCCTCTTGCAGGAGGTCACTGTGTTAAGCAGTGGGGCTGGGGTTTTGGGAGCAGCTGGATAACTTTCTGGCCCATAAACAGAGGTGGCATCACACGCTGAAGTGAGAGTAATGAGATCTCATGCTCCAGGGAGTAGGTGAGGAGGGGCAGAGGAAGGAGGCAAGGCAGCCCCCGCCCCAACGGACAGCACTGCACATTTGCCTGGGGGCTCTCGGCGCTGCTGCCTTGCTTCAAAGCCACCGCCGAGGGCAGGACACGGGCTGGCTCCGGCAATCAGCTCCTCCCAAACGTCAGCTCCCATGTTTGTTAGCCTCTGATCGTTCTGCCTGCCATGGGAACCCTTCCCTTTCCTCCCAGAGGATCCACAGCACCGAGCCCTGTGCCCTGCAGGGCTGGCAGAGCTGTCATGCATGCCAGGGATGAGACCCACAGCACTGGGAGGCCAGCAGGCACCAGTCAGGGCTGCTAGGGACAGTCTGGCACCCAGGGCCAGCTCCTGCACCCGTGGGGAGCAAAGCCCACTCAGCGTGGGGAGCAGTGCAGGGTCCCACCCTCTCACAAGCAGTGCCAGTGATGTCTCCAGGAGTGCTTACACTGAGCTCAGCACAAAAAGGGCTTTACCCAGAGGTGCATCCTTGCTTGCTCACCTTCTTCTTGACAGCCAGGGGCTGTTCTGTAGCCAAAACCACCAGGAGCTTCTGCAGTGCTCCCCCCTCGATGGCTTCGATCTGGACCTTGGGGTTGCTGCAGGGAAAAAGCAAAAGGCAGGTCAGCAACAGAGCAGGGCAGGGGGGGGACAGACCCCAGGTCTGGCTGGGGCAGCACCCTACAGCAGATAGGAACAGGAGTCAATCCAGCCTGATCCCGGAGCAAACCCCACGAGCTCCACTGACTGGTTATGGAGAAGGTGTGATACCCTTGCAGACCTCCTCAAACACAGCACATCACCCATGTGACCTGAAGAGGCCAGAGGGCTGGGGAAGGGCACACCAGGCTGTCCACATCAACCCACCATGTGTTCACATCCTCCCCATCCTCCCCAGCATGGAACCCTCCCCTGTGTTTCCCTCACAGCTCTAAATCCTCTCACTTTGCATCCCACCTATTACAGTACCACAGACTGGTGGTGGTTGGAGGGCACCTCTGGAGATCACCTAGTCCAACCCTGCTGCTAAAGCAGTCACCCAGAGCAGGTGAATTCCTTACCAGCCTTTTATTTTGGCTCTCACTTTCCCCCTCTCACCCACTGCTCACTTGCTGGGAACATGCTGCTTCACCCAAACCCTCCTGTGCTGCAGCACTGTCCCTCCAGCTCACCTGCAGGAAGGCCCTGCTTGTCCCCAGCACCTCTGCATCACAAGTCACACCTGGCCTCACCACCCACACACCTCTTGCATGAAATGCTTTTCTCCAATACTATCAATGGCTAAATGCATCTTTCTGTCTGCAAGAACCAGGCTAAAATTCCAGGTCTGGATGTGAGGAGCTGCTCTGGCTGCAGGCAGGTGCAGACCAACCTTGCCCCTGGGTACCTGCAGCCTGGACAGGGGCACCTTGGCAACACAGACACTTCACAAAGCCATTTCTAGTATCTCTTTGAAGGTGGTGGAGAGATCAGATGCTACAGGCTCCCTCTTTGGCAGGGCTATCACAGCAGAGCACAACATACTAGCTGTCTACATCCCTGCTCCCAGGTCTCCCACGCTGAGGAGTGCTCCAGCACTTCAGCCTTTGCTCAGCTTTGAAGCAGCAATTGCACTGTGGTCAGACAAAGGTCAGGCAGCCCTGCTCCAGCAAAACATCCACAGCTCTTACCACTCCCAAAAAGCTGCTGGAGCAGCCAGTGCCAAGCATCATCCAAGAAATAAAAGAGACAGAAACAGACAGGGTCATAAAAAAACAACAACAGAAGACAAATAGACTTGGGCAGGGAGCAGCTTTGAATTAAACCCATGGCTCCCAGAAATGCAATGAAAACACTAAGGTCAGCTGTATCAGCCAAGGTGCCAGGCAATCTCTCCAACACTCCTTGCTCCATCCAGGCCTTGCTTCTCACACTGTTAAGCTTCATCCATGGCTCAGAGGTGGCAGAACTCCTGACTGCAATTACCAGGCTGACCTCAAGGCAGGAAGAGGTGGGTTGTGGAAAGCCACCTTCAATTTCTCCTTCCTCACCTGTTGGCTGCGGCAGGCAGCCAGGGAGAGCCATGGCACAGGCACCCTGCCAAGGAGGAGGACAGCAGGAAGGAGAAAGAACAACCCCAGGAAGCTTCAGGATCCTCCTGTAGAAAAGATTTTGGCAGTGTGGTCCACACTTGCATCTGCAAAGCCCCATGTGCTAGCACTGCAGCAGCCCCAGCAGCCCTGGGAGCAAAGCAGCTTCTGGTGGTGCCTGGGTCCTCTGTGGGCAAGGCAGCCCAGAATAAGCAGAGAACAAGCTTGCAGTCAGGCACTGCTCTGAGTACAACCTCACTGAGAGGAGAATCTCCTGTGCCAGGGACATTTAGTGCCATTCAAATGTTAAGTTTGGGATAGCCAAGTTCTTTTGTCACATCTATCTGAAATAGATAATAACCCCCCCAGCAAGGGACACACCTGAAAAGCTGGTGTGCCTTTTGATGCTTGGCTGGTCACCTGGAGGACTGGATCTAATTAAAACCTCTGAACCATGAAGTCTTTGCCAAGGAGCACCTCTAGAGGTTAGGAAGCCTTCCTGGATGGTAGGCATGCTGCTCACTTCTCAGCCTTTCTGCTGTTGAACATCTCTGCTGCCAATGGGCCAGGCTCCATGCTAACAAACCTTGCTGGAGAGCTTAGGGAAGGCAGCACAACTCTGCACAAATTACACTGCCAAGCCTAGGGAAAAGAAGCTTGAACAAAATAAAGGCAGTGAGACAGACTGTGGAGTGCTTGCACAGGAAATTCAACCTGTGCTCATCTGCTAATGGGCAAAGGGGATGGTGGCACCAGCAATGAGATTCACTGAGGGGAAGCTGTGAGGCTGGGACAGGACAGGAACACAGCCTGCAGGGACATCCCATGAAGATACAGCAATGGCAGAGCCTTGGGTGCACTCAACAGATGAGATGAAGCAGCCCAAGGCTACAGGGACTCAGCACAAGCACTGTGCTCAGGGTTCAAAGCAGCTTCCCAAGAGAGATCCCTGTGTGCTGAACAGCCCCAGTTTTCCCTGGGAGAACACACTTGGACAGCAGTGTCACACCTCATCCCCTCCAGATGCAGCCCTCACTCTGTGAATGGGGTCCTTGTGTCTCCCAGCCACAGTGTCCACATTCATCACATCCATCTCTCTCTCATCCTGTTCCTGAAGAGCAGAAAACCAGGCTGGACACTGGCTCACTGAGACTGATCCATGCAAGGAAATGCCCAGGCAGCAGGATAGGCTGGGGTTAGTGGGCATGCTGCTGGAGTTCATGCTGGCCAAGGTGCACTGAGCAGGGGTGAAGAACCTGGGGAGACCAGCAGGAATCTCTACTGCCCACAGGTGCCCACACCAGCATCTCTGAGCAGCTCCTGAGGAACCTCTGACCCTTGCAAGGTGGCCTTTGCTCTTCAACAGAAGTTCCTGAATTTCTTGAGCCATGGGGCATCCATCCTAGATTGTGAGAGAAGCTCTGGGCACAGGCCACCAGACTCTCTCAGTGTGGAGCCTGGAGATGATATCCTCTTCCCCAGGGTGTAGACTATAGTCTACTCTGTGCTTTCAAATCCCAGCACAGGCTGATCCTCCATTCACCTGAAGGTGTTCCTGCTGCCTGCAGACCTCCTTGCTTCTCCTCACCTCTTCCAGGGACCTAGCAGTGGTGGGGCTGCCACCATCACAAACACACCAGTGCACTTGAGATGCACCATTGAGACCACAAGCCAAACAACAGTTCCATTTCCCAGTGCTGCCTCCTTCTGAAGCTCCTGGAATTGTGAGGTTGCCAGGCACAAATTCAGTGCACCAAGTCATCAGCCCAGCACATTTCCTTCCCAGTGGCTGGAGAAGGGTGACCATGCCCTTTGGCAGAGAGGGGAAAAACCAAAAGCAGGGGATGGGAAGCCACCCCAGAAGAATATGATTCTATGGGAAGCCACCAGCAACCCTCCACCTGAGCCTGCTCACTGCAGCTTGCAAGAGCAGAAGGAACCACTCCAGTTCCTGCCAGTCTCTATTTCCCTGCACTAGAGTTACAACTTCCCACAAGGGGCCAGAAATGATTACAGTCAAGGCTTGTTTGCCAGAACACCACAAGCCTCAGCAGAGCATGGAGAGGGGAGCAGCAGTAATAAAACCAAGGGCTGACACTCTGTGACCAGCACTGTCAGAGCAAAATTGGAATGAAGTTGCTGCAGAGCTCCAGTAACCTGTGACAGGTCCTGCCCTGGGTGGTGGAGGAGGCAGAGATGGGACCCAGCATCCTCCACACCAGCTGCTGGGTCAGGATGTGTGGCCCTTTCTTCTTCTTTTCTTCCATTAAAGCTCTTTGTGGAAGCAGCAAGATCTTAGGATGGTGATGACCAGCCAGATGATGGTTTCCTGGATGAGATGTGGTCTCCCAGGCTGGCTTCAGAAGCCTCCAAGCAGTCTCCCCACAGGCTGTAGCTTGTAATCCTCCACACACTGCATCTCCCCCACACCTTCCTGCTGGGGATCTGCTCATGTGATGACTGATGTTTCTCTCTGGACATTGTTTTGGACATGCCAAGGAGCATGGGAACACAGCTGTTGCTCCTGAAAACCCAGCACAGATTTCTCTGCCATTTTCACTGGCAAACATGGAAGCAGCTCTCATTTTGTTGAAGAATAGACTTTTGTAAGAGTATAATCCTTTAAGAGATTCCCTTACCCTGTTCCTCCTTGTCAAGGGTCAGGCTTAGGCTGGCCACTAGACAACTGACAGACACTCTCTGACCCCCTCTGCCTTCCCAAAGGGAACAGAAAGGCAACAAGGGAGAGAGACTAATGGGCTGGGAAAGAAAACTAAAAGTGCTTTCATGAAAATAACAATAATAAAATGAAATCTATACAAATAGACACAAAACCAATATGGAACCAACCCCCTGATGGCAATGACACCACTGTCACCACTGATGCTGTGACAGCCACTGGGGAAGTCCCAGACTGGACTCAGTGGCAGATGGGAACTGGATTCAGGAACACGCAGATCAGGATTGAAGGCAGAACATGCAGAGTCCTCCTTGGACACCAGCCATGGAAGAAGACCTTGACCCTTGTGATCCCTCAGCTTTATCCTGACTATGACATCCATGGGATGGGATCCCCTGTTGGCCAGTTTAGGGTCACCTCTCCTGTCCCCTCCTCCCCACAGGTGCCACCTCTGACTTACTGCACCCCAATGTAGGACACAAGATTTAGCAGTGACCTTGGTCTGCATAGGAGCAAGTCTAAGGCAGAGCCTTTCTGCACCCCAACCCTTGGCACTAACTCTCCCCATCAAGTGTTCTGAGTGCTAGCAGCAGCCACTGGCTGTGAGAACATGCTGTGAACTGCAGACAGTGCATCACTGAGAAGAGACTGAGCTGGAAAGTCAAATCACTGAAGAGAATTAGTTCTGTTCAGCTCAAATCAGGACACTCCCAGGATGACCCCAAGTATATGTGCTCAAATTTAGGAAAGACTTTTCACAGTTTTTCCAGACTCTACAGGAGAGGGGTGTGTGAAGACTGAAAAGCAGCAACACAGCCCTGAGGCAACAGCAGCTCTGGAGTTAGGTGGGAGCTTGCAATATGGCAGCAAAATTAAAAAATTTCAATTAGGAAAGAAAAGAAAACTCAAAAGGAAAGGCAAACAGTGCAGAGGGACCTGGGCACTCAGCAGCACTCAGCAGGGCAGGCAGGAAAACTCCTTCATCTCTGCTGCTCTGGCAAGGACACATATTGAATATCATGTCACTGAACCCCAGCATGGTGAAGGCTGAAGGAGACCTCTGGAGCTCAGCCAGTCCAAGCCCCTGCTACAGCAGGGACACCCAGGATCATCTCCAGGTGGCTTTGGAAGCTCTCCAGAGAAGGAGACTCCACAACCTCTCTGGGCTACCTGGGCCACTTCTTGTTGTACAAACTGCAGGAGGCCCTAGAAAAGAAAGGGTCACCTCTCTACTGTGAGCATCCTGCTGAAGCCAGGCAAGGAAAGACCAAAAAGAGGTGCAAATAGGGGAGGGCAATGGAGGGAATGCTCTTGCCCTGCTGGACCAGGGTGCTGAGCACAGCTCTTCTCCTGCCCTGGCTGGAGCCTATCCTGTGGTGGCCATAGACCTGCTGTCATGGCCACTGGCTGCTGAGCTATGCCAGCAGCCTCCCCAGGGCAGTGGGAGGCCAGTCTGCAGAGCTCATGCTTTGATGAAAGCTCAGTGTGACAGAGAAAAGGCCGTGATGATAATCACCAGGCTAGACAGGGCTTAATGGGACTCTGCTCTCCTCAGAGCCAGTGCTCTGCACTGCCACATGGGAAATCAAAGCTGGGGATCAAAGTCTGTAAGTCTGTGAAACAGCCTAAAAAATTCAGTAGAGCCTATTTAGTTTGTGCTATAACCTGAGGATCACAAAGCAGCAGCATGGCTTACCTTGCCCTCCCCCTTCCTCCATCCCCCTCTGCAGGGCTCACTCCAAAATCAGTTAATGAAGAAAATGAGAGTGCACCAAGGCTTTGCAGGAGAGTGAAGTGGATCAGGACTGAAACATGCCTGTGATGGCATCAGAGCTCCAAGCCTTGCCTGGCTGCCTGTGCCTCTCCAACTGTCACACCTCGGTAGGAATCAGAAAGGCAATGGAAAAGGTCATCTTTGAGAGCCCAGGAAAGCAAAAGCCATACAAGCAGGGTCACACCTGAAAAGGCCAATGACTTTTTCAGGGGCCTCGACATTTGGAGGACTTCTGACAGCCCTTGTAAGTATATTCATGTTCAAACTACCTGACAAACAAAAGAGAGAGAGAGAGGGAAAGAGAGAGAGAGAGAGACAAAACTGATCATTACGATGCCAGTGTTTAAAGGTTTGACTAGAGTTCAGTAATTCCTGTCTGAGATGCTGGATAAGGACAGGAGTAAGAGACAGGATGATCAGCAGCTCATTAATACCTGCACAACTGAATTTTAGATTGCAGGTTTAAGGAACAAAAAAGAGCAAAGTATTAAAATAGTTCAAGTGAGAATCACAGAATTATCTGGGTTGGAAGAGACCTCCAAGATCATCAAGTCCAACCCTTAACCCAACACACAGTAGCAGAAGCACAGGGTTATAACACAATAACCCCAACCCCAACAAGGCTACCTATGTCTACTGGAGCTAGAAAGGAGAGTGAGGAAGCACAGACACCCTCACAGCCCTCACCAAGGTCCACACACAGCAGAACTGGCCTAAAAAGCCTCTTCTCTGAGCATCAGCTCAAACCTGAGTTTATCACAGACAAAGGCCTTCAGAGCTGTGACTTAAGGAGATTAAAAACCACCCAGAAAAATGGAGCCCTCAGGAGTTGTGCCAATCAAACCAGGGAGAAGAGGAAAGTGGAGGTGAGGGAGGAACAACCTGACAAAAGGAAAACTAAGTTTCAATGGGCAACACAATACAACAATTTCATCCCGAAGATGTGAAGCATGAAAGAGATGTTAGATGTTCAAAAGCACAGAATACAGGAGAGACACACACAAAAAAAGCCCTGAGAAGATGAAAATCTCCCACTTCAATGCAAGGCTGCCTTCTCACTTTCTACCAAGCCAGGCGCTCCCCACAACAGCGGGGGAGCAGCAGCAGCAGCAGCCCTGTGAGAGCACCACGCCTCAACGTGCCATAATGGATCACATCCATGCCAGGATGGGTTTTAATGAGCAATTAGGTTATTGAGTATTTGTTGCTAAGAGGAGGAATAGAACTGCAGAGAATAAGCCAGAGCTGAGGATGTGATTTGGTGGTTTTGATGGGCTGATGTGATACTTAAACTGACGGAGTGTGAGTCACCCCAGAGATGAAGCACAGACACCCCCAAAGTCCCCACCAAGGTTTGCATGCAGCAGGAGTGGCCTAAGCAGCCAGAAGCATCTCCTCTCCTCTCTTTCCTCTCTCCTCAGAAACAGCTTGGGGGACTGCCTGGGACAAACTGGAGAACCTTGCCTTGCTATCAACCATATATCTGTGTCCTAGGCACCAGCAAGACACAATTGAGCTTCTCATGAGCCCTGCAACAACCCTGCTCAAAAGAGGAGAGCTCTAATGTTCCACCATGGACAAGCCCTGAGCTCCCTGGGGATACTGAGGTTTAACAGGGGCAAACTGCTCTCAGATACATGATCTAAGTGGGATTTACCTCATGGGAGTTTCTGGCCCTTTGTGGTCACAACAATTTTCAGGTGGAGGCGTAGAGCAGAGCTCCTTCTCGTGGGGTAGCCAGGGTTGAGAGCCACCAGCAGCCCTGTGGGGAGGGGACCTGGCTCACTGAAGCCTGGGGAGGGCAAGGCTAAAGCAGCAAATATTTTGGAACAGGAAGAAAAGATCAGCCCAGCTTCAGTGCCATGATGTAGCATAACAGATGGATAATTAGATTCACATGAAGAGCTGGGAAAGTAAGTCACTAAATAAAAATACAGAATAGTGAAGACCTGTCCCAGGGGTGTAGAAGCCCCTGCAGGCAGGTCCCAGTGTCCTAGCTGCAGGGGAGCAAGAGGGTGGTGGAGCTAGGGCACTCATCTGGGACAAGCAAAATGAGCTGTCACCCAAAGCACAACTGCTCTAGAAAGGAACAATGTGAAGAGAGGGACGGAGCCAGGCTGCAGTGAAACAGAGAGGAGCAGGAGAGTGAGTATCAGTTCTGGACAATAAAATCCCAGGTGCCATAACAAAATCAGCCACAGCAGGTTGTTCTGTTAAACACACACAAACAGCAAACCAACAGCCTGTATTTATAGCTACAGAGAAAAGGCACCATGCAAACAGGTGGCAGATCACACCCAGTAACAAAGAGATCCCAGGTAGGAATCCTGCTGCCCCAGCACACATCAGGCTCCTGAGGACACCCCAGAGCCCCTCTCTTCATAGAACCACACAGTGCTTTGGGCTGGAAGGGACCCTTCAGGGTCATCTAGTCCAACCCCCCTGCAGTCAGCAGGGACATCTGCAACTAGATCAGGTTGTAGGATGTGTAGATGTGACACTTAGGGACATGGGTTTGTGGGATGGTGGTGTTGGGTCAACAGTTGGACTTGATGATCTTGGAGGTCTTTTCCAATCTTAATGATTCTGTGATCACCCTGTTAGCACAGAGCTGGAGGATCCAGCAGAGTAGAAGGTATGAAACAGGACTATAAAGGCTAGCCCCTCTCTGTTCTCCCAGTGGTGAGGGATGGGCCTGGACAAACCCCCTCTGGAGGGTTTGTGATTTAAGGGCTGGACTGGATGACTCATGTCCTACCTGCAACGAGCAAGGGAACTGCCTGAGCTCTTTTCCAGCACAGTGGCCTTGAATGACTGATCCTTCCAGGGAGGTACTACCAAGTGGAGGAGGACATCACAGCAACTCCCCCTGCTGCTCAGTCACCCAAACCAATGCTTTATTTTGAGGTGTAAATCAAACTGAAGGCTATATATGCCATGCCTAGAGAACACTCTAGAGCCTGCTGCTTTCCTGTAGGTCCAACACATACTGGTGCCCAAGGACAGGCTCTGTCTCATCACCAGCTGCACTAACCACCGAGCTATTCTCCAGGAGCACAGGCAGGACTCATTTATTTCCATGTTGGTTTTTGCCACAGCCCACAAAAATGGTGTTGATTTCTTTTCAAAAATCCTAACCCAGCAAGGCACAAGAACAATACTGCAGGATTAATACCACGTCCTTGAGCTCATCCAGTCTTTTTCATCACAAAGACATCAAAGAGCCTCCTGATTTACAGATAGGGAAACTGAAGCACTCCCAAGAGCATCAGCAACAGCACCAGGGAGCAAGTATGAGTGCTGGGCTCCTGTCTCCCTGCTCCTCCCCTTCTTCACACTCCTTTTCTCTGCAGCTTCCAGCCTCCTGGCTCCAAAGCTCAGCTGGCCTAGGATGGTGGCAAGCACAAGAGCACCCAAGATCATATGTGGCTCTTTGCTGCTGCTGCAGGACCCTTGAACAAGACCCTTCCAACAGGCCATTGGGCAGCTTTGCACAGAAGCATCCCTGCCAGATCTGCCATGCCACACTGAGCACAACTCAAGGCATGCAAAGTGACTCAAATGTTCCAACAAAACCTATCCACATGCCTTAGGTAACATGAAAACACTGCAGAAAGCTGTCTGAAGGCACCACAAGAAGAAAGCCTTAGTACTAACCACTGTGCTCCTAACACTTTGGTTTAGCTTCTCCAGTGGCCCACTAATAACCCTGAGAGACCTTAAAAGGTAGCCTGAGGATAAGACCTTCAATTGTTTTACACTTTACTTGTTTGCTTGCTCATCTGAGCTGATTTTTCTTTAAGACAAGTGCTAATAATATACAAAAGAATGAGAAAAGCAAAGCCAAGCCAAGCAAGCCTTTGCCTAGCATGTCCCTGTTGGGAATGCCAGTGCAGCACAGGCACTCTCCAGCTCTTCCACAAGCCACAGAGTGAAGTGTGAGAACAGGCAACTTCACTCCTCTCCCTTCCAGCAGCAGCTCAGCGACGCTCTCTCCTATTTTAACCCTACCATCTGTTCAGCAGCTCTCTCCTTCCTCCCTCCCATCCCTGTGGAAGGCAGTGTGTTCCAGCCAGCAAATCCCTCCATCATCTCCCACCCGGACGGCTTGCGGACGCGCCCCGGGGCAGCCCCAGGCGCCACGACGGAAGGCACTGCCCCCGAACAACCCAGCTGCTCCTCGCTTCCAACGTTCAGCTCCATCCAGCCCAGTCCCCTGCAGGGAAGGGAAGATGTTGGATCCCAGGGAATCACACCCACCACAATGTCATCTGTTAAACTCTGGCTGTTCCTAGTCCCATCAGGTTTCAGAGTGCTATTAGAATCATTGTAGACTAGAGAAGTAGATTTGTTTCACTGAGTCATGATTCAAAAAACGAGACTTTGCTCCTTTTACAAAAGCAAATCACCAGCTTGCAAATGCCAAGCTCAGATTTCAGCTCCAAAAGCAAAGCCTGGGGAATGCTTCCAGCCAGAGAGAGAAGGGAAGAGCTGCATCTGCAAAAGCTGGGAAACAGGTTTGTTTTTTTTTCATTTATCTGGTTTTTGCAAACAGAAAGCATCACCTTTGGAACACCAAAGGAACCTAAGGAACCTGTACCTGTGGAACACCAGCTCCTGGAGAAACCTAATGAATTTGCTCTGCATGGAGCCACTGAATCACTCCTTAACAGAGGGCAAAGTGACAGCAGGAGTGCCACCATCGACTGCAGTGCAACCCCTAGACCATTCCAGCCAGTTCCTGGGTGGGAAGCCCTCGAGGAAAACTTGGGAGTCACAGAAAGCACCAGCAATTCTTTCAGCTTTCTGATTCATCCCTACTCATAACACCCACATGCCACCACGGCAGAGGAGGCTGGAACTGCCACATTTAGGATGACATTTAAAAATCAAAGTTGTGCTGCTGATGGTCATTAAAAATCCAACAGCATTTATCAGAAACAAGTGGGTACTCACATCAGTGTCCCTGCCAAGCTAGCAGCACAGCAGTAATTCTCCTGGCAGCTTCAGTTAAAAGATAAAGGAAAACTGCACTCACCTATAATTACTGGGTTTACTGTTGTTGTTGATTTTCAAGCATTCACCATATACCTTTCTATTTTCTAAACACAAAATAAGACAAACATTTCCTCAAACCTAAGTGTAAGGTTCATTTCACTTAATATTAGACATCTAAAATGAAGCCATCTAGCTCACACAAGCTGCCTGGGCTCCCTCAGTAATGTGTTCAAACCATGGTCTGCACATCCCTGCAGACCCAACCACTGCTTCTGCATCTCCACAGGACTTGCCCAGGCTAATCCAGAAGGGCAAGTCTATGGTCCAAGGCCTTAGATTCACTCTAAAGGGGGTTGCACCTGTTCTGAAAAGTGTCTGAGGAATTCACAGTCACCAGCAGAGAGTAAAAATGATGATTTGCCCCACTGGAGTCGGGGCTGTCTTCAACACCTGCCTTACAATGGGATGATTTGCCTTTTGAAGGAGTCTCTCTCCCCTAGCTGGAGATGGAGCCTGGACAGTTAGCTCAAGAAGACACTCATGTAGGGAGACTGAAGCTAGGTGATATGGAGCCCATCTTCAGAGATAGGGTGAAGGAAACACCTGAACAGCCTGAATGAAGCTATCAAGGAGTTAAAATGACCAAGCTAGCCAATAAAATATGGTAATAATGCCATGACTTCATGTGCATATTTAAGAAACAAAGCTACAGCATAGACCACAGCTAAGCTGGATGCTCAGAAAAGGTTGGAGCAAGGAGAGGGAGTACTTTCAGAAGGGAACATTCTGCATGGAAGATGCAGTGGAGTAAGATAATTATGCAAGACAAAGGGAATTTCAGCAGCGTGCCCTACATCTCAGATGAGTGGAGAGAACAGACACCTTGACAAAGAAAGCCAACATGTCAATGAAGTTTTAATGACTCTAAAGGCAAAGAGAAAAAGCCCTCATCTGCTACAGAGGAAGAGGGAGCCAACAGACAGACTGAGCCTGGCAATGAAATGGTGAGGAAAAGCCAGGAAGATCTCAAGATGAACACTGCCTCTGTAACAGAGAGCAGCAACACGGACATCAGAGGGGGGTTCTGCGAGGCGGGAGGTAAGAGCTTAACCACCAGGGCAGAAGCAAGCTCTGAGAGCTGAGAGTGGCTGCAGAAGATGAGCTGCCTGGATTCAGAGACAGCTTGAAGAGGAAGGGTGAAGGAGGAAGCGGGGTTCGATTTATTCAGTGCTCTGGAGCTGTGGAAAGGCAGACGCTAGGCAAACGCTAGCTGCGATGATCACTTCCCACTGCTAGACTTCACTGAGAGAGGACAGGAAGGTGACACAACCAGGAGCTCACACGTGTGCTGTGAAGGCGCAGGAGAAGACTTGCCAGTAATTGCCAGGATGTGAAACCCCAGTGGATTGTAGCTTAGTAA
This sequence comes from Galbula dea, assembly GCA_013399015.1. Taxonomy (NCBI): domain Eukaryota; kingdom Metazoa; phylum Chordata; class Aves; order Piciformes; family Galbulidae; genus Galbula; species Galbula dea. Next base: position 1,206,055 of record VWZX01000354.1, read on the forward strand.
ACAAATCTGGGTCTGTGTTCCCATCTGCCATGTATGAGGAGAGAGGGAAGTCACTGCCCAGAGGGTCTGCTGAGGGCATGGTGCATGCTACTGGGGNGTGCTGTGTGTGCCTTTGGAAACTGTAAAGGCTTACTTAAAGAGGTCACTTCAGAAACTGATGGTCCTAAACTGATGCTTCCTGCCCACATGGACCCATGTGGGAGCAGCCTGTGCTGAACTGGTGTAGAGTGTCTCCTTGCCAATGTCCATGAGCTTAGCACACAGCAGTCACACTGATTTCGGGCCCTTTACATGAAAGAGGTTGCCATGAGCTCCAGCTGAGTGCTCAAACCCTAGGAGGTGAGAAGCTGCCTGCTCTGCGCTCATGACAAATGGCACAACTGCATCATCCTCCCTTGGCCATCCCCTGGCCTCCTTCCCAAGCAGAGCTGCTATTACCTCCTGCAGATATCTTCTGTTACTGATTTGTGATGATGAGATCACCATCCACAAACATCCTGCTTTCTTCTCTCCCTACTGACATCACAGAACCACAGAATGTTAGGAGCTGGAAGGGACCTCAGAAGATCATCTAGTCCAACACCCCTACCACAGCAGGATTCCCTAGACCAGGTCACACAGAAGAGAATCCAGACATCCTTCCCTCTCTTCTCCCTGCAGTGGCCACCAGTCCAAGAGGATCAGAATAGCTCTTCAGCCTCCCTTGCTTTAAGAACTGGCTCTTCACTTTACCCCAGAGCTGATGGCATCAAGTGACACTGGCACAGCAAAGTGAAATATTCGTCAGGTTGGGCAATGCAGTGTCCAGGTGCAGGGGTATGGTGGCTGGCATGAGCTGTCCAAGCAGCTGTCTGGAAACCCCATGGAGACTCAGTCATCACACTGACCCACCTCCTTCCCACTCATCTTCTGCCTATTGTGCAAGAGCAGGAAAACATTCTCAGTTTGATCTCAACTGATCAATTGGAGATTCAGCAACAGATGCCATCTATTCTTCTCCCCCAGGAGGGCTCACTGGTCAGTGAGAGCTGGAGTTGAGCCAACTAGCACATCAAGAAACAGGACTTGGACAGGCATCGTTTAAGTCCATCTTGCAGAACCATTCTGTTTAGTTCAAAGTCTCTCTTTTGTGCAAGTTGTCTGTGATTTCCCCAAACACAGCACAAATCTTCTAGCACATCTGCCATGGGATGGATCTGGGCAAGCTCCTGGTCCTCAAACACTCATCCATGTTTATGTCCTTCACGCTGCGCTGTGACAGCATGTGTCACATAATGCCTTGGACAATCTGGGTCCACATATTTATGCCAACCAACCTCAGTGTTTCACAGCACAAATCCAGGGACCTACAGCTGACTGTGGACACATTACTCGTTCTTGAAATGTAGGCCACAAAGCTACTTTAGTTCTGCTTTTGCTTGTAAATCAGGAGCTTACATGTGTAATTGGCCTAACTGTAAGAGCAAACAACAGCAGTGGTAGCACAGTGCCAGCAATTATTCATGCCTATAATAAACCTCTGTAAAACTGAAAGCCAGCCTTGGAGATCTGGCTCCTCACTGCACACAGGATTAAAACATCACCTCATTTGCAGAACTTGGCCAGTGGAGGTTTTCATTTTGGGGGAGAGATTGAGGGGACTAAGGATTTCTTTTTCATGTTTCATTCTACGAAGAGAGCACTCATGCCTATGTGTAGGTCACAGATGATTTTGGCTACGGTTCAGAGCTTTGGAATGAACCCAGTGGCAGGCAGGGAGGACAGCTCTGCCCTGCGTGTCCGCAAAGTAGGTCTCTGGGAACAAGCACAGCTGATCCCCAACCCTTGGCATGCAGGAAACAGAATAAATGGCTTTCAGTCAGCCCTTCTTGCCTGCCTCTGTGCTGAGCCAGCAGCCAGCCTGCATATGAGCTGCCATCCCTGGAGATGACATACCACCACTGGCCCAAGCACTTCTGGACCAACGACCATGCAGCACAACTGAGTGTGAGAGCAGAGATGCTGACTCAGTGTCCCACCAGGTCCCACCAGTTAACAATGGCATCATTGCTGATACATCACTCCCTTGGGTCTAGCTGCAAACAGCACAGTGCCTCTCTTTGACCTCTTCAACCAACCATAGCTACATCTTACTGCAGGGACAACAAAGCCACTTTAGGACTTGCAGCATGGTTGAAAGAGAGGATTCTGCACCTCTGTTCTGCTCTGGGGAGACCTCACCTGCAGTGCCTGGTTCAGCTCTAGAGTCCTCAGCACAGCAGAGACATGGACCTGTTGAAGAAGATCCAGAGAAGGCCACAAAAATGATCTGAGGATGGAAACCCTCTGCTGTAAGGCCAGGTTGAGAGAGTTGGGGATGTTCAGCCTGGACAAGAGAAGACTCCAGGGAGGCCTTAGTGAAGCCTTTCAGGACTTCAGGAAGACTAGAAGAAAGATGGGGACAGACTTTTAACAGGGCCTGTTGTGACACGACAAGGGGTGGTGGTTTTAAACTTAATGAGGGAGATTTAGACTAGATAGAAGGAAGAGATTGTTTTATCCTAAGGGTGGTGAGACACTGGCCCAGGTTGCTCTGCAAGGGCTCTGCAAGGACTGCTCTCCCTCTTCACTATGTAAACCTTCCTGCCCTCTTAAGAAATGTTCTGTAACTACCAGGTTTTAGTATCATCTGAAGGAAACCACATTCATCACAGTTCAGAAGGGACCTTTTGGCCTAATCCCCACTAGAAAAACTGCCAAACTGAACCTCCCATCTCACAATTAACAGCGACAGAGATTTCACCATACCGGGTGATGCAGTGCTGCTATGACAACAGGAACGGGAGGCTCATTAAGGGCCTCACCGAGAGGGATAACGAGCAATCAGGGCTCACAGAGAAGGCAGAAATCAACCAGTGCTGTTGATACAACAACGTTTTGGTAGATCAGGCCAGGTACTCGCTGAGCTTTCAAAGGTTGACTCCTGTTTGTTACGGCATGGTCGCCGTGAGTACAACTCCTGAAGGCAGGCTGATTCCTGGGGAGTAGAGATGAATATTCATGAAGGCACTCCGTTTGGGAGAGGAAATGAATCAAGTGTGACAAATGCCGCCCATTAGGAAAAGAGGGTGGTGGCTATTTTTAGTGGAGCTAAGCAAACATGAAAGCTCACTCTCTAAGAACTCCAAATAACAGCACTCCTGGCTCTGCCTCTCCATCACCAGCTAAGGATCTAGCAGCACGTTGCCACCAGCCAGAGCCCACTCGCCTCAACAGAAGCTTTCCGATTTAGCCCCCGTATGTGGCTTCTGAAAAGCAAAGTTTTCATCTCTAATCTGCATAGGAAGATGTGATGGTTTCCACCAGGACTTATTCCCCACCCCAACACACATACAGTCTCTGGAATCATAAAGCTTGAAGGAACCTTTTTAAGAGGGAAGAAAAGGCTGCATTCCAATCTCCTAAAAGAGCACTCACGCAGAGCTGTAATCACTTCAGAGGCACAGAATTATTGGGAGGAGAAAATTCATCTCACTTAGAATCAAGACCCAATCTGAAGCAGAAAGGAAGAGGCTTGGTTTGCTGCCGTGCCAAGCACTCAGACTCTTCACTGAAGTCAAAGAAGCTACAGCTGCTCCCAGCCATTGAAAATCATGCCCAGAATCCCTACCAAAACTTGCTTGCAGAGGAGGCAGCAGGCTGCTAGGGATGTTGACAATCCCCGAGGGGCCCACGTTGTTGGGTATTTTTAGAGGTGCTTAGCCTGACTATTATTATTATTAAGCAGAGGTGGAGTATTTACTGCCTCCTCCTCGGACATCTGTGAAAATGATGCCTTTCAGCAGGCTACACTTGTCTTCTGAGGAACATTAACAAGCTTCCTTCTTTTACTTTTCAGGTTTACAAAACATCCATTTAAATAAGGCAACAGAGAGAGAATATTGCCTAATAAAAATAACATGATCCCCACAAAGCCATTTGAGAGGCCTTGTTCCCATAACCTAAGGTGCTCCCAAGCCAAGATTAAGACCACAGCATTTGGAGAGGCTGTCCTAACAGTGGGCACTCAGAAGATCCCTGGGCAAAGGGAGAGCATGAGCCAGGGATGAGGTACTCTCACAGCAAGCTCCCTCCAGGCTCACTCTGGGTACTGCTGGCTCAGCTAGTTCCTGTACTTTCTCCCGCCCTGCACTTTTCAAGTCAAATGCCCCATTTCTTACCAACTTCTCCACCTGCAATACCATGTGGCTCCTGGCTGTAGATCTTTAAACATAGTCTTAAAGATGGCTTACAAAGCAGCAGCTCTGAAATTACACCTCTCAAGTATTTATTATAGATACCTGTGCAGCACCAATCAGGCTGGGTGAAGGTTAGCACCAGAAAGACAGAGTCTTTCCCAGAGCACGTACAGCCTGGGAAATCATCTGTGACTTTGGGATCAGAAGTGGTGTCTCCCTCTGAGGTTCCCTCCCTGGCCTTTCTCTCTTGATTGTTTCAGCTTTCAGGTTACAAGCTCCCCTTTCATCTGGAGAGGAAGATGCTCACCATTAATGAAACATGACTTGTTACTGGGTGCCCTGGGGCAACCTGTATCATGTGGCTGGGTGCCCACCAGGACAACAGCCATGGAGCTCACTGTACCTCACCTCCTTGGTGCTCTACAGTATCATCTGTCAGTGAAGTTGGCCCTGTTGTCTTTCTGAGAGCGCATCTCCGTCCCTCATCACGCTGGCCCTCAGCAACTGTTGCCATGGTTATCACGAGTGCTTTTCATCAAGAAGATGCTGCAACTGCTGAATTGTCTCTTGCAAGAGTTATTTAGGAATAGCTAGTTAGTAATAACGGGTCTAGACTGCCCACAGAAGCCAGCAATCCCCATTATTTTTGCTTTGATCCTGCCTCCTCTCTGGTCTCTGCCAGGTTCAGGTTTCAAGTGGGGGTTAGAGACAAGCAGAAGAGAAGGAACACTTCCTGAAGGGAAACACACTTGGCTCTGCCAGGAGATTAAAGGCCTCTCTTCACACAAAGCCTCTGCTTTCCAGTCAATCATAAATAGGCTATCACAAGGCACAGCAATCAACCAGGAGACAGATACCCTCCTCACCTCTCAAGTTCAGGGGGAGAAATATTTTCCAGTTCCACCATGTTAATTACTAATCAAGATATTATGAGCAGGGCCCAAAATCCATTATCAGTCACGGGGAGGAACCAATGTCCCAGAGCCCTGCTCCTGAGAGGCACAGACTGTGCCTGTCCCGGCAGGGAGCGCAGCTCTCCCGGCAGGCACCAGCCCACTGCTCTGCCGGAGGTGCCTCCAGAGGCAGACACGTTTCAGACACACTTTTGGCATCACAAAGTGAGTGAATAAAGCCTGCTCCAGAAAGCCAAGGCTGTTTTGTGTAGCTCTCATTTAAAGCTCTGAAGAGTGACTGGGTAATGATGGAGCTGGTTTCCCCCTGCAGCCCAGGTCCCACAGCGCAGACCGTTCCGCTTTGAACGACATAAATGCCTTTCTCTGCTCCACATTATCCCTGGCACAGGGTTTGGGTGGGGAGGCACACACTGCAACACCTGAAGAACAGGGCAGCTGAAGGAAAGGCACGTGGAGCCCAATGCAGCCACCAGCACCAGCATTTCCCAATGGAGTGGAGGGGGCTGCCCAAGGCACTGGGACCCTCCCCATGGAGGGATCCAAAAGAGGGAGGAAGATCCCAGCTCCACTCACACCAATGAGCCCAAGGCCAAAGAAACCCCAAACATATAATAGGTGTAAGCCTACACCTCAGGCCTGAAGCTGTGCTGTGTCATGGAAACACTCAACAGAGCCACAGCACTGTGTTTTAAATGGATCTCTACCCAGTAGCAACTGGTGGGGACACAAGTCCCTACCAGGGGATTGGATCCACTACAGAATCCCAACATGGTGAGGATTGGAAATGACCTCTGAGGATCATCTAGTCCAACCCCTCTGCTAAAGCAGGGGCACCCAGAGCAAGTTGACCAGGATCACCTCCAGGTGGATTTGGAATCTCTCCACAGAAGGAGATTCTACAACCTCTCTGGGCAGCCTGGGCCAGGGCTCTGGCACCCTCACAGCAAAAGAGTTTTTCTTCCTGTTCAGATGGAACCTCTTGGGTTCCAGTCTGTGCCCAGTGCCCCTTGGCCTGTCACTGGGCACCACTGAAAATAGTCTGTCTCCATTCTTTAGCTATTGCTAAGTATTGAGCAGATCCCCTCTGGGTCTGCTCTTCTCCAGGCTAAGCAGCCCCAGGGCTCTCAGCCTTTTCTCCTCCCACAGATGCTCCCGTCCCCTCAGCATCTTAGTAGCCTCTGCTGGACTCTCTCCAGTAAAGTCTCACCAGTTCCAGTCCCACCAGCCTGGTGCAAGGCCTGCTCCCTGAGGCTTAGTTCACCTCCCTGTATTGGTCAGCAGAGAGCTGCAGCCCTGTCCACAGTGCTCCAGCCAGCACATCACTGCAGCACTCAGTGACCACCCGTGAGGGGTGAGCTCTGTCTTGTAGACAGAATGTACTTTCACAATAGCCACATGCTAAACACAAAAATGAATAAGAGAGATCTTGGTATGAGCCAGCAGTGTGCCCAGGTGACCAAGAACATCAACAACATCCTGGCTTGGATCAGCACTAACATGGCCAGCAGGACTAGTCTGAGGAAGAGGCAGCTCAGGGGAGACCTTCTTGCTTTTTACAAGCACCTGAAAGGAGAGTGGAGCAAGGTGGGTGTTGGACTCTTCTCCCAAGGAAGAAGAGATAGGATAAGAGAAAATGGTCTCAAGTTCTGTCAGGGGAGGTTTAGTTTGGACATGAGGAACAGTATCTTCCCCAAAAGGGCTGTCAAGCCCTTGAACAGGCTGCCCAGGGCAGTGTTGGAGTCACCATTCCTGAGGGATTTAAAGAAGTGTAGACACAGTGCTGAGAGACATGGTTGTTGGTGCCCTGGCAGTGCTGGTTAATGCTTGGACTTGATCTTAAAAGTTTTATCCAGTCTTAACAATTCTATGATTCAGCCCTTCCCAAGTTACAGAAAGAGACAGAAGAAGACTTCACTTATTCTAGCTGAAATAGCTGGATTTAAAGAAATTAAATTTGTCAGTTCATTAGTGTGTAACAGAAGAATGGAAAATGCATTTCTAATTCCCAATCCATTAATCCATAATCTGCTGATCTGCAATCCCCAGAGTCCCTAGGGAAGGAAGGAAAGAAAGAAAGAAAGAAAAATCCACAGCAGCTTTGTAGTATTTCTCTAACATTTCCTGGGCAGGTCCTGCAGCCCTCACTCTCCTGAGCCTTCTTCCTCTAGGAAATACACCTTGGCAAATTTGCTGCCATGCTGAAGGGTGTCAGGAATAACAAAAATCAAACTGCACTTGCCAGAATAAGTGAGCAATGGATGTTTGGTGAAGTGCAGGTATGATGCTTGGCCAGATCCCCACTGATCTGCAGCAGCCCTCCCACTCATTAGGACAATTAGCAAGACATTCTGAACTCAAGCACTGCTGCTGCATTGCAGGAAGGAGTGCTGGTGCCTATGAAAAGACTACCCTGGCTGCACCTCGGAGATGTGTCTTTCTGGACCTCCTCCCCAGCTGATGTGCACCATGGCACTGCTCCTCATCCCTTTTGCCAAAGGAAGATGGGTTCAACATACCCTGGCAAGGGTGCAGGGAGCACAGACTGGCCAAGCACACCCACAGTCATGGGCCCCTTGGCACTTTGCATACCTTAAACCATGATCTCCATAGGAAACACCAGCTTCCTACACCAAATCCTTCTTGAAATTATTTCAGCCTCCTCTGCCTCATTCAGCTAGTTAAGGTGGAAGCATCCATCCACAGACCTCCCTTTGGCAAGCATGCCCCATGTCAGCACAGCCCTGTGCACAGAGGGAAGGTCAGCTGTGAGCACTGAGCCATGGGGTGGAAAATTGGGCTATCTCCTAGGACTGCCACCACTGCACTTCACCATTCCCCTTGTACCCTCTCTGGACAGACATGCTGACACAACTCCATAACTGACCTGGTTTTGCTTTTGGGAAGCAACTTGGCCTTCACTTGCTTCTCCCCAACTCCAGAGCTGCTCAGAACTTGCTGATCATGCACAGCTAGTTTGCGTGAGGAGGACTGGCTCCCAAAGCACAACAAAGAGATCTTTCTGCAATGCCTTTTCTTCCTCCCTTCCAGCAGGTAGGTTAGAAAAGCTGCACAGCTCTGTGGCTACAGCCTCCAGAAACATCCACAAGCACCACAGCCAATGCAGGTAACACTACTTGGTACTTCTCCTCTCATCCCTTTCAAGGGGCCTGTCCACCCTCCACATCTCACAGGTGTGGATGTGAAAGCACAGCCTGCCAGGAAACTGCTCAGGTTGCACATAGAGCTGAAGCCCAGAGCAGACCCTGAACTCACTGCCCCTCACCACTGCTTCCACACCTCCACATTCCCATTCCCAAGTCTTTTAGAGCATGCCTCAAGACATTCCCCTGCTCTCCTCACTGCTCCAGTCACACAAGAGCCATCGTGCACAGCTGTGCAAAGCTGGAGGCCAGAAACAGCAGCTGGTTCCTAAAGCACTTCACCACATGCCAGGGGCCTTGACATGTCCTTTAATGCCCTTCCCATCACCCTGACCTGCACACCAACCACCCTCACCACCCCACCAGCTGCTCCTCCCTGTGCCCTCCTCCAGGAACACATCCCACCCAGAGGGGACAACCCAGGGCTGACTCTACCAAGTGTAGACATCTGTATTTCTCCTTCTGAGCTCCTTGTGGAGACTCAGTGCTGGCTGAACTGATCTCCAGACACTGACAGGGTAGGACCAAGCCCTGACTCCATTCTGCTCCTGAAGGTTCCCATTAATCATAAAGCCAATTCCATTTTGGGCTCCATCTGTCTTTGCTCCTTCAGGGACTAATAATGCCTCACCGTGTGTTTTCACACAGTAGCTGCACTGAAATTAAGACAGATTTCAATACAAAGTGCCTGAGAACAAAATGCATCTTTTAAAAGAGAAATTTCAGAGTCATTCCCATTCTCAGCTTGGAAAAAAGATCTTGTTAAGTAAAAGCAGCAGGGTATTAATGTGGAAAACAAGTCAGGTGAACTCCTGCTCATTGCAAGACATGCAAACACAGTAAAATCATAGTTATGGGCTTTTCTGACAGAGTATGGATGGAAATGTAACACACTCTGCTTCCAAAGAGAGGTCAGGCTGTGCAGAGGGAGATCTGAAATGCTCATGCATGCAGCTGCTGACCAAAGGGACTCTGGCAGCAGACACCCTGCTGGACCAGGCAAGGACCAGCATCCAGAAACCCCTCCTCAACCCTCCCTGTTACACTGACAGAAACAGATGAAACCCCCAAGAACCCTTGTGGTTCATCACATGTGGCAGGTTTTAGCTGCTTAAGGCTCAGGGAAACCTTATTTGCATGTTTCCATGCTGATAGCACCTTGGGTTTCCTGTTCCTACCTCTGCACAATCCCAGCCACAGGAGCTTTCTGGCCAGCCAGGCCTGCACATCCACTCTAATAAAGCAACTCCTATGTTGATCTGGTGGTTTATATAAAGCAACAGCCCTAATTATTGATCTCAGCAGATGGGACTAAGGATTAATGACCTCTCCCTCAAAACAGCCACTGTGGGGCTCTTCCTGTCATCTCCTGGCTGCCAGTCCAGCAGCACCAAGGCACTCACTCACTCCTCATCCACATAAAGACATGGTCCCATTTGGGTGATAGCTGAGAGTGACACAGGCAGGGATGCTCAGAGCACAGGCCAGCTTCATGATGATTAACAGAAGGAAGCAGGTGCAACTGGGCAACAGGAGAGACTAACTGAGAGAGTCATGAATGCAGAAAGCAGCAGTGTGACAGGGTATTTACCATGACCCACATATCTCCTGGGCTCCAGCTAACACCATCTGACTGTGGGAAGTCTCTTTTCACTTTCCCATCCCCTAGTTTCAGGGCATGCAGAGAGAAAAAAGGAGAGACAGTCTGGAAAGGAGGGCTGCAAGGAACTGTACAGCACACTCCATGTTAGATTCACAGGAGACAAAGCCAGAGAGAATCTGTGAGGACTGAAGTGCTCTGGAGGGACAGCTAGACACTTCTGAGGGCAGCCAAGACATGATCCTTTCAGGGTTGCCTTCTGGAACTGGCTGCAACACCTTGGAAACTCCTTGACTGCAGCAGAAAGGACAAGTGAGGTACATCTACTGAGGCTCTGAGCAGCAAGGTAGCTTTCAAATCTATTCAGGGCTTATGCTGTGCCACCAAGGGGCTGAAGCTTGGTGGGAAGTGGCTGCAACAGAGCTTCTCTAACTCACATGGGGACTCCAAGCCACCCCAGGGGGAGTGGGCTGCCCACTGATCCAGCTCCCCAGAGACATTTGGTGGCCGCAGACAGCTGCCTTCATCAGCAGGGCTCAGAGGTCTGCATGACTTCTCAGCCAGCCAAGGCAGTGAGTCACCCTCTTCCAAAACATGGCAGGCAGCTCCAAGGGGCTCTGACAGACATTCCCTTTTAAGCAGAAATAGGATCATCTAAAATAAAGAGAGATCAAAATCTGGCTCCCAAGAAGACACAGAATGACACAGAAAACACCTGAGGGAACAGCAAGTAGTCCACAGTGATGATGAGTATCTTTAGAAAGGGATCATTTCCACTAAGCTGTTTTCTCTCTCCACAGAACATCACCCTGTTCAGACACCTGAAGAGCCTTGAAGGGGCTGAGGTTGGCAGCAATCTGATGGAAGACCTGAGGAACTGTCTTCATGGATGAGTAATCAACTGTTTCAGCAAATCTTAAAGCATATGATGAGGACAGATGAGGAAAAACTTATTAGAACATGGTACCAGGAGAACAGGTAGGCTGGAAGAGGCCAGTTCAGGAACAAACTCCCTTGCTGGGACTTGACCCCTCTTCGATTAGGACAAGCAAGGGCCAGTCTTAGATGCCATGAAAACCTGTGGTTGCTGGTTCATCTTATTTTGCCTCCCATGCAACCTCTAGGTCCAGCAGCTCCCTCTCCTCAGCACAATGGGAAGAGTGCCAGTGAGTAAATATGGCTAAATCCAGAAGCCACCCCACGAGAGCTAAGGGCAGCCCCCCATAGCCCCTCTGAAAGCCCCATTCAGCCCCCAAACCTGGCTGGATCAGCCTCTGCATGCTCCCTGCCTACAGCCTGCCAGCAATTAAATCCAACAAAAGCTGCCATCAGGGAGGGGGTAGGAGGGTGCACCCAGCAGGACCTACAGAGGATGAGATGGGATCTGGATCCTCCTATACAAGCTCAGACAATAGCTGTAATCGTAATCGCTGGGTCAGTTCTGTCCACCCCAATCCCTGCTGGGAGCAGGTACCTAATTGAGGCTGGATCCTGCATTTCCTGCTCTCATTGTTCATCTTCCTCCCATTCTTTGCCTCTTTGTTCTATTCAATGCACTTTCCCAACCTCCCTTCTGAAGCCCATTACCACTAGGCTGCTCCAGCCTCCCTGCCACCTGATTAAAGGAGGGATGCAGATGCCTCTTTGTGCAGCGTTTTGCACCTATTACTCAGAGGGAAGGTGGAGACAGGAGGAAGTCACAGCAGGTCAGGAAAATAATGTAGGTGGTTAGGTAGGGAAATCTTTGAAGCTTGTGAAGCCATTAGCTGAGTGCACAGGCTACAGTAAAAAGGATAAACAGAGAACATGAATGATGAATAGTGGCTGAAGAGACAGAGAAACACATGTTGCATCCAGGGATGAAAACAGGTTTCTGCTGAGAAACAGCAAGTTTGGGCTGGAGTTTTGTGCAGAAGTGATTAGGTAACCAGTCCCAATGCATATTTTAAACAGAAACCACCACAATAACTCAAATGTTTTCATGGAGAGCATTTAGCAAATGAAAAGAGACAGAAACAATGTGGTTTACATAATGCATGACCTGGCTGCGTTGAGTTTCTCCAATGTGAGTTGTGTCATCAGCCTCCCTGCTGAAGAGAGGGTGCTGCTGAGCACTGCTGGAGCAGCTCCTGGCACTCCCCATCCCTGCCACGTCCCCAGGCAGCATCAGCTCTCCTGCAGGGCTGTGTTTTCAGGGTAAGTCACCTCACACAGGTCTTAGAATGGTGAGCAGCAGGGCAACAGTGAGACCCTGCATGGCTCTGGGAGTGCTCACCTCTGTCTGAAGGTGGAAGAGACCTTCTGGCACCGAGGAAGAGACCACCTACATCACTGGTCTCTTCCTTGTGTGTCCTTGGAGCTGAGCCAGCTCTGGAGTCCTCAGCACAGCAGAGATGGACCTGCTGGAGTGGGTCCAGAGGAGGCCACAAAAAACAATCAGAGGCTGGAACCCCTCTGCCATGAAGCCAGGCTGAGAGAGTTGGGGTTGTTCAGTCTGGAGAAGAGAAGGCTCCAGGGAGACCTTAGTGCAGCCTTTCAGTCCTTCAAGGGGAAAGATGGGGACAGTCTTTTAGCAGGGCAACAGGTCCTATTGCAGCAGGACAAGGGGTGATGGTTTGAAACTGAAAGAGGGAGATTCAGACTAGATAAAAGGAAGACATTTTTTATGCTGAGGGTAGTGAGATACTAGCACAGGTTGCCCAGAGAGGTCACAGATGCCCCATCCCTGGAACCTTTCCAGGTCAGGTTGTCCGTGGCTCTGAGCAACCTGATCTGGTTGAAGAGGTCCCTGCTGACAGCAGTGGGGTTGGACTAGGTGACTTTCAAAGTCCCTTCCAACCCTGATTCTGTGATCACAGGCTGGGCTCAGTGATCACTGATGAAATGCAGTGGTACCTGGTGCTGGGGAAACTGGAGGTTTGCTGATGCTGAAGCATGATGTGAGGCCAAACACTCCCAGTTCAGCAGTCTGCATCCCCACTGTCTATCCTCTTTGCCTTCCTCTCTCACACCAACAACCCAACCCAGAGCCCCTGGATGGGGTAACTCACTCCAGAATCCTCACACTTCACAAAAGTGACACCATCCTCAGCCTAAAAGCAGTCCCACAGGGTGAGGTTAAGACATCCATCTCACCTTGTCAACTCTCCAGCCTGGGGAAAACATGCCTGGCACATGATGAACACCTGACCCTGGGCTCCCAGCATCTCCCCAGCATTGAAACTACCAAAATATTTCTGAAAATAAAACCTGGAGCAAACTTTGGATTCTAGACTTTTCTGACATGCTCTGCCCTCCCTCCCTTCCTGAGAGCACAAGAATGACAGTTTACTATTTAATTGTTAATTACACTTCCTTGTTAGATTTCAGATGCTGAAAAGTGTTTAGGGATTTATTCTTCTGTGTAATTAACCATAATGATGAAACACAGTTTTAGACTGCACTGCAGTTTTTGTTAAGGTTATTCATAATGGGGAAAGGCTAAATAGGTTGAGTTCATTATTGTTACAGGGAAAAAAAAAAAGAGGTGACCCAATCAAATTAATTTGAAATTAAGTGCAGTGAGGCTGATAACTCCACACAAGTCAGGAGTTCAAAAATAGAAGAGAGAACCTAAAAAGCAAGAAGTTACAACTGGGCAGGGAGCTGTGCTGGAATGACTGCAGTGGGGAGGTGGCAAACCCATGGTGCTGGCAAACAGAGGCACTGCAAAATCCACTGAAAATGGATAGAGAGGTGGGCAAAGACTGTAGGATGCAAAAGGAGAAGCTGGAGGAGGAAGAGACAAACAGGAAGATGGATTTGAAATAAATGGGTAGGGATAGTGCTTGTTAAGCTACTTAGACTTATTTCTCTGCCCAGAGATTCTTATGTCCTTACAAGATGGCATCAAAGCAAGGTCTTTCATGTTACTTTTCCTGGGTTTATTGCTTGGGCCTTAATGTTATTGAACAGCAGAGAGTGTCAACCAGTTTCAGGGTGAAGTAAGACTTAATTCAAAGTTCTTAAACTGGTGGAAGATTATTCCACATCCTGAAGAAGCTGGTGCTTCTCTGACAAGCCATGGGAGTTAGCACCAAGGAGAAGTGACACCACTGAAATCTTGCTGGATAGAGCAGGGAGGGGGAGACAGCATTCCCCATCCCTCCTCCTACAGAAAAGAAGATGAGAAAGCAGAAGTGAAATGAGCCTGACATCAGGATGCTGAGCACTACTGGGATAGCCCAGCACAGCACTGTGCAGGGAGGCCATGAAGCCCATCACTCTGGGCTCTTCTTCCAGGCTTATCATGAAAAGCAGAGACAGGTCTGATGGCTCTCTTTGCTTTGCCAAAATTGTGCAGGCTCTAAACAAGCCTCAGAGCTGGGTAACATGAATGATGGTGATTGGGATGTTCATGAGGCATTGGAGTGTGTCCAGAGAAGGACAACAAAGCTGCTGCTGGGTCTGGAGAATAGGTCTTATGAGGAGAGGCTTAAGGAACTGGGATTGTTTAGTCTGAGGAAGAGGAGGCTGAGGGAAAACCTCCTCTCTCTCTACAACTATCTGAAAGGAGGTTGGAGTGAGGTGAGGGTTGGTCTCTTCTTTCAGGTGCCTAGTGAGAGGACAAGAGGAAATGGCCTCAAGTTGCCCCAGAGAAGGTTCAGACTGGATATTAGGAAAAATGTCTTCCTGGAAAGTGATGTTCCCAGAAAGAGTGGTTAGGCATTGGCCCAGGCTGCCCAGGGCAGTGGTGGAGTCACCAGCCCTGAAGGTGTTCAACAGACATGTGGCACTTAGTGACATGGTTCAGTGGCATGGGGGTGATAGGTTGATGGTTGGATTTGATGATCCTGGGAGTCTTTTCCAACCACAATGGTTCTATGAGTCTTTGATGCACATTGGCATAGTTTAAGGAGTTCAATCTCAGGGAAAACAGTTAAGCAATATCCTGCCATGGGGCACCTCTAGGAAACTCTCAAGAGCTACAAGATGATGCTTGAGTTACTGCCTGTGATGAGTTCACTCCTGAGCCCTTACCATGTCCCATAACAATTATTCTATCACCCCAGGCCAAAGGAGGGACCAGTGTGATCCCAGTAGTGCTGACCTGTTGGAAGAGGCTGTGTTGGGGACTGCCATGCATGCTGCTAGGACAGATGGCAAACACAGGGTTGGACCATCACTCTGAAATCCTGTCCTCAGCTCCCCAGACTGAACAGCACATGGGTTTTTAAAGCAGTGGCCACACCACCACAGATCTCTCGGTGCAGCTGCACAAGCAACTTTCCTCTTGGCTCCCCACTTTGGCCACGACAAAAATCTCACCTTTTGTGCCTTCTGCCCTCTCCCCATGGAATACAAACTGCTTCTCTTTGCCTTGAAGGTCCCACAGCTTAGCTTCTCCCATCCTCACCTCTTAATTCAGCCCTAAGCATCCAAGGAGCACTGGGGATAAAGCTTCAAGAATGCATTCGACATGAATTCTTCCTCCCCTCCTAACCAGATTACAGAAAGCCTTTTATTACAAAATAGTAAAATGTTCAGATTATTGGTGTGGAAAAACATTTCCTGGAGGTAAAGTTTTTAGAAACTGAGGGTTTAATCACAAGTCTAATCCTTTCTGGCTAACATTTCCAGTCATGTGAAACATCTCGGTAGTGACTGCACAGAGGCCTGGCTGTGTCACCACCCAAAGAAGAGGCTGCCTGGAAATAGCTTAGAGGGCATCAGAAGACACTTTCCTCATCAGCAATCTTCTCTAGCTTAATATAGCTCCTCTCTGCATAAAACATTGACATTTTTGCCATGCTTGGACCCAATGGTGCAAGTGCTGATTGTCATCCCAAGATCCTGGAATGCACCTTCAGAAGGATGCAAGAACATTTCCCAGCCAGTAGTTTCACTTGCCTCCAAAATGCTGGCTCTTAATATTTCATACTTATATATATTTAAATGTTGGTACCCCCAGATAAATGCTACCATGCTTTTATGCTAATGCAATCACTGAAAATCCAGATAATGTTGTGTATTGGCATCTACTGTTAGTGAATTATGGATACCTAAATGTACAATCCCACATGCCTGGCAATTATTTTTGTTAGTGCATTTAACTTTTATTTGCAATCAGAGCACTTGAGGATTGTTCAAATGAAGTTTACTTTTGCAAACTGCTGAATGGAAAACATTTTGTTAAAGGTTGAAAAGCAGTAAGACTGTGATGAGGTTTGAGAGCTGTGGTAAGGGCACAGCTCAGAAAACTCCACCAGATGGAACAGTGTTTGATTTGGTCAGGGAGGTGGTGATTCAAGCCCATATGGAAATGAAGGACATAGAAGAGAAACAAGAGATGAAATCTTGATTTCTTTTGTATCAGGTCACCCTCTGCCATGGCAGAGGCCCACAGACAGAGGCAAGTGGGTTCTGGGAGGACAGAATTCATGCAGGCAGCATCCTGGCAGATAGACCCTGGGACTCTTTGCCTTGAGGACCAAATGCTGCTGCACTAAGGCTGCTTTTCAACTCCAGTTTAACCCAAATAAATAGGTGTGGTAACAGGAGACAGAACTCCTGAGCTGCCCCTGCTGTGCCTTCTCTTGCCTTTGCTGATCCACTTCTTGGCCAGCTACCTGGCCCTTTGGTTCAAGATGCTGATCCACTTGAAAAACCCTTTTCTCCCAAACCAGTTTTCAGCACAGCCAGACTGTGTGCAGGCAAGAGCTGTGTGATGCAGCTGCTTGCTCACCCCTTACCTGCTTCACTACCAGCTCAGAGATAAAGACAACACAAATCTGGAGAAGACCTGGATATTTTAGAGTTGAAAAGTTCTGGATGTGACCCAAGCATGTCTGAGACTACTCAGTGTCCAGTGGTCTTCTCCTGCATGAACCAACTTGCCAGCAGACAACCACCAAAATCCCTCTTCCAGATTCAGCTATGCCAGGAGTTAATGATGTCCCAAGGCTGGGCTGAGAAGCTGCTATGATCATACCCTGATTTTCCTCTGGGAAGGTTTGCCTGGCTTGAAACCACTGGCCTGAGCCAGCCTGGCTGAAGAGACCTGGGAGGTGGCCACAGACCCATTTGGTGAGCAGCAGACCATCACCTTTTGCCCAGGCATGGCTGAGCATCCACCATAGGACCTGATACCAGCCCCATGTCCACCAGTATGGATTGGATCATGTCCCTACAGCCCAGTGAGCTGTGGCACCTCTAGGCATTTACTGCAATGTCCTACCACCTAACTGAGGCCCCTAGGAACAGCCATGAGTGAAGGAAATAAACAATAAGCCCTCACTAAAACACAAGACATCAGAAAATGCCTAGCATGAAGTACTTGGAATGCCCATGGCAGTTGAAATGGAGCACAGAGTAAGCTGACAAAATGTATGAACAAACAAATTAAGCAGAAAGCAGAGGAGGTGGCATGGAGGTGCCTGTTGAGAAAGCTTAAGCACAGCAAGGGGTTAAAAAGCAAAACCCAAATCCAGGCATAATATCCCTCACACTTTGGAACTGAGCTCTCAGACAATACATCATTCAAACCACTCCAAATTACCATCTCAGAATGTCCTTAAAAGAAAAAAAAAGGTTTCAAAGTTTCCAAAGCAGCATTTCAATATTATCATATCAGAAAAGAGATTGTTTCTGCCCAAAGAAAGGCATTAGCAATTAATTAGGGAATACTGTATAAATCCATTAGTTCTGTGGCCATTGCTACACACTGCTACCATAAGACAATGAATTTCTTGATTCTTGATCATGTCACATTAGCTAAGTCAAGAAAGAAGTGATTTAATTGTCCCTGTCATTTCACAAGTTACCAGCAAATGTTTCCAGAACCTCTACATGACTTTCTCTTTATGAGACATGAGTCAAAGGTTAGGGCTGGGCTGGCTACTAGACAACTGACAGACACTCTCTGAACCCTTCTGCTTTCCCAAAGGGAACAGAAAGGCAACAAGGGAGAGAGACTAATGGGCTGGGAAAGAAAACTAAAAGTGCTTTCCTGAAAATAATAACAATAAAATGAAATCTATACAAATAGACACAAAACCAATATGGAACCAACCCCTTGATGGCAATAACACCACTGTCACCACTGATGCTGTGACAGCCACTGGGGAAGTCCCAGGCTTGCCTCAGCAAAAGATGGGAACCAGAGTCAGGAGCTGGTTTGGAGAACTGGATTCAGGAACACACAGATCAGGATTGAAGGCAGAACATGCAGAGTCCTCCTTGGACACCAGCCATGGAAGAAGACCTTGACCCTTGTGACCCCTCAGCTTTATCCTGACTATGACATCCATGGGATGGGATCCCCTGTTGGCCAGTTTAGGGTCACCTCTCCTGTCCCCTCCTCCCCACAGGTGCCACCTCTGACTTACTGCACCTCAATGTAGGACGCAAGATTTAGCAGTGACCTTGGTCTGCATAGGAGCAAGTCTAAGGCAGAGCCTTTCTGCACCCCAGCCCTTGGCACTAACTCTCCCCATCAAGTGTTCTGAGTGCTAGCAGCAGCCACTGGCTGTGAGAACATGCTGTGAACTGCAGACAGTGCATCACTGAGAAGAGACTGAGCTGGAAAGTCAAATCACTGAAGAGAATTGATTCTGTTCTAGCTCAAACCAGGACAAACCTATCATTTTAAGTCTACATGCTATTAAAGAACCTAAGGAAACAATCACAGTACTGCTTGAGACATGAAGATGTGCCAGAATATGATGAGTGGGTCGGGGCTTCTGATGTCAGAGAGCACATCTTCTTGTGATGAATAAGCCAACTTCTGTTTCAAAATACAAGCTGGAGTCTTTCCTGGTGTAAATCTGGGTACCTGCTGCTGTCCATGAGGCCATTATTACTTTACACATGCTGAGGATCAACTGCATTGCATACGAGATTGCATAAGAAATGCAGATTTGTTGACTATACGTTAGAACAAGTGATAAATAATTTATAATAGTGGAGAAGGTGACTGCATTTTTAGGCATAGAAAGATGCAGACAAAATGGTCCTGACTCTCAATCTTCATTCTGCACTTCTGACCTTGAAGCTTGTGTCCATCCAACGCATTTCTAAAGCCTCCACAGCCATGAACATGCAACACACACACACAGCAAAAAGCCCCGAACTCCATAAAACCAAAAGGGCACCAATAAAACCCCTTGACCCACACTGCACCACCTGCAACACTAGCCTCTATGCCCTGGCAGGAGGCAGACTGACCTCTCCTTCAGGCAACAGCCACCTTCCACAAACCACAAACACCCTTCGTAGCAGTCTCTTCTTGATTCAGGCTGCTGACTCTGTTCCTACCCTCATGTCTAACCAACACCCACCTGTGGTGGGCACTCATAACTGCACCGTCCTCGAGAGCTGCCCCCTGAGAGGGCTGCCAAGGGGACAGAAGGGGAAGCAGAATTATTCCCCTTGGCATTTGTAAAAACAAGGAGCCCAGGGAAATCAAGAAGCAATCCCAGCTTCCATGCTGAGTTACTTCTGGCTAAGTCTTATCAGCAGGGTGAGGACACACAGACAAGAAAGCTGAAGCAGTGCTGAAAGGGCTAGGCAGAGGAGAAGACAATTTGGGGTGTTGCAGGATGAAAGCAGCTTTCAAATCCTGCTGTTAGAAAAAAATCACAAGAGCTGAAGAGAAGCACAAAGCCCCTTTGGTCTCCTGAGATCTTCCCCCTCCCACCCAAGGTAGGGCAGAGCTCACCTGGACAGCGCGGCTCCCAGGACGAAGGCAGCATGCTCCTTCAGCACGGCCTCGCTGCTGTTCAGCCCCTCAATCACAAGCTGGAGTCCACCCATGGAGAGGAAGTCCTTGGCATTGTCCACCTGGAGGAAACAGTTCCCCATCAGAACAAACCCCCCAGGCAGATTCCACTCGCCAACTCATTGAGAACACCTTGCTGCAGACAGCACAGCATCTCTTCCTCCCAGTCTAACCAGCACCAAGTTCAAAGAGCAGTTAAACTTTAAAAGGGAAGGGCTGTGGCTTGAAGGTCCTACCTGCCTGGGAGCAGGCAATGCCATGGCAGCAGGAGCACAGTCTACTGACAGGCAGCTATTACCACATGCAGGAGGCACCCCTGACAACCCCAATACTTTGATTAGCCACCAGAACTGTTCTTGACTTGTATTTCAGGTGATGTCAAAAGCTTGGTAAATCCAATGATGGCAGCAAAACTCAGTTCTTTGCTCTCTCAAACTGAGCAGGCCTGCACTGGGAACCCAGGGAATCATATGTTTTGCAAATGCAACTAATTAATTAATGCTCTAATTGTAGCACCAGGAGTTGGGAAGGTTTAAGAGCCTGTCAGCAGCAATGGCATGCAGGCAGCATCACTTCTGCTCACAGCAAGGCACAGGGGTGGTTCTGAGGGGTTTTTTATGAGCACCATCAACAATATCATGTAGAAGTGACAAGAAAAAGCCAGCCCCTGCTTGGAAGGGTCAGCAAAAGCTTCCCCTCAGGGCAGCCTGAGCTATGACTTGTCTAAAGCAGATGATATTAGACTAACTGCCAGTAAGGAGAAATTTAAACCTTAGTGGGGATTCATCCTCCTTTGACTTTAACCAGAGTAGGGGCTAGGCAGGCACACACTACTGTGGGCATCTCTTCTCAGAGAGAGGAGCAGAAAAGGGCTTTGAGGAGCTCACAAATGAAATGTAGAGGAACAGCACTAAGTGCTTCAAGCTCAAAATTCAGTCCAAAGGCAAATCAATGTGCCTTGGTTTTCCAGGATTTGTCTTTTTTGCAGTTAAAAAGGGAACCTGCTCAGTGCTCAGAATCACAGGTGCAAAACAACATGGGTTTGGTATGTCAATATCCCTCCTCCCTGAAAGACAGGGAGAAAACAGCATAGGTTGGTAGAATCATAGAAAGGTTAGAGTTGGAAGGGACCTTTAGAGGTCATCTAGTCCAACCCCTCTGCAGTCAGCAGGGGCATCTGCAACTAGATAGGTTGCTAGAGCCCCAGGAGCCTGACCTGGAATGGTTCCAGGGATGGGACATCTCCCACCTCTCTGGGCAACCTATGCCAGTGTCTCACCACCCTCATTATGAAAAATTTCTTCCTTATATGAAGATGGTAGCTGGAAATAGAACCTCAAAATGAGTTATCAGCCAGACAAAGCAACCTCCCTGGCTTCAGCAAGCAGACCACACCGATGGGGTGGAACAGGACAATGACTATAGGGTGTGCAGGGCATGTCAGGCTCAGGCACTCTGCTCCAGCCTGGACATGCCTCTAGTCGACAGTGACTTCATGCTTAGTGTTATTTTTATCTCAGCTGTGTCCCTTCACCAAAATTGGCCATAAGTGAGGTATTTTAGGCACCCAAAAGAATGAAGAAGCTTTTTAGCTTTATGTCCTATGGGCATGTCTTTACCAAAGCAGGACCTGGGGAGCTACAGCTCATCTCTTCTCCCTGAGGGACAATACCCACTCCTTGCTGTCCCTCTGCAAAGCCAGCGACAGAAAGCTGATCTCTGCAGGTCTGCTGGGACTGATTCAGAATTTGAGCAGCTTTTGTTTCCTTTCAGATCCTATTTTAACTGTCCCTATAAACTGGACCTGCCAGAACTCTTTACTTTTTCTGCAGGCCCATCTTTGTCTACAAAGAAATCTAAGCAGCAACCCAATTTCAGCTACCAGTGGCTCCTTTTATTGCTCAGCCTCTGTAAAAACTCCAAGGCTGTTTTAATGCTGCAATTGGACATTGACTTCTGCTCAAGATGGAAAGTGTAGAGAGGCAGAAGTTTCCATCCAGCATCAGTTGTGATAAAACCAACTGTTGCTGTAACCTGATCAGCAGTAGAATCCTTCAGGCCAGCCCCAGCAGAATAGAAACTGTGCTGTACAGCTTATTTTGAAGATGGATTTGTTTTTCTCAGCTGGTGCCTGTTGTGAGAGCTCCTTCCCTCACTCATCATTTTAAAACCAACAAAACCCCAAACCTCAAGGACTTGAAGGTATGAACCTCTCTGGGGAGCAGAGGATGCTGTGAGGCAGCAGCTTGTGCCTTGCTTCAGTCCACTGAAGCCAGCACAGAAGAAAGCCAAAGATCAAAAGAGCTGTTGAGCAAAATGCAGAGGCATGGTGGGCAAGGAGAGGGATGGGAGAAGAGCAAATATGACAGCAGCTACTCAGGGAGCGGCTCTGAATCGGAGGAGAAAGAAAACAGGGAGGGAAGGAGAGAGAAAGCATGCAAAAATGAGAGCAAGGGAAAGCAGCACGTCAACTGTGCACAGTGGAGAGGAAATGGGCAGTGAGGAATGGTGTAGTGTGTCAGAGGAGGGGAGAGAGAAAGATAAGGAGAGTAAATAATTGAGAGAAAGAGCCTGCAACGCACGAGGATGGGTCTTGGCTCCACACACTGCTGTGCAAGCACCATGAATTCTGTTTATAAATGAGTTATGCTCTGGCCTCTTCACATTTGCATTTGGTTTTTATGCCTTACAGATAACCTAACAAGCCAAACCTTCCTACTCTTCCTCCAATGGGATGGGCTCCCAAACATGCCAAGTTGAATCCTGACGGCTGAGAAGCAAACCAGAGCTGGCAAGCAAAAGCTGAGCAAACACGGAGCCCTTGGGCTGACTCTTCAAGAGCAGGAGAGAGCTTCTCTCCCCTGGCTCTGCACCGGCCGCGGCTTCCCCTCCGCTCCCTTGCGGCGAGCTCAGAGGCACGCACCGCTTCACACCCCAGTGCTCTGGGACGCTCACGACCATGCCACGGAGCAAGGAGCATCCTTTGCTTGCAAACCCTACAGGACACGGCGTTTTCCACTCGAAAGGGCATTTTGTACCCCAGAGGCAGCAGCAGGACGGCCGGGAGCCGAACGATTATCACAAGCCATGGCACATCAGCGTTCAGATGGAGGCTGGGGGAAGAGGGAGTGGCAGAGCCAGTCCCACGCTTGGGTGCACGCTGCCCTGGGCCACCCACACCTGCCAGGATCCCTGTCCTCCAGCGGCACGGCTCTGGCTCGCCGTAGAGGACTGCTGACAAGTTCGGCCCTTCCAGGGTTATATGCGGCACAAGCAGATTTGGCTGCTGCTCAGTAATTACATTAAGCCAGTGCTGCTAAAGTCAGTACCAAGCAGAGATAATGCTCTGGATGCATTCAACTGGCTGGAAGAAGAAAGAGGAGGAAAAGCCATGCTGGCTTAGAGACAAGTCATATTTCTTATCAGCTTCCTGCCTGATGAGAAGGTGCTGCCCAGCCATCTGCCCCGACAGCGCGGGCACAGAGCAACACTGTGATCGATGCACAAAGGCGTCCTCTGTGCTCCCTGCCAGCCTCCCTGCCGTGTCCCCCTTTCTGACCTCTTTGATGCTGGATGTGGTTCCCTTTGATGCTCCTGTCACTGCACAGGGAGTGGGAATCACTTCCCTGCTCATCCTGCCTTTCTGAAATGCTTTGTCCCATCCCAGTGCTGCAAGCAGGCAGGATTTTATGCTGGAATAGTTCAGACCATTATGCTGGAATCCAAAGCATCCCAGAGTGTTTAGAGGGTTGCTTTTTAGCATGCTGGCCTGATGCTCTGGCACCCTTAACCAGACAGAATTAGTCCTGAGTATAAATATGAAGCTCTTTGGGTGCCCATTGTTCACACTTATTCTCTGAGTCAGACAGATGCCGTCAGTGAAACAAAAGCATTGAGAACAAACAGCAAGGAAGCCTCTGCATGTGTATGACAGAGATTTAGTGTGGAAATTCAAGACAAAGAGCCCTGGAAATAACACTTCTATTAGCTGGTGCCTGGACTCCCTCTCTCAGCAGCACGTTTCTTCAGCCACCTTCCCCCAAAACACCACGTCTGGTTTTAAGAAGTGTCATTCCAGTGAAAGGTCTTGCACTGGCACCTCCCAAGAGCTGTCCCATTCACCCTCTGAAACGATAAAGTCACTGAGAACAACACTGGAAACTCTCCCAGCCTGCTCCAGATTCTCCCAGCTACTGGGGATGGAGAAACCCTATCCTTTTCCATCAGGCAGGACACAGCCTCGATGCCCAGGCACCCACCCAAGGCACTACAGCTTGGGAAGCACCAAGCACAGGGAGAAAGGCAGTGTGCCTGCAGCCTGCAGCCAACGGGAGGTAAAAATGTGCAAGCTGAAAGCAGAGCAAGAGAGATCAGAGAAAGGGGGGAAAAAGCATGAGCAAAAACCTGAGAAAGTGAGATTTCAGGAACTACATTCAGCCTCACATTGAGCTGATGAGCACAGCTCAGATGTGTCCAGAGAAGGGCCATGAGAATGATCAGAGGGCTGGAGCACTTCTCATATGAGGACAGGCTGAGAGAGTTGGGGTTGTTCAGTCTGGAGAAGAAAAGGCTCTGAGGGGACCTTTTTAGTCACCTTCCAGTATCTGAAGGGGGCTACAAGAAAGCTGGGGAGGGACTTTTTAGGAGGTCAGGTAGTGATAGGACTAGGGGGAATGGATGCAAACTAGAGGAGGGTAGATGCAGATTAGATATTAGAAAGAAGCTCTTCACTGTTAGGGTGGTGAGACAGTGGAACAGGTTGCCCAGAGAGGTTGTGGAAGCTCCATCCCTGGAAGCTTTTAAGGCCAGGCTAGATGGGGCTCTGGTTAACCTGACTTAGTGGGAGGTGTCCCTGCCCAGGCAGGAGGGTTGGAACTAGATGATCTTTAAGGTCCCTTCCAACTCTGACAATCCTATGATGCTCAGCAACTGAGCTTTCAGTGGTTGCTGCCACCAGCCCAGAGGTGAGCAAGACTCTGCAGGCCACTTCTTACTCACAGTGAGAAAATGCAGGGGTTTGGGTGGCTGTCATCTTCTCTGGTACCCAGACATTCTCTGCAACCTTATCTAAAGGCACCTACCTGCAACCACAGAGGCTGTTCCAGGGAAGGAGGGAGAAAAATCATGATTTACTCAGCTGCCACCACTCTACTTACTCAAAAGTGGCAGACAAAACCCCATTGTGTAACATTAAGCATACAAAAGAAGAAAAAGAGAGGGAAAGGAAAAAAGGCCTGAGAACAGACAGCAACCCAGGCAACACCAACCCCCAAGAAATCGCTCGCTACCCAGGTGAGCCATGATTTATCCAACCCTGGATACAAAGTAAGGCTGCAGCAGCCCTCTTCTGCTGCTGCTACTGTCCCAGGATTATGCTAGTTAAGCAATTTGTATTACCTGATACTGATAAGGAAAATAAAGCCACATTTATGACACCATATCCCCTGGATTTTTCCCTGGTAGTTACTAATGCATTCTTGTTACCTGGTGAACATAATATTCAAGATCATAAAGTGCTGCTACTTTTTCATCCAGTGTGGAGGCAGAGCTGTTGAATTTGCTGATTAATTTCACCATAATCTCATAATCTGTCTCCATCTTCACGTTCAGCTTTTCAAACTCCTCCTTCAGCTGCTCTATGGGCCGGAACTTCTTCCTCACCTCTTCTTCATGAGCCTGGAAAGCAGGAGGAGGAAACCAGATAAGAAAGCAGGCAATAAAGAGAGCCAAGAAAGACATAGGAAGAAATCCCAGCCCCAAATTTACAAGGGGATCCTGACATCTATGCAAACAGGTTTACTGCTGTGCATCAGAGATGCAGGGGCACCATTGGAAGCTCCTTCTGAGAAGCCCAGCACCACAGCTACCTGCACAATATCCACCTTGGGTAACAGCAATCCCTTCCCAAGCCCATCCCTAGGGCTGTGTACATCATTTCCACATCCTACATGCCTTCCAGGACAATGTCAAGCTCAGAGGCAGGCAGCACTGCTGCTTTCTCCATGTGCCAGCGAGTAGATGTGCTCAAGGCCTCACTGCAAAAAGCCCTGAGCAACCTCCCTGATCTCACAGCTGACACTGGTTGGAGCCAGAGATGGGGCTGGAAACCTCTGGAGGTCCCATCCTGCCCAGTGACATCAAGGAGATCTCCTTGGATGTGTATGAAGATGCTTTCATCATCCCAATCACTTCACACCTTTCAGGATGGCTTTGCCTCTCAAGGAACCACATGCACTCACTCTCAGGGACAGAAGCCAGGTGGAAGGACCAGCTCAAGTGCCATGTCATGGGGCTTGGCCAGGAGATAGCTCATCCTACAGCATAGCTCCTCCTTCTTATAAGAGAGCACTCCAAGGATGGGGATGGAGCAAGAGCTGTGAAAGGCACGCACCAAGACGGCAAAGGCTCTGCCAGGGACCTGACCAATCCTCCAGCAGCAGCACTGCTGCCACTGGGACAGGAGGAGACAGCCTGCTGCTGCAGGGGACCTCTGAGGAAGCAGATGGGCTGCCCCAAGAGCAGGAGGGAGCAAGAAAGCCCCTTCTGAAAGGGGCTCTGTCATAAGCACCAACACCAAACCGTGGGTTTAGGCCCAGCCCAGGAGGTCTGCACATGCAAAGCACTGTCTTGCTCCCCATGTGTGAACAGAAGCCAAGGGCTGAAGCTGTTGGAGAAAACCAGAGTGATGGAGGTGAAAGCACTAACAGCAGCCATGCAACCAGAGCTAATGACTAGTGGCCTAATTACTGCAGGTGCCAGGAGGTACCATGGAACACCATCCCCACCCCAGTCACTCACAGCTCCTTTTGCAGGAGCATGGATGGGAACATGCCTGGTGTAACTCAATTGACTTTGACACAGGTACTTCAAGGAGGAATTTGCTCCCTGCAGGAGTGATTTTAAATGGAGTACTTTAGGTCCATTAGATGTAGCTGGGTTTAGCCCAGTTGCTGGGACAATAGCTAGTGTAACAGAGGGGGTTAAAATCTGGCTTATTTTCACATAATAGAGTATGGCTAATTTTTGCATTGAAATGACACTCATTTGCAGCAGTCCTGCTATCAGTAATGCTGCCTGCTACATAAATAACCCTACAGAAAATGAAATAATGTCCTGGTGCCAGATAAGGGGGGGAAAAAAGACTTTCTGTGACTCCCAAAACCTTAAGAGCATCCACTCCTACCTCAACTTTCCTTCAACTGAGATGACATCAAGGCAGCAGGAAGAGCAAGGGCCTAAGGAAATACTGCTGAGTGGAAGCAGGGAAATAGGCTGTGATCCACCTGATGAGCCACATGTCATCCCATCAGTGTCACAGGACCACCTCCAAGCCTGCAGAGGGCTGAGAGCAGCACTTAGATTCTGTTTTACTTCAGGTTGTGAACTATTTGTAACTAACTGGGGATCCCAGAGTCCCAAAATGGTAGGGATTGGAAGGGACCCTGGGCTGGGGATTACCTAGTCCAACCCCCCTGCTAAAGCAGGGTCACCCAGAGCAGGTTGATCAGGGTCACCTCCAGGTGGATTTGGAATCTCTCCACAGAAGGAGACTCTACAACCTCTCTGGGCAGCCTGGGCCAGGGCTCTGGCACCCTCACTGCAAATAACTTTTTCTTCCTGTTCAGGTGGAACCTCCTGGGTTCCAGTTTGCACCCACTGCCCCTGAGCACCACTGAAAATAGTCTGGCCCCAATCTCTTGCCCCCACCCTTTAGCTCTTGCTCAGCATTGAGCAGATCCCCTCTGCTTCTGCTCTTCTCCAGGCTAAGCAGCCCCAGGGCTCTCAGCATTTCCTCTTCCCAGAGATGCTCCAGTCCCCTTTGTAGCTTCTGCTGCACTCTCTCCAGTAGCTCCTTATGTCTCTGGAACTGGGGAGCCCAGAACTGGACTCAGTTTAGGTCCATGTTTACCAGATAATTAATCTGCACAGTATTTTCCCAAGCAGATGCTGCAACCATCATATTTCTGAGATGTGTAACTTAGGGCACTCACCCCTGTGCACTGCTTTAGAACTCTCCTTACTCACCTTTCTTTCTGCTTTCTCACTTTCCTTCATTTTAGCCAATGCCTTTTTCAGCTCCTGGGATGTGAATGAATTTGAGTCAATATTCACCTTGCCCAGCCTTGCAGAGGAAACAGAACAGAACACCTTGTGAGTGATTGGGAATATTTTCATTGTGATATAGTAGCAGTGGATAATGTCAGGAGGAAAGGAACAAAGAGCACTAGATTTCCATGCATCTCACTTAAAAACCACCCAAAAACCCACAGCCAAAGAAAAGATTACTCCAAGGGCTACATTTGGTGTGTGGTTTGCAGACATCCCACCCTGACATTCAGAAAAGGCTCTGTAATCTTCACTCTGACCCAAACTCTCAAGTCCTAACACAATAAAAATAGCTGATTAATTTATGTCTCTGGATTCCATGTTGTAATACAGAAAAGCAGAAAATGTTTCAGAGAAAAAACAAAGAAGCACCACTGAGCCACTAAATCACTGCTAAGGACTTGCAAGCTTTAGCAGGGAGATTTAGAGCTGAAGTCCTGATGATCATCACACACAAAGTCAGGGCAAGGGCAAATCCAAGGAGAAATTACACAGAAATGCTAAAAAACATAGAATCACAGAAGGTTTGGGTAGAAAGGGACCTTCTAAGGTCATCTAGTCCAACCCCTCTGCAGTCAGCAGGGACATCTGCAACTAAATCAGGTTGCTCAGAGCCCCAACCTCATCTGGAATGGTTCCAGGGATGGGACATCTCCCACCTCTCTGAGCAACCTGGGCCAGTGTCTCACTACCCTCAGTGTGAAAATTTTCTTCCTTCTATCTGGTCTAAATCTCTCTCATTTAGTTTCAAACCATCACCCCTTGTGCTGTCACAACAGGTCCTGCTATAGAGACTGTTGTATTGCTCTTTATGCCTATCTCATTGGTTCAGAGAGTGTTTACCTGGCCACAGTCTTGCACAGAAAACAGGAAAGCCAGCAGTGGAGGTGTCATGAAGCTAAGAAGCCTCCTCATGCTCCCAACAGGAGTAACTGGGGAGTGTGGGAAGCAGCAGGAAATCCCACACACTTGAGTAACTAAACCTGTCTCTGTTAGGAGGGTGCCAAGGGGAAAGTCAATGAAACTTTCAGATCAAATGTAACAATGTGGGTGCAAGGAAAGCTGTGTGATCTCTGGAGACAGTTGGCAACAACTGATGTGCAAATGAAGGCAGCAAGCTGCTGACTGCACCAAGTAAAAACCATGTTAGCTGGCTCAGGTCAAGGCAAACAAAGCCCCTCACAACTGCTCAGATGCTTTAAGCTCTGAAAGCAGTTTCAGATAGACTGCTGCAGATGTTTTCAAGGACTAAATGTCATTCAGAAAAGTCACTTTGCAAAGTTAGTTTTGGTGTTGTAGCACGAGAAGCCATGAATGTGTCCCTGAAGACATACTCAGGGCACCTCTCCCACCATGCCAAAGGGCTCACAAAGGACAGGGCTCAGTTTTCACTGCTGAACCCTTCAACTAGCAATTCAGTCAGAGGAGGAGAGAGCAGTTGAGCACACCAGGGAACCCAGCCTCTAATGAAAGCCATGGAGACCACAGCCCACCCACCCCTGATGCTCTGCAGCACTGTACCTTTTTCTTCTTCTCTCTCCTCCCATGTCACTCTTCCCATTGTCACTAGCTGGGAGCTTGGCTTCTCTCTCTCCTGTCTGCAGATTTAACCGGACATGGGACCCTGCAGGAACAGCCTGACCTACAAACAGAGGTCAGGTTAGTAGAGTATTATTCCAGCTCTGTTAGCTGAAGGCACACACAGTCCTACCTGGGAGAAGGAGAGGAAAGCCTCATGGCCATAGTGAGCAGCTGCAGGCTATCCACCACCGACCACTCTCCCCTCCAGCAACGCCCCTTTGATCCACCTCAACCTCAGCACCAACCGCATCCCCCTGCCACCAGGGAGGAGGGACCCCAAGCCCAGCAGAGCACTGCTTCCTTCCTCTATCCCAAGAGAGCACCAAGCTCCACAGCAGGAGCAGACCTGAAGACTATTTGGAGAGAGAGGAATTGCTTGTTGATTGGGTTAGAGAGCTCAGAACACAGCTGCCAAAGGGAAATCAAAGCACAGAGCAGAGTACAGCCAGGTAGGCTGAACAGCAAGGGTACCAAGGGGAGGCTGTGTGGGTTTGGAAGTATTGGATTAAAAGGAATATATGATCACTACTATCCAGCAACAAAAACACAAGGAACAGATGAAGCTTTGGTGTTCAAGGATGGGAAATTCAGACTGGTTTTTCTTGGTCACAAGTCACCACAAATAACCATGATGCCCAACCATGGCACTGGGATGGAGGGAGGGCAGCATTTGGTTGCTGCTTCTTGAAGCTTTGACTTCTTTTAATGCAAGAAAACTGCCTGCTTAGGAGAGCAGGGTGGGAGCTGAATGAATGTGGAGACCTTAGCTGCACACAGGTGGACAGACAGACACACAGCTTCATGCTCCTCCCTCTCAATGAGGATTCCCTATTCCACCCTTCTTTTATCCATTTCCTTTTACCTATAAAGATACCCAGGATAAAATAACACAGGGAGACAGGCAGCATCTCCTCCCAAAGGGATGAGAAGACAAGGATTATCATTTCATACAATAAATACATGTTCTCAAAGTGAAAATCCTCTGGTGGAGGGAATGACTGGATTGATCCTTCCCCTCTTCAAGACCAAAGAGACATTTCTCTGATCAAAGGACCTGGAGCTTCTTACACAAGACTGGGATGTTTGTCACAATTCAGACAAAAACATTTCAAAGCCTTAAGCCACCCAGCAGGTACAAATACATTTCAAAAACCCAGGAAAATCCATTTTGGAGGATTTCCTATTAAAACACAGTACATTTCTGATAGCTCCTCTTTCTCTCCACCATACTGGGGCCAGCTCTGGAGTCCTTAGCACAGCAGAGACATGGACCTGGTGGAGCAGGTCCAGAGGAGGCCACACAAATGATGAGAGGGCTAGAACAGCTCTGCTGTGAGGACAGGCTGAGAGAGTTGGGGTTGTTCAGCCTGGAGAAGGGACGGCTCCAGGGAGACCTTAGTGCAGCCTTCCAGTACTTCAAGAAGCCTATAAGAAAGACTGGGAGAGACTTTTTAGCAGGACCTGTTGTGACAGGACAAGGGGTGATGGTTTGAAACTGACAGAGGAGACTTAGACTAGACAGAATGAAGAGGGTTTTTTATGTTGAGGGTGGTGAGACACTGTCCCAGGTTGCCCAGAGAGGCCGGAGATGTCCCATCCCTGGAACCATCCCAGGTGAGGTTGTTTGAGGCTCTTAACAACCTCATCTGGTTGCAGATGACCCTGCTGACAGCAGTAGGAGTTGGACTAGATGATCTTGAAAGGTCCCCTCCAACCCAAACCTTCTGTGATTCTATGATACCTTGTCCACAGAAAGTTGTATTGGTCAGATATGTGAGGGGATGAATGTAATTATCTTCCCATCTTAAACTATGCAAGGCCAGGCTAGATATGCCTCCTCTGCACTTGGGACACTTTCCACCCAGGGACCCCAACCTCCTCCTATTCTTCTACTTGTGCTATGTGGGAGATTTAACCTCTTCCCACCTTGAGCTGAGCTTTGCAGGAACTGGCTGCAATAGCCCTTGGCTCTCCCCCTCACAGCTGATGCAGCTGGGACCTGCCAGTCCAAAAGGAGTTTGTAGGATCTCCATGAAAGGACACACTACATCTCTTCTCCTTGTTTCAGGAGACACAGAGGCAGGGGTCTCTGATCCTATATAATAGGATATAATCCTATCTAAATGGCATGGAATGCTGAAGCTACAGATGCATGAGGACATCCTCCTCCTCCACGAGCACCAAGAGCACTTAGGGCAGAAAGTGAGGGATGAGCTGGCTCCTCCTCCTCCCTAAGCCAGCGGCTTTCCTCATCGGCTCACAAGCACTGGAAC
The DNA here is from genome assembly GCA_013399015.1 of Galbula dea. Lineage (NCBI taxonomy): Eukaryota > Metazoa > Chordata > Aves > Piciformes > Galbulidae > Galbula > Galbula dea. Next base: position 1,237,664 of record VWZX01000354.1, read on the forward strand.
AGCCCAGGTCACAAGCATAGCACCCACTGGAGCAACTGTCAGGTGCAGCCAGAAGCACATGTCCCTGTTGGAAGAGAACAGTATATTCTGGCTGTCAGGCTGCTGGTGCATCTGGCCACATTAGTTCACTCGGTTGCCAGGGGAGAGGAAGGAGGCTGATGGGCTTTGCTTAAAAGAAACATCAAGCAGGAGAGTAAGGGAGCAGCCTCCAGAAGGGCTGAGTGGGGCTCATGGGACCAGCCTTCCCACTTTCTATTTTCAGCAGGCAGAAAACAAAAGAAAACACAAACCTGGGTATGCATGAGCTCATCAACACAGAGCAACTGAATTAAGGAGGTTGCCATCAGAGAAGGTACAAACCTTTCCTGCCTCTGCTTCTTCACACTTTCCTAAATGAGATTTGACCAAGACTATCCAACCCCCAGAGCAGAAATCTCAGCCTTGATGTATTTAAGCAGCTTTTGTTGCTATGGGGGTTTCTCAGCACCAGGCACAGTAGAACAGGTTTATGCCACAGCAGGACAAACACACTGCTTTACTAATCCACCCAGACAGACCTCTTTGTTTGCAGCAGAAAAATTGGCATAGGCTCTTCAAAATATTCCAGAAGTTTGAGACAAGATGAGGTCTTCAGTCTTGTTTAGTCTGGGGTGTGTTGAAGCACTATTCATAAAGTGTGTTTGAGGGTGGGTTGACTTGAATAATGTGATTAAAATTGCTGATTTAAATGAGCAAGCTGGAAATCCTGAATTTTAATTGTGTTTCAATATGTAGCTCCTAGACACCTTCCTTAAAAACAGTTGATCCTCTGATTCCCATCATCTGCTGCTGTTCAACAAGGGGGAGCAGGTACCAGAGCAATACAGATGTGAGCAATCACACAGCTTCACGTGCTGCTAATACAGAGCTAGACTCTTAATAGCTCTCTTCCTGCAGGAATTCAGCTTGTACTTATTGTTTGTATTAAGTTGCATTTGGGAAATAAAAACTCAATTAGAAAATGGAAAAACAAGTTTGTATTTAAGCAATTTTCTGACCTTTCTTCTCCTTGACACCTTAGGGAAAACACAGATGTCTACCCAAACTCTGCATATATAGACATGGCATATTTGTGTTACTGAATGAAGCCAAATGGTCTCACTTCCCAGAGACCTCCAAACCCTACAGCTGCTAGATCTCATCCTGTCCCACTCCCCCACTCCTTATAAAGGGAAAGAGTTACCCTTCTAATTCTTTTCCCACCTCCAAATCAACTACCCAGTGAGCCAAAAGAGCTGTGAACCCCTTCACAAACATGCAGACGAGGCTACAGCTATTAGAGGATGAATCTCCTTCCCCCACAACCAGCTTAGATTCTTTATCACTTCAAAAATATCCCATCCTTGGAAGCTTTTCAATCCACCACTGAAATGGTTTGAATACACATTACTGCACCAGCCTGGCTGATGGACCCAAGAGAAAGCCAAGAGGTTTAAGTAGCCTGGCCACCTGGTGTCCCTGATGGAGATGTGCCAGTCTCCTGCCCCTCAAACACTCAGCAGACAAAAAGATAGTGTCCACCAGGTACAGTACTTCCAGAGGACAAACAATCCCCTTGCCACCACAAATGACAAGGCATTTATTGGGAATAAATGCCAAAGGAAAGTGACAGCATTTCCTTTCCAAGCAGGAGCCACCAATCTGTGGCAGTGCATTGCTAGGAGGGTGTTGTTCCCATTCTCCATTCAATCCCTTGCATCAGGACAGGCTTTGCTCTCCCACACAAGCAAGAGCACAATGGATTAGACTGCTGGACAAACCATCCCCACACCTGCTGCTGCCATGCACCCCAGCACCCACAGCCTGCAAACACCAGCTCTTTGGGAGGTCCTTCCAGTGCACCAGCATTTGGTCTGGTTTGGATGTGCTCTGCCTGTCCTGAAAGTGCCTTAAAGTGAGGCCAAGAATTTAATTTATAGCCCTATCCTTTTAATCTTGGTCAGCCAGGTTTTCTCAGACATCTGTTTATTCCTCCTCATAATATATTAGATGAGGTAACAGCACCAGAGCTGGCTTCAAGGCAGCAGCACACTCACAGGGGTTCTGCTGACATTTATAAAGTGATACTATTTCTCTCTTGTGTTTTATGTTATCAGCTAAACCTGTCAACTGAAATTATTGCCTTGTAACCAAATCACAGTTATCTGGTATCCCACTATGTGCATGCATGCTTCTGAAGCTCTATACCTATATCAAGCTTTGCAGAGGCTGAAAACAAGACAATAAATAAATAAACAAATGAAAAGCAGAAGATGCTTCCACCAGGCTCACAACTATGGCAAGAATCAGGTGTGTTATCTACAGGAGAACTAACTGCAGAGAGCTGCTGGGCTGAATGTGCATCCTGTAGTAATATCCAAGTAATCCAAGCTCTCCTTCACTAACTGCCAAGGGTCAGGACTGGGCTGGCCACTAGACAACTGACAGACACTCTCTGAACCCCTCTGCCTTCCCAAAGGGAACAGAAAGGGAATAAGGGAGAGACTAATGGCTTGGAAAAGAAAACTAAAAGTGTTTTCATGCAAACAATAATAAACCAAAATATATACAAATATACACAACAGCAATATATACAAAAACAATACTGAACCCAATCCTCTGATGGCAATAATGTTACCAACACCAGCGATGCTGTGGTGACCACTGGGAAAGTCTCAGACTCCTTGGGTGCCAGCCATGGAAGAAGAGCCTGACCCTTGTGATCCCTTGGGACACAAGATTTAACAGTGACCTTGGTCTGCATAGGAGCAAGTCTAAGGCAGAGCCTTTCTGCACCCCAGCCCTTGGCACTAACTCTCCCCATCAAGTGTTCTGAGTGCTAGCAGCAGCCACTGGCTGTGAGAACATGCTGTGAACTGCAGGCAGTGCATCACTGAGAAGAGACTAAGCTGGAAAGTCAAATCACTGAAGACAACTGATTCTGTTCTAGCTCAAACCAGAACAGCAATCAAATGACCAAATGTATTTCCTCACTAAGGAGAAAGGCCTCATCCTGCTCAGCTCCTATTCAGTCCATTATTCCATTTAGTGTTGGCCACAGGTGGTTTTCTATTTCTGCATGGTGATAAAGCTGGGCCCCAACTCCCTACACAGCACCAGACAGGCATTAAAAACAGCAGGGTAGGTTTTACATCACACATAGATGCAAATCTGATACTGAAATCATGCAATAACAGTATGCTCCTGGCAGTAGCTTCCTCATCCTCAACCAGTCCTTGGAGCCCTGAGCTGTCAACCAGAAACCTGCCCAGCAAGAGAAGCCCAGGAGGGACACTGGACTCTCCCCCTCCTGAAACACCTTCTGGCAACACTTAGTCTCCTACAGCACAGGAATGCTCCTCTAGGAAGGGAAATGTCCCACTGGGAAGGCTTCTGCAAGCAGAAAAATGGGTGATCCAGCTCACCAAGGCAGATCTCCTGGTTTCTCCTCAAGTGAGCATCCTCATTTGCCACTGAAAAAATAAAATATAAACCTATTGAAGGTGTGGAAACAAACCACAGTTATGAGCCAGTAATCAGCTCTGCAGCCTCAAAAATCACCTCAGTATCTGAGCCAGCCACAGATAGCATCTACCTTCCTCTCCTCTTCCTTTCTGTCGGTGCAGGGGAGCGAGAGGAAGGGGTTTGCTCTCTAACACAGGCAACAAAGGGATCTGCTAATCAATACAGGAATGTTCCCAGCAAAACAAACCAGCAGTGCTGTGATAGCAGAAATAATAAGGCTGCACTAGACTCACAGAACATCTGCAAAAAGTTATCTGATGGCACCACACTCTTTTAATAAAATAATGATTAAAGAACAAACATGGGGAGACAAATGCCAGGAAGGAGCAGAGCTCCTCTCCACTGCATTGCTGGCACCACTGTCTCCAGCAGCCACCAGTGGGTAAATGGGACAGGCTGGGGCATCATCTGCTGGTCATGAACAGAGGGACACACCTGCCCTGGCACCCACCCAGGCTGCCTGCTCCTGCCATGGGCTCTGTCTGGGGAGGGGACAGGATCTCCACGGGCGCAGGGCTCTGGCTGCACAGAGATGCTGGGCTCAGAGGAGAAGAGAGGACCAAGCCCTGGTCTGCTGGGGCTCAGAGTGTGCTCTGGCTCCAGACTCTGGTCAGCACTGTTGAGCAAGGAAGCAGCAAAGCCTGGCTTCTTATTTTTGTTGGGTTTTTTCCCCTCTCTAAGGGTGAGTCATAGCACTTCTTGGCTTGCTTGTTATTTCAAAACAGAACATTTTTACATACAAAAGGAAGGGAAGATGTGTAGAAGACACAGGTCAAGAAGAGATGGATTACTGATGGGAAGAGGAAGCCCAGGGTCTGAATCTCATTTTGCTGCTTCCTGCCCCCTTTTCACTCATCTACAGGCTTTTGTATTAGTTCCCCTTCTGGCACTCACTGCTCCTCCCAGTTAAGTGCCACCAGAAAAGGTCATTAATATGCTATAGCTCACCTCCTCCCAGAGAGCTGGTGGTGAGATTTAACAGCACCAGGCCTAGGAGCTGCCTCCAAAAGCTGCCCCAGCAGCCTCTGGTGGTTCCCACTGTACCTTGTCCACAGCACTGGTGGTGAGGAAGCTCAGAGATCTGCATCCACACATCAAGTAGAAACATCTACGATGGATTAAATCCTTTACACAGTCACTTCGTGTGCACCTCTTAGATCCCTTGGTTCTACACTTCTACTGGGAAACCACAGGTGCCTGCTGAGCACAGCACATCCTTGCAGAAGCAACCTCCTGGTCCCTGGCCAGCAGATCTCTCAGGGTCTGTACCATTAGTGACAGCAGGGGCTCTAATTACCTACTGTGATTAATTATAAAGAAAACTCCTATATTCACTGCATGTTTGCCATGTTCATAAACTGTTCCTTAAGCACATGCTCAGAGCATCTGTAGGGGTTGGGCTGGTGGATGAAGGATGAAGCCCTTCTGTGACCATTCCCATTGTGCCACTCCTCTAGGGGCTGAAGGTAGCTGCACTGCCTCTGCCTCCAAATACAAAGTCCTGGTGCTGTCAGGCTAGGTTATCACCATTATTTTGTCTTATCATTGCCCCTCAAAATGGGCCAAGATCCTGCTGTGCAGAGGGCCAACAAGGATAGGGATGTCCTTCCTGGGATTATGAAGGAACCCATGAGAGAGCAGTTTTGTCCTTACAGCATGAGCAAACAACTTGAACTGCTGCTTTCTCCTGCCTCCCAGAGCACAGAGACAACTCCTGAGCAGGAAAGGCTTGATCCCCAAGCCACACATATTTAGCTCTCAGCAGCAACTCACACCACTATCCTCCTGAAATGCCTGAACCTGATGAACTGTTGAGAAACTCAATGAGCAGTTAAAAAACCTCAACAAAATCAAGGATGTTTCATGTAAGACACTTTAGTTGGTTAGTTTATTTGACAAATCTTTTATATAATACTCCAAGCTATACTAGTAAATCTCCTGCAATTCAAGCTGTCAAAAGGGTGATATGACATCTTTTCCAGCACCATTTTTGCTGCACACTGCAGCACAGCAAGGGCAGAAGGCACCTGAAACACCTTCATGCTCACCAAGGGCAAATCCATTCCCAGTTCAACATCCACTGTTGCTGCTGGCAGCAAAGCCATCCCCAAGAAAGCCCCAAAAAATCACTGCCCTGACACATCTCAACACAAAGTGCCACCATCTCTGCTCCTGCCCAGGTTCCTTTTGTGTCTCAAAGCAGCAGCACTGCTTTCTGCTGGACTTGAGCCTGACTCAAACAGGGCAGACAGAAAGGGCCGTTTCCATTCCTGTTTCTCATGTAACAAGAGAGAAGCTACTTACTGGTGCTTGCTGGGCTGCTGTATTCCCATGGCTAATGCTGCAGAGACCACTGTGTGGACTCAGGGTGGCAAGGACTCTACACAACTGGGATTAAAGGGAGACACGTGCCCACAGCAAACCTTGGGAGAACTTTTGTTCTTGCTTGCTATGATTTTTAATGCCAAATGCTTGCTGCAGTAATAACCACGTCTTTAACCACCATCCATCAGGCCTACAGCTCCAACATTTGTTTATCTGAAAAGGGGTTTCGAGCCACTCTTTTGTCCTAGCACTGAGAGCTCTTCTCTGTAATTTGCTTCCCTTGGAGGATACAATGAAAACGTTTTTAAACTGATGCCAGAATCCGATCCCTCCTTCTGCGATTCGATCCGCAGCTAGAGGAGAACAAAGCATCCCAAGGAAGGGGCTTCCCAGGAACTAATGCTCGCTTAGACATGTGAAAGCATCAGTTAAATGTGAACATTCAGTTTGGACAACCACTTCTGACTGCCAGTTTGAACCAACCCAGCTCTCCCACAGCACCAGTGTTTCTGTTCTCTCAATGGATCAGCAAGTGTCAGGGGCCATGAGCCTGCTTATTCAAACCAGCAGCATCCCATGGGCACCAGGCTCCAGCTCCTGACACCTCTTGCCAAACCCACACACTGCCTGCGTTTGGCTTTGTCTCCGGCTCCGGCAGTGGGAGAGGAGGGGAGGGAGAGGCAGGAGAACCTGGCAGGGACAGGCAGTGGGCCCTGGTTGACGTTGTCAGAGTGGCTCCGTTTAATTCACGCCTACCTTTGCCAGCAGCCAAAAAGATCATTCTGTGTGGAGCCCAGGCTCCTGTGGTGGCACCAAAGCCCAAGTAACCTCGACCCTCTCGTGGCATGATAACCACCACGGATCAGAGTAGGCTGCCACGCGCAGGGCACAGCACATACCTCCTGTCAGCCGCCTGCTGCTTTCCGGGTGCTCCGAGATAGGAAGCAATGGGAGCGAAGGTGGAAGCTAGCGAGGTGCCTGGGGAGGAAGACTTGGGGAAGGAGTGATAGAGAGAGCTCAGGAGGGGACATATGGTGCCTCCCTGATGGGAGTCGCTGCTGTAGCATCTGTTGATGCATCTTCTGCTGCTGCCAAGGTAGAAAAGCTTCATATGGCAAAAAGCTCCTTGCAACAAGTGCTTCTGCCCTTCTACCTCCCTCTCTGCAAAGGCTTCTCTCTCACTTGCACTGCAACAGCAGAAAATACACAGGGAAAAACCCAGCAGCCCCAAAGGAAGGGGAAGGGTTAGCCTTTTGTAGACCTGGCTAAAACCACTTGTTTGCACTTTATAAGCGATCCCTTATCTCCAGCTTCAGCCAGTCACTTCTCATGCACTACCACACAGCCGTGGTTACAGCATGATGCATGTGCTCAGGGAGTCAATACGAAGCACTTGATTTATTTTCTCTTCTGAGATTGGGCTTGATTCTGTGAACTGTAGCAGTTTAAAGAGTTTAATCTCACAGAGGTCTGGGCAGCAGAAGAAATGCAGAGATTAAAGGCATCCAGCCCTACTCTGATTATTTCAGCTGTCAAACATGATGCCAGGCTGAGACTTTTGTCTCACCATGCCACCATGCCAACATCCAACAGAAACATTATTCACAAAAGCCAGTTTTAATCCCTCTCCAGCTCACTAAGTTATTTATCCCCAAGACTACACTATTTCATAATGTGCCTGCAGCCTATTTGGTAATTGTCATCCCACAGGTCTATCTGTTATACTAGAAAGTCCTTCTGGGATGCTGAAGGCTTATCCATGTTCAGAGAAGATCAATGCAAGACAGTCAGAGAAGGACGAGGGAAATGACCAGGAGAACTGAGAACCTGACAAAAGGAACTGAAGATGCTATTTATCCTGCTGAATTTTAGCCATCTTTTTGAGCCAGGCACCATTGACTTCTTTACTATGACACAGATTAGCACCTCCAGAACATCATCAGCAACAGCTGCCTTCCATATCTGTCACCTTCAGAGAGCCTCTCTTTCTCTCTCTAGTGACTGTTGAGATGGCCACCATCAATGAGCGTAAGAGCAGAGAAAACCAACCCCAGAGAACCCAGGAATGTGGAGGCATGGTGTCCTGGTTTGAGCTGAAGCAGAACTCAACTGCTCTCTGGGGAAGGATAATCCCTCAGGACCAACACCAGTGTGAGAATCAGAGGGTCTAATAAGCTGGCCATAGTTAATCCATGGCTGGAAACAAGAAATTGAAGCCTAAGATTGCACAACAGGAAGAAAAAAAGGGGAAAAAAAAAAATCAAACTATTTTCAAGAGGAAGGCGAGGAAGCTCAGGAAGGGGTCTTCAAGACCAGGTCTTAGTGACTTTTGTACTTGTCCTGAACTCCTGTGTTTGTAACTCAATCAAGGCTGCAACTGAAAAGATAAGATAGGTACAAGAGAAGAAAACTGGACTCCAGCCACCTCCCAGCTCCAGCCATCAGCAGGAGCGTTTCAGGACACACTGCACTGCTGGCACGATAGGCAGCTTACTGCCTGGGATCGCATCTCTGCTCGACATGTGTCAGCTGGCTCACCGCACGCCTTCCCACCAGCACCCGCAGTCACCTCCCAGCACCACTTCCCTGAGCCTAGAGCATCCCCCAGAGCCAAGAGAGCCCAGGGCTGCAGACAGTTGGACAACATTTCCCCGGTTCAACGCTGGAAGGTGCCCGATCCAAACGGCCTGGCTGCGAGACGACAGGATGTATTGGAGAAACCCATCTGCCAGCGACGCTGCCAAGCTCCAGCGAGAACGGATTTGAATAATAAAAGCTGGAATAAGAAGATGCCTTGGAGAGGGAGTTGGTCTAGTGCTTTCCCAAGCTTCAATTTAAAGCCTCATTTCTATAGCTAATGCAGCCGTCGTAAGGGACATTAGCCTAATTTTTGTCAAGAGAACTTGTCAACACTGCAGTATTTAAGATAGACGCTAAGGACTTGTTTTATCTCACAGATAGATCATTGAGAAAGAAAGGAGTTGTGCCACACTTGCTTCAGAGGAAAATAAATTGACATTCTCCCTGGGCCTAATCAGGGGATGCTGTTTTATAAAACCACGCACGTGAGCAGCTTCACATTTTATCAGGGTGCATACTGGAGCTGAGATCAGATCCAAATCCACCGTGGAGTTAGATACAGGAACCCTCAGGGAGGTGCTATACACAGGCCATTGCTGGAAACGGACCCCCAGGGACAGAGAGCCTGTCATTTCCCCTCCAGAGATACTCAGTAAAACATTTGGCCCAACTCCTTAAGGGTCACATCCTCCTACTGATGGTGCTCAGCAGTCAACTGTGATTTCAGGGCTAAGGGGAGAAAAATCAGGGGTAGAAGTAGAGAATTGGCTTTGCCTCCTCAGGGGTTCACATAGGAGGTCAAAATCAAACTTGTCTGGTCTGATTATCAGAGATGCTCCATGGGTGAGTCAGCAGAAAGCAAAGAAAAGAGAGGCTGTACCTGCATATTCAAGAAAAAAACCCACATTTGCATGATCCTGCTCCCATCATACCCCACTTTAAAGAATTAAAACATTCCCAGGAGTCTGGGTGTGTTAATGCTGGCATGGCTTTACACTTCATGCCAGAGGACATTTAGGTCAGATATTAGGAACCATTTCTTCCCCGAAATGGTTGTCAAGCCCTGGCACAGGCTGTCCAGGGAAGTGGTGGAGTCACCATCCCTGGAGAGACTGCAAAGACAGAGATGTGGTGCCAAGGGACATGGTTCAGTGGTGACCTGGCAGTGCTGGGTTAATGGTCACACTCACTAATCTTAAAGGTCTTTTCCAACGCAAACAGTTCTGGGATTCTGTGATTCCCACGTGCCAGCCTCACGGCTGCATTTGCAACAAGTCCAAGATAACGATGCTGGTGCCATGGCATAAAGGCTAATCCAAGACTTGCAGCTTCCTCAGTGGGGAGCCAAAAATGCCCTTTTATTTGTAGTTGTCCCTTAGAAGTATAACCTTGTCCCAGCTTTGGAACAGCAAACAGCTTGCAGAAGATGCCTGCAGAAGCACGACCCTGGGCTGCAGGCTCGAGGACAGGAGGGTGGCTCTGCTCTGCTGCAGATTCTGCGCTCGCAGAAGAACTAAATCATTACAATGACCAGAAATGTCCCCTGGGAAGGAAATCCTCTCAAAGATAAATCAATAACTCAGTGTAATTGCATGCATCCAGGAGAATTTACATTGCCAGGAAGGCTGAGAGCTCTGCCACAAATACAGAGCCACAGCATCATCAAACGGCCCTGCAGTGCTCTGGGTATTCACTGCAAACACCAGGACCAATATGGACCCAACAAAAAATGGCAGCAGCAGCGATGTGGTACAGCAAAATTCCTTCACAACAAACCTTCCTTTCCCTGGTTGTATCCCAGTTGCCCTCCTCTGCAGCAGCCCTCTGCAGCTGTGGCAGCATAGCCAAATGCTTCTGGATCTCACAGGGCAAGAGGTGTCCAAACATGCAGCACGAGCTAAGAATGAGAACAGTAGTAGAGGGGGAGTGCCCCAGCCTCAGCCCTGGCCAGGGTTACAGGGCTTCTCACCAGTCCCTCGACAAAATACAGCAAGACAGTGATATGCTGCAACATACCATGATTAATGAGACTGCAATTTATGTAATTATATTAATGCAAGTACACTTGGACCAATAAGTTCAAGGAAACTAATGACACTTTACAGCACAGTTCAACACTGAGCAGTAACTAGCAAAAAAGAAAAAAAAACAAGGCCTCTAATTATTCAGTAGTTCTTCTCCTCCCAAATTCTCAGGGTCAGCTTGGAGGAGAAGGTGGCCTGAATTATATTTTCGTTTCCAGAACATCAACAGAATTGCTAACTAAGTTCCAACAGCAAGGTCAAAGCCTGCCCATAGTTATGCATCTCATCCCCCTCCCACTGCCAGCTCCAGCTAACAGCAGCACTGCTGGACTCCAGAAGATCTCAGGCTGCCTGTGTCCTCTGCGAGCGTTGCTTAAAGCACCTGTACTCTGTGCTGCTCCTCTGGACACATGGCACCAGTGCCTCTGCCAGCTCTTTGCTCTGGTCCCTAGCATGGATGGATAAAAGAATGGAGAGCAGCCCTGTGGAGAAGGATTTAGGGGTACTAATGGGGGAATAGCTGGACGTGAGCTGGCAATGTATGCTCACAGTCCAGAAGCCAACAGTGTCCTGGGCGGCATCCCCAGCAGCGTGGCCAGCAAGGTGAGGGAGGGGATTCTGCCTCTGCCCTGCTCTGGGGAGACCTCACCTCCAGTGCTGGGTCCACTGTGTTTTATGTGTTGAAGAGTTGACCTTCCTGAAGATAAGCCTAAGAAGCAAGGCTGGACACCCCAGTCTAGCTGGCAGTAGTTTACTGTACTTCCAGACCACCTCCATATAGCACGTTGTTGCAATCAAAGCATCCAGCAGATGTGCACACAACACAGAGGCCTTCAAAGCAACCTGCCTGCAAGCAGATCAAGCAACAAACGTGTCCCTGGAGCAGGACTGCTCACCACCTTACTTCACAAGAGCTTCAGGTGCCTGCAAACCCTCCCCATACAGAAAACTTCTGCTGCTGCTCTTTCTCCTTCATGCTTTTAGGACCTGCCCTGTGCGTGCGCACACACACACACACACAAGGTGCTATGTCCTCCTTAGCACTGCTTGTGCTACAGCCCACCTGGAGTAATGGATGGACTTTGTGACCACGGTTACATCACTCCTCACACTCTCCTTTTGTCCCAACAAGTTCTGAAACAGACATACTATGCTCCATCAACACAGATGTGCTCTGAGAACCTGTATCTGCAAATCCAACTATACAGCAGCTACAGCTGTGGTCTGGGTTTCTGTATTACTTCACCAAGACTTGGACTTTGCACCTCTGGAATGCCAAGACATGCTAGGACAGCTAATCCAAGGGACAACGTCACAGCTCACATCAGAGCTAAAAGCAACAAGCTGAAGATGCATTGTGACCACCCCAAACAAAACCAGGACATCCTGTTACATTACAATGCAGAACACAAAGCTGCCCAAGAAGCCAGGGTAGAACAACTCTTCTGATGGGAAGACAACATAAAAAAGAGGAGACCTCACAAGCACACCTCCATGCCTGGCATAAAACCAAACTTAAATGAAGGGTCAGAAGTTCAGTCTCTCAAGGTTGCACTCATGGACTACTCAAAGCTCTCCTGGTAGCTTCCAGGCTCAGTAGCAGCATCCTGCAAGAAAGAACATGCAAAAAGCCAACTCGGTGATGATCTGGAAGACACATATAAAGGCATGTGTCACATGGCAATCTGCGTGCACCCAAATGCCCTGCAACATCATCAGAAATCAATGGCAAGAGGCAGAAATCCTCAACCACACAGCAGACTGTAAAGAACACTTGTAATATTGATTTTAAAAGTGCCTGAGAAAAGGCAGTTGCAAAGGAGCCTGAGAAAGCAAAGCAAAATGCCTGAATTAAAGCCTTTTTTTCCCCCCCTCAAAAAGACATTAATAATGGATTTTCAATGCAAGAAGAAAAATTGAAACCCACACCAGATTCTCCTGGTAATAACAGCTTTGTGCAAAGCCCAACTATTAATGTAACAGGGACGTCCATCAATCAAGCATTCTGAAAGTACTTGGAGTGCTAAAAAAGGAGCAAGCAAACATCTGCTTTTGGCAACTTAAATTCTGCCCTTAAGTGCATGGAACATAATAAATTATCAGAAGGTTAGGCTCATTCTCTTCCATCCTGGAGAGCTAAATGCTGAGGACAGGGGTAAAGGTATGTAAACATGACACCACTGTGATTTCTAGTTGACAAAAAAATGGGAGAAACAGACACAATTTCTTTGTAGGCTGAGGAAACCTTGAAAAACACCAGTGGTGTTCCCAGCACCAGCAAGGCAGCGAGGTCCTGACAGCAAACAAGTGGCAACAGGTGCAGCAAGGTGACACTGAACTATTCTTTGAGCCTGTGCCTTTACCAAACACCTTTCTGTGGTTAAGGAAGTCCTTGGGAACCCTTCTCCAACTTCACACACAGGAGTGGTACCAGGTGGCATAACAAGACATAAACTAGCTCCAAGGTGAGAGTGGCATCCCTTCTCACCATAGCTCTTCTCTGCCCATGGCCACACACTGCTCCCAGGGGCTGTGGTGATTAAGGCAGTGCTTGTGTTTCTCAGCACTCTCACCAAGCAACACTTCAACATTTCAGGTCCATCCACCCAGACAAGCACTGACTGGGGTGTCAGCAGTGAACCTGAGAGAAGCCAGAGTTATACCAACACACCTAGCTACCAAAGAAAGTTAAGTGGGGTGTCTCCATGCCTCCAACATCTCCTCTTGTTTAAAACACAGTAGGTCAAAGCATGTGCTGGAGATAATGAACAGAATTTACTGATTCCACCCCAAGAAGCTGCAGGCATCACTGCAACCAAGTCTTAATAAATTCTGAAGAGTGACACTGCAAAATGACATTATGGAAGTCTGTATTTGTCTCCCCATGCTTCCTGTATCCCAGGTGCTGCCTTACACATCATAACAGTTTCCTCCCCAACTGCCAGAGTTGCAAATGCTGCCTGACACCTGACAAGCTAAGGGTTGGGGTTAACCCCCCCCAAACACACACATCTCCACCTCATACAAAGCTCTGGCATTGTGAACAGGGATAAATGATTAAGCCAGCACTGCCCAGGTGATGCACAGGAGGGTGCAGACTGTCTCCATGTCTCTCTGCTGTGCTGGCTTCACATGGCTTGCTGCCATGCAGCAGGAGGGGATTTCATCCCCTGCTCCACTGGTGGAAGCAATGCAGGTAAGGAGTGGCTGTTGCATCCTCCAGGGATGGTGACTCCACCACTGCCCTGGGCAGCCTGTGCCAATGCTTAACAGTTCTTTCTGGGAAGAAAGTTTTCCTAATATCCAATCTAAACCTCTTCTGGTGCAACTTCAGGTCATTTCCTCTTGTCCTATCACTGGTAACCTGGGAGAAGAGACTGGCACCCACCTTGCTCCTCCTTTCAGGGAGTTGTAGAGACATGTAAGGTCTCCCCTGAGCCTCCTCTTCTTCAGACTAAGCCACCTCAGTTCCCTCAGCCACTCCTCATAAGACTTATTGTCCAGATGCTTCACCACTCATTGCCATTCTCTGGACATGCTCCAACGCCTCTCTGTCTCCTAGGATGGAGACTCCACAGCCTCTTTGGTTGGAGCTGACTTGCTCCACTGTTCAATTTCCTTACAGCAAAACAGATTTTTCTGTGTTTAAGCAGATCTTTTGCTGTCAAGGTCCCTCTGAAGGGCAGCCACCCACCAGTTGCAGCAGCCACTCCTCCCATCTTGGTATCATCTAGTCCACAAACACCTTCACAACACCTGTAAGAAAAGCCTTCACAACACCTGTAAGAAAAGCCTTCACAACACCTGTAAGAAAAGCCTTCACAATTTGCTACCCTGTTACAAGTCTAGCTACTCAAGATACAGAGAGGTCTAATCATTTTTGCATGTTATCAGCTGCAGAACAGTGAGATAACTGTAATTACTAGCAACCTGGTTAGGAGGTTAAATGATAGTGCAATTAATGAAGAACAAGTAGGCTTTGTTTCAAATACCAAAAGCAGTAGATGATATCAAAATGTAAATGTGTCTCAAAATACAGGCTCAGTGAGAACCTCAAGGTGCTTTCTGAACCATCACCAGCCAGGAACAGTAAGGTTTCGCTTGGGCTGAATGACAAATCCTAAAAATAAAACCTGGTCTGGGGTTAAAATGGAAATTGTTGATTAGATCTAGTTATTCACACCCTGCAGTGATGGGAGAGACATGCAGCTTAATGTTCCTGCTTTCCCTTTGCAGGATCAGAGGCACATTCCTGTTACTGCCATTGCCGCTTGCAAGGTCTTTGCAACCCTGGGAGATCTCCAGCAGAAGAACAGAAGAAATACCAAGTGACAGCCTGCATACATTAACTCAGTATTCAGATAACATCCTGTTGCAAGTGAATGACCCAAGCAAAACTTCCTGCAGTCTTAAGGAGCAGGCAGAAAATCAGGAGAGAGAGGAAAAAGACTCTCTGGACTGCAGACAGATCTTTTGAATCAGAAATGTTTTCCTTCAGAAGAATTTCCACCACCACCACACTCACCCCTTCCAAAATGCAAACATGTACTAAAACATTAAAGTGGAATGTAGTGCTGTAAGAGGTCTTGCAATAAGTGGGAATTAGTTCTACAAAACATCAAGACAGGCCCAGGGAGACTACACTTCTCTCCTAAGCTTATGCTGGTAAAGCAAAGCTGGAAAAACAGACATCTTTATTTTTTAACTGAGCTTGAGAAGCTAAAGAACCTGTTTCAGTAAAGCAGAGACACTTGTTTCAATATGTGTTCAAGTAAGAACAAATCTAAAACAAGCTTCTACACCTGAAGAAACATCAAATAACTTTATGTCCCAAATTCACTGCAGTGTGCAGCAGCAGCTGAATTGCTCACTCAATCTCCAGCATCTGTGGTGGTGCTTTGCTGGGAATTCAACACTTTTGTGGCCACAGCAACAATCTCCAGGGTTTCATGGGGCTGGAGGTTCAACCTGTGGCTTAAGCAAGTGCATGTGGCAATGCCTGGAACGGCTGTCCCACAAAACAAGATCACACATTTGAAGTGTGAGGGAGTTGTCCTAATTATATTGGGTCAAATCTTCAGAACTATGAATCACAGAATTGCTTTGGTTGGAAGAGGCCTCTAAGATCATCAGTTCTGACTGTTAACCCAGCACTGCCAGATCACCACTAAACCATGTCCCTCAGGATCACATCTACACATCTTTTCAATCCCTCCAGGGATGGGGACTCCACCACTGCCCTGGGCAGTGTCACTCTTTCAGTGAAGAAATTTTTCATAAGGTCCAACCTGAATCTCCTCTGGTGCAACTTAAGGCCATTTCCTCTTGTCCTGTCACTTGCTCCTTGGGAGAAGAGACCAACCCTCACCTCACTCCAACCTCCTTTCAGGGAGCTGGAGAGAGAGATAAGGTCTCCCCTGAGCCTCCTATTATCCAGACTAAAAAAATCCAGTTCCCTCAGCTGCTCCTCACAACACTTTAGCTCTAGACCCTTCACCAGCTTTGTTGCCCTTCCTTGGACACCCTCCAGCACCTCAATGTCCTTTTTGTAGTGAGGGGCCCAAAACTGAATCCAGTATTCGAGGTGTGGCCTCACCAGTGCTGAGCACAGGAGGATGATCACTGCCCTAGTCCTGAAGTGTCTGACCTTTAAGTGACTCAGGAACCCAAGTCATGCTGTTTGAAAAGCATTTTCCTACAATATCCAATGAAAATGCTGGAGCCAAGGTCGTGGTGTGGCTTGTTTGCTCTGGAAGGAGTAAGGAAGACACCAATACTGAAAATTCAAGAAAACCAAGGCTGGTTACACTCCCAAAATGTTTTCCAGGAGGGAAAACATTTTTCTTCTAAAGCACTGTTACAAGCTGGAAATAAATGTGCTGTTAGATAAAGACAGAGATAAAAATAGGCCTGTTATTAAATACCTCTTCTTTAATGAGGTTCATCCTTCTAAACAGTCACATGAAGGTTATTAACATTGCTGCAGAAAATATAGCATGCTTGCACTAAACCCATAGTGAGAGATCCCTCATCACCCAGCACACGGTTAAGCACCTCTCAGCAGATCCTGCACTCACAGTGTCCCTCGCTTGGCAGGAGGAAGATAAAAGAGAGGAATGAGAGATTTCCTCTCTGGGAAACAGTCTCTCTTCTTTCAAAGCACTTCTTCCACTCCAAACAATGTAAATGTAACCAGATGAGTGATTGCCTCTGCTTATGTCTATGGCTATATACAACAAGACTTACTAATGCTACACTTCAATTGTAACACCACCACTCAGAGCATCATCACAGCTAAGTTCAAAACTATGCTGAAAATAAATATGCTGAAAAACACAGCCTAATTTCCTCCTAGGACAGAAAAAAAAAAAAAAAGCTCTTTGACTCTCAGAGCCTCCATTCCCTGGTTTATAACCACTCCAGTTTAACCTGTAACACACTGCTGAGCACTGAGTCACACAGGAGTCATCTTTGTCTCCGTGAAAATTTGTTTGATTTGAGAAAATACATCATTACAGCCTTGTTTCAGTTATTCCTAACATCCAAGCCCATGGCTATGTGTTAGAGAAGCTGCAAACTTTTATCTCAGCTGCTCAGAAGCATAATTAGGTTTTGGCACTATCTGCATTGTTGCAGAAGACTTTTATAACCAGCTCGTTTAATGAAACCAGTTACAGCATGGCCAGCAAGGGACTGCATTCACCTCAAAGCACCAAAAATCCATCTCAGCCCCACTCTGCTCCTAAACCTGAGCAATCCAAGTAGCACATTTAGAGCTGTTTCTCACCAGCACTGGTGTTGCCAGGATATAGCAGTTTTTGAAATGACAGATGACAACAGAAGTTTTATCTGCATTTGTTGGGGTGGCTGGGGGAGAGGAGAAATTGGCTCCCAGTTCATTTCACATGTGCTGAACCTGATACCCTCAGGGATGTGCTGGGAAAACAATGGCTGCAAAATCCCCCAGAGAGGAGAAGCAGGTAGAAATACAGGGAACAGCCCTGTGAGATACACAGGTACCTGGCCAGGCTGAGCCAGTCTCACCAAGAGAGGCCATGCCACCATCCTGCTGCTCTGAGCAGTGCTGGGCACAGCCACCGACCTCTGGGACTCCATTTAACTAAACCCTAAGGATTCAGTGCACTGACACCCAACAGCCCAGCTCTGCCCTGCTCCCAGGAATGATTTAGTCCCAGCAGCTATACAGTTCTGAGGTCTCACATGAAACTTTAAATACACAGATATACATGCTGCATTTACAACATGCTATAAAATAGAGAATCAAAACTCCATTACTCCACTTCTCCCATTAGAGAAGCAGAGTGGATTTTGTAAAGTGGGAGGCTTTTTTTTTCATTTTATTTTAATGTGCCTGTTCAGTTCCTGGCCTATAAATGTCTGTTATTTGCTATGGTTCAACACTTCTCCATGGGAATGACAAAGGCTCTGCAGCTCTGTCCTCTCCTGGCAAAGGTCAGTGTTGTGCCTAAGGACCCAACCCACTAACTTTCATCATGTGTCAGGAGTGTTTCAACCACACAAATCCTAGGCTACACTCCTCCCAGCATCCCTACACTGGCACCTCATGGGGATGCTGGCAGCAGCTCCCTGTGCCAGCCTTCACTTGCCTCACAGCCAGGAGCCAGCCTGCTCGCTGTGGGTGTCCTCCCACTTCCCAGCTCAGGGAATCTGCTGGCAAAGCAAATCCAAGTGGATCACACAGAGCAAGGTTGGAGACAGGTACCAGCACTGCCCTCACCTGCACAACTGAGCCAGAGGGAAAAACAACTCGTACAGACAATCTCTCTGTGTCCAGAAGCTGGCATTCTTCACACACTGCCTGCTCAAATAGCAGTTTGAGAGCAGAGGTTTGCGGTTGTTCACCCTGGAGAAGAGAAGGCTCCAGGAAGACCTTAGTGCAGCCTTCCAGTATTTAAAGGGACCTACACAAAAGATGGGGAGAGACTTTTTAGCAGGGCCTGTTGTGACAGGACAGGGGGTGATAGTTTGAAACTAAAAGAGGGAGAATTAGGCTAGATACGAGGAAGGAATTTTACACACAGAGGGTGGTGAGACACTGGCCCAGGTTGCCCAGGAAGCTAGTAGCTGTGCCATCCCTGGAACCATTCCAGGTCAGGTTGTTTGGAACTCTGAACAACCCAACCCAGCTGCAGATGTCCCTGCTGACTGCAGGGGGTTGGATTAGATGACCTTGAAAGCCCATGAGGATAGGGAAGCTGAGAGAGGAGAGCATGAAGGCATGCAGTAATACAAAGGAGGACAGGCAGGAGAAACGTTTAAGATATCAAAAGCCTTGTATGCAAGAGGTCAGATGGAAAACAAGCAGAGGGAGAGCTGCTAGTGGCCCTAAGTCTACCTCCAAGCACTGAACATTTGCAATTGCTTTGGAGACTGCCTGGGCTTTCCTACCTGCTGTTATCACCCTGCAGCTCTCCCTGTTGCTGGCCAGAGAAGATTATAATAACTCCACAGTTGAGATTTTTCCCCTCTGCACATCAGTAACAAGTTATTTTATTAAAAAAAAAACCAACAAAACTTGAGGAGAAGCATTTAATCTTATACAAATGAGGGTTTAAATATCCCATTTGCCTTCCCTCTTCATGCAAATCTGTCCTGATCTGATGAGGCTCCTATTTCCTGGCTTACACATGTCAAGCTTTGCACAAACGAGCATACCCTGGTGGTTAACACTGTATTTCACAGCCCTCCCTCGACCATGCTGACATAAATATTTCAGAGACCTGCACACAACTGTTTGAGTCAGGTCTAGGTCACCCAAGAAGCCAATGGTTTGGACAGATTCATTAATTCAGCAAAGCAATTAGCAGGAGCCACTGCAGCTCAGGACATCTCAGTGAACAGCAGGAGGAAGATACCTACCGACAAGGTGCAAGGAAATGCTGCCAGCCACCACATCACCCACATGGGCTGTGGGACAGGCCCTGGCAAAGGACTCCTGAGCCAAAGGGGTCCCTCCTGCCACTACCTTCTCCTCCCTCCCAGCTTTACAAAGCTCTTCTCAGCTCAGAGCAGAGCTGGCTCATTCGGCCACCAAAGACTGGCAATGAAACTGGACTGAGTTATTCCCCATCCCGAGTCCTGTTCTTTCCAAAACCACAGCAAGTCCTTCAAAGCAGCTTCTGCAACTACCTCCCCAGCATGAACACCTTCTTTGAGAACTGTGTTTCCACACATGTAAAACCTTGTTTGTGCAGCAAACGAGACTGGGGAAGACCTGACACAATTATGAACTGCAAAGATCCCTACCGACAGAGAAAGCAGCCCGAGGAGCCGTGGAAGCTGCAGCCATGGATATGTAAATGCTAAGGAAGGAGTGATCAGCTCCCTGCTGAACATGAAGATGGTTTCATCTTTGCAGAAGCAGCAACAAGAGCACGTTCAAGTCAAGTTCACTCAAACAGTATGATCAAGAGTAGCAGTCATGGCTTCTTATTTTTAAACTGCAATATAATTAGGCACTTAGGAAAATGACTCTGAACAGCAGAAATGCTATAGAGTAACTGCAGGTATCAGCACAGAGTTCTGCAAGCCAAAAGTTTAACCAAAGCTGAAGGTACAGGTCAGCCCAGCTCCTGTAACACACCCCCTGCCCAGCTGGCCACCCGAGAGAGATCCAACACTGCAACATTTCAATCACCAATGTGAGATTTTGCTCCATTTCTCTGGTCTGCAGGGAGCTGCTCTGGACTAAAGGAAGCTTTTCTGTGCCTCACTGCCAGCTCCTCTCAACTGGAAAGCCTGCAGAGTAGACTGTAAATATTTTGATATTTTGGGCAGATTCTTCTCTTGGAAACTGGACACATTAATTCCCAATCTCAAACTCTCAGCTGAGAAACCTGCCAGTGAGTTTCTACCACATCAGGGAGCAGGGAAGTGCCTGCTACCATGGAAGTGGACAGAGCCTGCACTCCTTGCAGCACTGCTGCTGAGGAGGAGCTGATTAACCTCCTTCTTCCTTCCCACTTAAACCCTTGCCTCTTATATCCTTTTTCTTCATCTTCACAACATCATCTTCCCAGAGGAGCCACCTCTGACCCTAACATCCTGTGGGAAATCTGCTGGTCAGTGATGTGACTAGATGGTCAGAGCAAACAAACTCTCAATCATCAGGAATGCTAAACAGAACTGGGGGAAACAAGGTGCCCAAATAACAAAGGTAATTTCCAGGAAATGAAGCATTCATGTGCTCTAGGATGTTGCATGGCAGATTTGAGGTCACCTGGATACATGGAAGAAATGCTTTTATATACAGAAGCTCCCAGAAAATTCAAATTGATGAAGATGACCACCAACACTATTCAATCCTTCCACTGATCTCTGCCATCCCAAAGAGTAAGGATCAGCCTTAGGTTGCCACAACCAACAGGCAAGATCCCCTTAAACAGTGGTAGGTGTTTCTGTGTGCTGACAGTTGTTTCCACACACTCCACAGAACTTAATACAAGCAGTAACAAAAGCAAGTCACCTCTGCTATGTTCCTCCAGAGATAGCCCAACCCAGGAGGATACTATCACCTGGTAAAAGTGCAACCAGAAAGGAAAAAGACATCAGAGGAAGCAAAACCTCAAAAAAACCCCAAAAAAATCCATGTCTGCAATGGAGTTACCTGAGCATGAGAAGTGACCTGGCCACAGGTGTGAACATCCATCCAGAGCACACTGCAATGCCACCTCTTAAAACCCAAGCACCCTGCAAGCTCCTATGGATGCTAACCAAGAATAGAATGAAAAGCCCTGCAGATGTCTTTATCATTTCCTCAGACAATAGTAAAAAAAGTAAAATAACAAGAGGTGCTGGAAGACTTTCCAAGACACACAATTCTCTTCTGTCTAACCCAGCTGCACCTGGTGCATTATTTAGTGCCAAGCAAGCAAGCAGCAATGCCTAACAAAGCGTTAAAGGGCTTTGTGAAGTTTCACCAACCTTTCCACAGCCCATCAACTTCCTGGCTGGCTGGCAGAACAGACATGAGATCTCCTTGCTTCCAGATTACAGGTGGCAGAGCTCTTAGGGTAACTGTCTCTCTGTGTTTGCATCCAGTTACCTCCAGTAGCTTGAAGTGTGCTCGAAGTGCAAGAAAGCACTTGATCAAAACCTAGCTCGTGCTGTAGGCAGTGAGGAAACAACCACACAAAGCAGTGTTACATACACAATAACAATTGAATCTGGGAGAGGGATTTGACAGGTTACAGGTTGGTGACACTTGCAGTCTCAGTGGAGATGCAGTTAGATCCAACTAGCAACAGGGAACTAGAAACAGCAGAGTGAAACTGGAAATACAGGTGCAGAAGATGAGCAACTGCAGGACCAGAGAAAAGCATAAAAATCCTGTGCTGAGCTCAGAACAGGAACAAGATGACACAGGAGTGTGACTGGGGGAAAACACAACTCTGAGCTCCCTTTCACTATTCCAAATTGAAGACCCAGACTTTAAATGAGAACATTTGCTTCCCCAGGAGAGAAGCAAGTTTAACAGAAGATAGTGTGAGGGCATCCTGGAGAGTAAACTTCTGAGCCCTGTGCTGTGGTTCACTTCAGCCTGTGCTGAGCACACAGCAGCCAGCCCAGACAGGACTCTGCTCAGCTACAAGAGAGTGAAATCACATCAGAAAACATCAGAAGATGCAGAACCATGAGATCAGCCACCTGGTCGACGCCTGTGCCTCTGCTGTGCACACTCCTGGTGCAGCCACGCTGCCTGCTCCCCTCAGCCAGCAGGTCAACCCCCTCCCCTGCAGGGATACATGCTAGCCAGGGGCAACCCTCAAGGTCAGAGGCTGCAGGGATGGGCTTGTGGTCATAGCAGCTCCCCAGCCTTGCTTTGGGTAACACACATGCTGAAAGTGTGAGACAGAGCCCATGGGCAAGTTTTTGCTTCAGAAATTAAAAGGTTGGCAGGGGGTACCACGGAAGACTCCTCTTTCTGACATCTCTCCATCCAAGTCTACACACACACTCACAACAAAGATCTGTGGTGACTAGACAATGAAGCAGGCCACCACTGAAGTCTTTTACAAGAGTAATTTAAATTCTTTCCTTCTGTGAACATTGACAAGCTTCCCACTTCCACAAGCCCTTCACTGCACATGCCCATCATGGAACTGGTACAAAAAACATAGAACAGAACTGCAGAATCATTAAGGTTGGAAGAGACCTCTAAGATCATCGAGTCCAACCATCAACCTAACACTGCCAAGTTCAAAATAACACAAACCAAGACACCTGAGCAATGGAGAAGGTGCTTCCAAGCAACACCATTGATAATGACTGTGAGCATGTAGATATTCTGCCTCAGCAAAGGTGGTGGGGATGTGGCAGCCTGAATACTGAGCAGGGACAGCACATGCCTTCCATACAGAATGGTACAAAGATGGAATATAAGTATATACTGCAGCTCTGGGAAATTTAGGGGCTTTTGCTAGACATTTATGTTATACAAAGATTTACATATGGAAAAGTCATTCTGCTGTATCTGGCAGAAATTTCAAGACAAATGGATCCCATATTTATTCATTCAATGGTAACAGTGAGCACAGAATAAAGCTCTTTAAATTCAGAGCACTTTATAAAAATTAATTACTACTTAGTTCACCCTTCTGAAATGGGAAGGTATTACACCTGCATATACATGAGGACACCAAAGCACAAGGGGATTAAACACCTTGTTCAAGACTCCAGAGGCTGGTTTACTGATCATCCTAATTGCTGAAATGTGTGTGCACACAGGCACCTGCGTGTGTTTAAACAGGCTTATCCTCTTCAGAGCCTTCCCAAGAGCAGGGGGTTTTGCCATGAAGCCAGGCTGCTCAGTTGGTGTTGTCTCACTGTACACTTCTAGTAAAAGATACCAACCCAAAAAATAGGAAGAGATTTTCTTGTAGGACATAAAAAAGCAGGATCTGAAGCAGCCAAGGAACAGAAGAGCCACTGTTACAAAGCTGTGCAGCGTTACGCTGTTGGTTCTTAATCAGATTGCTACTGTGCAGCGTTTCAGCAGCCCACACTGGAGCACAGCAGAGCTGGGATATCATGTGCTGACAAACGTTAGTAAATCTGTCCCTTGACAAGAGGAGAAAGAGAAAGAGCTCCAGAGCTAGTGGCAGAGAAACATCACCACCTCCAGAGTGACTGGCAGCTCGCTCAACCTGCTCCAGTGAACTGAAAGCACTCTAGCAACTATTCCCATGGCCGGCCAGTTCTGTGATGGTCTCCTGTCCCTGTCCAGGCTCATGGGGTCTGAAACTCTCTGTCTGAGCACCAGCAGGAGAACACATTGTCATGGGAACAAACAGGTATTTTGAGTTCCTGCAAGACTTCCTTCAGTGCTGTCAGGCAAGGGTTCAGAGGATAAGGCATCATTACCTGGGCGGAGGGTTTGCCACTGATGTGTTGGGTAAAACACTTCCAGGTCTTCAGGATCAGCATCATCTTCTGTCACCAGCTCTTCCCCACCATCATCTTTCATGTCACTCTCTTCTATTTTTGTAAGGGCAAACTCCTTTTGGATAGAAGAGATTCAGCTCATTAGCAATTGCATCTGGGTGATTTAGTGCCTCCTGAGAATACAGCATTTTTTCCCTTGCCAGCAGATTTTTTTTTCCTTGACATCCAAGATTCTTTCCACATGGTTAAATTTAGATTTAAAGTATATTAAAGGTTAAACATGCATAACTAGCATGACATTTGTGCTGAACAAAGCAAGGCAGCTTATTTCCTATTCCAGTGCAGGCTGCAGGTTTCAAACCAGAGCCTCACCTACATTACAGGCAGGGGCAGGAGCCCAGACTATTAGTAGGGTTGTGTAACGTTACAAGACCCTGTTTTCCCTTGCCTAAAAATATGTCAAACTTAACTTTTTCAGCTGAAATTTTCCACATGAGTGGAATGCCTCCAGCACTGTGGGGTTTTTTTTACTGTTTGTCTTGTGGGTTTTGGTGGTTTTTGGTGGTTTTTTTTTTTCTTAAATGCACTTATTTCAGGCTTGGAGAAGATTTCAGCTAAAATAGTTCAGCTAAAATAGTTCAGCTAGTTCCAAAATAGGACACAGGGAAAACACACCAATTTGCCCACACGATAAAAACCTGAGCCTCCTTTTTTCCACCTGCTCCTGGTGTCCTCTGAGTCTTTTAAAACAATGAGGCAGCAACTGACTCACCACCTATGTTGGAAGTGCAGCAGCAGGCAAATGGCAGAGGTGTGGGAGATTAGCTAGCACCAGCCCTAGGACTTTTCCACAAAGGGAAAAAAAAAAACAACAGGATGAAAAGCAGAAAACAAAAACTCCTTGCTGCAAGGGAAAGCTCCCAGGAAAGTCTCCCTCGGGAGCTGGTGGGAGTCACAGGAAATTGCAAGGGGTACAATGATTGAGAGTGCACGGCAATGACCTCGGGCTATCTCAGCCCAGGCTATTAGCTGCTCGGGAAGCAGGTCTTTGCCGTGCCCGTTTGCACAGGAACAGATAAGCTGGTCCAGGCTAATGGTGCAGATAGCTCCGTTCCCATCGCAGGGAGCGTTATCAGCTTCTGGTATCGCTGAGCACGACACCACTGAATAATTTCAAATAACCAGGGAAAGATTATTGCTAACTGCTGGCAATTAGAGTAAGAGTTACAGCTCACTTCATGAAGTGTTTTGATATTAATCCTTAGAATGTTTTTCACATGGGAAAAGAAAAAATAGTCAATTAAGAGGTTAACTGGAAATTTTAGACCACATTTTGCCTTCATTTCTTCCCCTTCTTGGCAAAAGGTGTGTGCATAGTTTCTGGCAGAATCAGGGTGCTTTGCATATAAATATCCATTATCCAGCCTAGGAGAGTGGTTCTGAGCAAGAAGAATGTCAGCCTGAGTGTAACACCCACCACAGTGGCGGCACATAAAGATGGGTGACACAGCTCCAGAATGCTTTTATCTGTCCAAAGGGATTGACAAGATGGCTACAAGCTGAAGGAGGAGAGATTTAGGCTGGAGATTAGAAGGGGGTTCTTTACCCAAAGGGTGGTGAGGCACTGGAATAGGTTGCCCAGAGAGGTTGTGGAGGCCCCATCCCTGGCAGTGTTTAAGGCCAGGCTGGATGTGGCCCTGGATGACCTGGTCTAGTGCATGTGGCATCCCTGCCCATGGCAGGGGGGTTGGAACTAGATGATCTTTAAGGTCCCTTCCAACCTCAGCCATTCTATGATTCTATAACATTTGGGAAAGCCACTGGAAAACCTGAGACTGGAGCTTAACTCCTGCTGTTGCTTAGTGCAGTGGAGGCTTGAAACTGTTAAAATGATGACAAATGGTTAAAGCTCAGTAACAATCATAAACATAAAAAGCCAAGTTCCACTGATGAAAATCAATGGTAACATTTTCTGAGCCAAGACGCCACAGGACTGAAATAAACGAGTCAGAGCAGTTATTACTTAGCTTATTTACGCTACTGGGTTATTACCCAAGAGGGACTTAACGATATAGGCCCTTGTAAATTTACCAACAGGCCTCTGAGTCTTGTATCTGTTAAAACACATAATGGAGATGGCTGATGTTTACCAGCTCTGCTCATGCTGGGGTCTAAATGTTCAGTAAGGATAAAAGGATGTGACTTGCTTCATTTCAATGTTACTGCCACAGCTTGGCCCACAGTTCCTTTGCAATATCCCATCTTCATTAGTGTTTCTGGCCAACATGGGCAACAAGGCACAAGCAATTCTGCCTTTATGCAGAAATTAGGCAGAATCTTTTGGGGTTTTTCTTTATCAAAATAGTCAAAAGAAAGAGGTTTTCTGAAGAACAACTGATATCTCTTTAAAGGCAAAAGCCTCCTTGCTTCGTCAGTCTGAAATCAACTGCAGTGAGCTGCAAAACCCCAGCAGGGAAGGTCTGAGCCAATCTGCTGTCTGTTTGCAATGAAGAAGGGACATGGCCACCACAGACCCATTGGAGAGGGAGTGCAGGAGAGGGTGATGGGAGAGTTAACCACCCATGGCATTAATCCTGCCTGAACCTGGGTGTCAGGCTGCCTGCCAAGTCGGGCACTTATCACTGAGTGGCTGTCCTGGTGCTTGTTGCCCAGCTGGGATGGCTGTGCCCTATCTGCAGCCTTCTCCCCTCCTCTCCCTGAAATAAAGACTAATTATCTCACCATTAAGTGACCCCAGGTGGGCCTGAGGAACTGGCCTACAGTGATTAGACTGTAAACTGTCCCCTGTGTCTGCTCTGGGCAATAGCACAGCCCTCAAACAGCTGCATCACAGAGACCAGCAAGCTGCAATGCAAAGGCAGGAGTGAGTGACCAGGGGTCAGTCATCCTCTACACCAACGTTGCTGGGGAACTCCTCTTTAAAGCCACAGCACTAATCAAACTAATCACCACTCCACTGCTACAGAGTGTCTTATGCAAGCTCCTCCAGGAAGCTTTCCAGATTTGAGGTTGTTCAGCCTGGAGAAAAGACAACTTTAGGGAGACCTTAGTGCAGCCTCAAGGGACCTACACGAAAGATGAGAAGAGACTTTTTAGCAGGACCTGTTGTGACAGGACAAGGGGTGATGCTTTGAAACTAAAAAGAGGGAGATTTAGACTAGATATGGGGAAGGAATGTTTTACACAGAGTGGTGAGACACTGGCCCAGGTTACCCAGAAAGGTGGTAGGTACTTCATCCCTGGAACCATTCCAGGTCATGTTATCTGAGGCTCTGAGCAACCTGCTCTAGTTGCAGATGTCCCTGCCCAGAGCACAGGGGTTGGACTAGATGACCTTGAAATGTCCCTTCCCACCCAAACCAGTCTATGATTCTATGAGATCTGCTGATCTAGGGGGGTTTGGCACCTGAAGCTTAGCAGCAGGTGGAGTTTTGCACACTTGTACAAATGCAAAAGGGCAGACAGCATCCCCTCACCTCACCTGCTGCTTCAGAGTAACCCTGTAAGTGGGAAAATCCATGCAGGAGGGACACAAGGACCCAAGAAGATGCTCTTCTAAGCCTGACTCACTTGCAGTGATTCAGCAGAGGTACAGCTAGGAACCTAACTGAGAACAGCTCTTCCTCTCTTCTTGCCACTAGACCCCACAATTTGCTTTGCCTCTTGCCACAGGGGGAACATGTGACAACTCCAGATAGAAAAAGTGACACCTAGCAAACAAGAGAGCTGCCCAAGTCACACTGTTCCCAATGCAAACCCTCCCCATCAAGTATATTCTGAGTTTCCTAGGGTAAAGGAAACAGTCTTAAGAATGAAGCCCTTCTGAAATGTTGCTACTGAAGAGCCACTGTTGAGGAGAGTGATTCTTCAACCACTGCTACACCCTGCTTGGCCCTGCACAGGGGATCAGGTAAGGCTATCAGCCCACCAGAGACTCCAGTGGCTGGGCAGTCCTTTTTGAGTGTAGCTCTCAGCAGGAGCAGTCAACACTTACAGGAACTCTGTCGCTTAGACTCGACCAGGAAAACACCACTGAGATCACCAAGAGCAGGAGGTTGACTTTGGCAGCAGTGGAGAGGAAACCAGCCCAGTGAGACATTGCCACCAGCCTGAAATGCAAAGGAAAACAAACCCAACTTTAGTCTGCAGTTTCACAGGTTCCAGCATCCTTTCAAGGCAGCACAAGTTCAGGAGTGTGACACTGTAGGACACAGAACACCTCGAGGTGTTAGCACACAGGTCTCATCGGGGGCAGCTAAATAGCAAGGGGTGTCAATGGTACTGCTAATGCAGTTTGGGACAGGTAACAACAAAACAGCTTATACTGGCCCCTCAGGGACTTATCTCTCTCCCAGAAAATATGAAGAGATCTGCAAGCCTTGTTCAAAATCACTATGTTAGAGCCATGGATGACAACGATCACAAAAAATAAAAGCCAGTGCAATCCTGCAAAGGCTTTTTATGCCTGAGCCTCATTTCAAGCATAGAACTAGCTGCATTAAGTCAAATTAAACAAAACTACCAGCCATCAAAGGATCAGGGGTTTATCTAAATCCATATGTAGGCTTTCCTTGAGGAAAACAACATTTTGCAGGGGTGAACAAGGTTTACGCATGGTGGCTCCTGCAGCACAAGGCTTTCCCCACTGCTCAGAGCACCAGCTCCTGCAGACCGAGAGCTCAGGAGCAGTTCTGTGGCGTACAGCCACACTGACTGACCACAGGCCACCCACTGAACAAGGGAAGGGGAAAAAGGAGGGTCCTGCTCTTGTGGGAGCCAGTGAAGCTCCTGACCTCACCACTATCTGTGCGAGCAGGCTCAGGCAGACACGTGTCCCCACTGCCTCCCCACAACACCAGGCTTTCCAGCCGCCCCCGGTGCTCAGCTCGCTGCTCCTCCCGCTGGGGTGGGGAAGGGGGCAGCCTGCCCGCACACGGGCTGGAGCAGAAGTTCCTTTGATTGGCTCTAAATTTACACGCTGCTAAATTAAACTAAATGAGGTCTTTGAAAAGAAGATGGGACTGATTAGTTCCGTTCAAGTACTCCTCCATTACTCATCCCTCCCTCCAGCCTGCTCCTACTCCTATCCAGGTTTTCAAGAATCTCCTCTCATACATGCAGTCCTAAATACCCTGCTCTCTCTCTCTGTTGTCCATCACATTCCATCACACATTTTTTTCCCTTCCTTAAAGCAACAATCTTCTATTCCACAACGTGGAAAACATGCTCACAGGCAGACACAGCACCAACTCCTGCCACCAAAGGACCTCTCCTGCAAAAAAACCTCTGGGGACATGGAGGGAGTAGAGTCCACTCCTTCCACCCTGTTCCTCCTACCTTGTCTCCCCACTCTATTCTGTTACTTCTTCCTCTTCCTGCTTGGTTTTTGCTTTAGCCAAAAAAAACAAAATAAGGCAAACCACCACATCACACTGGTCAGAGATGCACATCTAGCAAAAGGCAGGAGAGCAAGGAGCCAACTAGCAATGCATCTGATACACATCTGCATCTTCTACAAACTCCTGACTCAGAGTCTTCCTGAACAGCAGGCCTCTACTTTGAGCTCAAATCCAGATCAAATAGATTTTTGGGTTTCCCATTAATTGCCTTCAGAGCAGATTTGGACTTTTGACACCCACAGCACCCCTCAGCAATGAGTTCTGCTGCTTAACTCACACTGTTCACAAAAGTACCACCTTGCATTTCTGACCTGGTGCTTGATAGCCTCCTCCAGCACCCTCCTCTTTTCTAAAGGCTCCAAGAACCACCCCAAGGACCCACAAGCCCCAATTAAACTACAACCAGAGTAGAAGAAAAGCTCTCCACTTCCAGAAGACAGGCAAAGACAAGCTGTGGCCAAAGCCTCCATCTCTCTCTCAGAGCACTGCCAAGTGCAACAAGGCTGCAACCAATACCCAGGTTTCTGTGCTGGAAAAGCCAGAGCAGAATTCACAGGCTCAAAGTGCATCTGCTCCCAGAAGATCCAGGTACCCTTCTGGCCAATGCCACAGCAGAGAGGAGCCCTCCCCTCAACTCACCTTGGAAAACACTGCTGCTTTTGACATAGGAAACAGTTTTGGGGGTTGGGTTTTTTTTTTTTCAGTTATAAAACAAGCAGCAAAACTAGGATAATGAAAAATAGATGTATCCCTAAAACTTTACCTGCAAGCCTGGAAATAAAGAGAGAAAAGAAGAAAAAGAGATTCAACAAAGCAGCAGCTGAAAGAAAACACGCACTGCCATAAAAATAGAGCTCACGTGGACCCAGAAGGCTGCTAGCAAATGACAGCACAGCCTCTTTAAAGCCTACCACCTCATGCCTGCCTGGAAGATGACATCTACACAACAATTAGCAGTTTGCTGAGGTCCCAGGTAGGCAGGAGGAGCCAACATGTGAAATCTGAGGGTTTGAAGCTCCTGGAGAGAAGCCTGTGCAGGCTGACATCTCGTTACCAGACAGACGTACGCGGAGGGCGTGAGAGGATTTCCAAAGCCAGTGTGATGTGGATACAATGCAGTCTTAGAAACGACCCTCACAGCCTGCAAAGCAAAAAGGGTGGGAGCAGTGACCCCCCCCCCCCCATCTGCATGGGGAGCACTTGCTCTCATTTAAGGACATCATTTGGACCCAGCAGCACCCACGTACAGCTGCAGACAGCCAGCACCAGACCTACTACAGAAGGGCCACGAATCCCCCTTGTGTGGGGTGGGATGTTGGGTTTTTCCCTTTAATCCTCTTGTGTCAAAGAAAATCAAGTACTAGAGAGTGAGCAAAGGGTCACGCTCAGAGAAACCTTTGTGTCTGGCAGTGGTCCTCCCATCAGAGCAGGTGATGTTCTCAGCTTCCCAGCACAGAGGGGTTCTGCTCTGTGGCTCCAGAAACCCCTGTCTGCACTGGTGGCCACAGAAACAATAGCATTGCCATGAAGTTCTCTATCAGCAGGGACATTTTCACTGATTTCACTAGCTGCACATCAGTAAGTGCTGCACAGCCCTGTGAATGTGGTTGCCATAGTCATAGGTGACAGTTCAAAGCAAGTCAGTAAGAGGAATATATTTCATTAATGCCTTCTGCTGCTGGGAACACACCAGTCTTTTATGTCCTAACTCAAAGCCCACGCTGAGTATTCTGTGCCACTCAAAGAAATCCATCTGAAGCCTCATCTGAATTCTGATCCACTTCTCTGGGAATGCACACTGACATCCTGGAGAGCTCCCCAGCACCCTCACCAGGCTCTGGTTTTATGGCCAACTGGAAGCTATAACAATAAGCTAATCCTTGTTGTCATCTAGAGATTGAAGGGAGCAGCATGGGAATTACAATCCTGGGAGGGACTGAAAAGATGTGTAGATGTGGTGCTGAAGGACATGGTTTAGTGGTGACCTGGCAGCGCTGGTTAACAGTTAGACCTGGTATGTAAAGATCTCTTCCAACTAAAACAGTTCTATGATTCTATGACTCTAGGCTAGATATGAGGAAGGGATTTTATACAATGAGGATGGTGAGACACTGGCCCAGGTTGCCCAGGAAGCTAGTAGATGTCCCATCCCTGGAACCATCCCAGGTCAGGTTGCTTAGGGCTCTGAGCAACCCGGTCTAGTCGCAGATGTTCCTGGTGACTACAAGGGGTTGGACTAGATAACCTTGAAAGGTCCCTTCTGACCCAAATCATTCTGAAACACATGCTTACAGAGCCTGGCACCTACCATGCAATCATGCAACTCTTGTATCTGCCACCAACAAACAAGAACAATAAATATTAATAACCCCTACAGGCTCCCTGCTTAGCCGTCAGCTAACATCAGCCCCTCAAAAGGCAGATCAGCTGTGATACCACCTAACATTGGTCTTTCCTACAAGTGCTGCCAGGTGCTGATGCAAGTGAGAGCACAGCATAGATGTCTCCAGCTGCAGAAGACACACAGCAGTGCCTGGACATGAGGAGGGCAGCTCTCAGCACACGTGCACCAGCCACAGCTCCACATGAGGCAGAGGAGTGTGTTGTTGTGGGACACTAATGGATAAAGCTGGCATCACCCCTTCTACCCAACCACAGCAACTCCAGCTCTGTTGTTTATAGTATAAACAACTTCACACAGTTTAACATTAAACATCATTTAGTCTATTAATTAAGTTTACTTAATGAATTCCTTCAGAAACCAGCGTTCGCAGAAAATGCTGCTCTCCAGAGGGCAGGAGCAGAGCTTTACACTTGGGTAGTTTGAAGCCTGAGCAGGGCTGCTGTCATCCTCTCCACCCACTCCTTAGTGGTGATGGCAGAAGAGGCCACTCTCACACACAGAATCACAGAATATTAGGAGTTGGATGGCTCAGTAAGACCCCTGACTCCAGGGGCTGCAGCCAGCATCTCTCCGGCAGTCCTCAGCCCCTCCATGCCAGAGAACCCCAGCTCCAGGATTAGGGATCTTTGCTCTGCTC
The DNA here is from genome assembly GCA_013399015.1 of Galbula dea. Lineage (NCBI taxonomy): Eukaryota > Metazoa > Chordata > Aves > Piciformes > Galbulidae > Galbula > Galbula dea. Next base: position 1,270,022 of record VWZX01000354.1, read on the forward strand.
AGGATGGAGTGTCAAGAAGCAGAGCATGCCTCAGAGATCAGAGAAATGAATTTATCATTTATTATTGATAAAAAAATGAATCTACCTCAATTTCTGGCAGCTGCTCTCACAGGGCTCTGTGACTGTCTGCACACACACACACACAACACCATCCCCCTGCAGAGCTTTGGGGCTAGAGAAGAGGTTTGAGTCTGTACCAGAGCATGGGGGCTGGTTTGCACCAATTTAGGACTTGTCTGGAGAGAATAGATGTGCAAGGACCTTCAGGACAAACATCCTTCTGGAAGATGCCACTGCCTGACCTCAACCATGCAAAACAGCTTTCTCCTTCCTCATCCCCTCCCCACCACCCAAACCCCAGCTGGAAACACCTCTCCTCCTGTCCATACCTATTCCCTTCTGCTCCTTGCTGTAATTCCCCATGCACAACACATACAATTAAGTGATGTTTTTTCCCCCTTGACATGTATCTGTCATTTCCACCAGCCCCTATTTGCAAGGTGACACCTTGGCTCAGGCTAACCTGGGAGGCTGCCAGTGTTCAGCACATTATTTTTTACCCCTTCTGCTTGGAGAATCTAACAGGCAAGAAAGCACACACCACACTAACCAGGGCACCCTGATGTCCCACTGCAGCTGGGCCCACAGAGAGCCAAAGATTTAATTGGTGTACTCCCAGCCCCCCTGGAAACAGCTTTTTATATTCTCCAAGTTCCTGCTGTTCACTCATGGCTCTCACATCAAATAACAACCTCCTCCCCCTGTCAGGTGTTGGCTTCCTTCTGAAGAGACTCAATTAAGAGGTTAAAGAAACAATGCAAAACTGAAGCTCGCTGTTATCAAAACCCATCACTGAGGCATGAGGCACACAAGTCTCACAGCAGCACCTGCCCCAGTACAAGCACCTATCCCCCACGTCTGCACCTCGGCCTGTTCCCACCAGGATCCTCCCCTGCCAGCTCTGACTCAGCCCAGAGGTTTCCCCCTGGGACTGCCACCTCTCCCGAGCCGAGGACACCCACTGCAGCAGCTCTGTGGAGCGCCCACTGCAGAGATGCCCTGGCAGCAGGCAAGCAAAGGGCTCCTTCAGCAGCCCCTATCGATCTGCCAGAAACAGTGAGGTGTGAAGTTTTATGAAAAATGCATTTCCTCACCTCTGCACAGTGCACCAGGTGGCACTGACAGCTGGGACTCGACGTGACAACCCATGGGGACAGGTCACAGCGGGGAGCAGCCTGGCACATGGGCAGCGAGCGTGTGGCCGCCCCACTGTGTGCTCTGGCTATGGGGCCAGGACTGATGTGGCACAGCAGCCCATGAGATTATCATTATTATTTTATTATATAGGACATCTGGTGGGATGCCCAGCACAGGACCTCCCCTGCAAACAAGTTGGGCTCCCCCATGCTTCCAGTTTTGTGGCAAGTTCTCAGTTGAAAAGCCACCAGTATCGTGGGCAGAATCCACCCAGGAGCTGCCGGATCAGCTGCCAGCACCAAAAAGCCAGAATAATGCCCTAACAAGTCAATCTCAAATCCTCCCTTGAAGAGGAATAAGGAGCTCCCTGGGGATGAACACAACCTACTGCCAAGGTCCCTACTGTTGGGACCACTCCTGGCTTTGCCTCAGATCTCTACAGGAATCCAGGCAAGTCTTCCCCCATGGCAGGGCTCAGTTGCTCCACTCCTAAGACAGTTGTCACAGTTATAATCAAGGGAGTCATGGGGCTCCTTCTGCTAAGGGCTACAGAGATATCTTCATGTGCTTAGATGAAAGGCATTATCTGAGTTTGCTTATCTTTTTCACTGCATTAGTACTTTTAAAGTGGTCTCAGAGGATGCCTTTCATAAGCAATTAAAAAAGCCCTGGGACAGTAATGAGCACGAAGAGAGAACAGAGACACTACCAGTATGATCATTTAGAAGCGACTCTCACGATGATTTCCATCCTTCCACCCAGGCATTTCCCACCAAGATTAAAAAGCAAGCCTTGCTCCTCAGGAATAAGAGCCTCCCCAGTCCAAAACCAAAGCAGAACAGCCAGCCAGCAGCAGGCATCATTCATTCAGCAGGATTTTTCCTAAGGAAATAGAAAATAGCAAAGAGCTGTAAATGCAGAAGTAAATTCTCAGACACAGGAAGCTGAAAGAGAACATAACTCCTTCCCTCCCCTGTTCTTCATCATCTACTTTGAGGAATGGCTTTCTGCTTGGAAGATGGTTACAGACTGACATGTGCTCACACTGCACCTAGGATCAAGGTGCTCCAGCCTTCATTGGTCCTTGAACACTGTTTTAAGCTTAATAGAATTGAGGGAAGAAGCAAAGAAACTGCCTGTGCACAAAGTACCATCAAATACAAGGAGTCCACAGCTGAAAAAGACATTTCTTATCTCATGTGAGACAGGGAGAGCTATTTTAGACGTTACTTGTAGCAAAGGATGGAAAAAAATGGTTGAAAATGTGACAGGGCAGCATCCTTTTAATTAAACAACCCCTCAGGCACTGCAGAACTGCTCTGGCCAAGTGCAGGCATTTCTGTACATTGCATTTCCACTTCCTCAGGGGCAAATGCAGGCCCAAGTCCTCCAGCAGTGAAAGTTTCCCCTGGAAAATCCCTCTGGAGGTCTGAGTGTTGTTATTAGATGGTCTCAAGTGTCCACATGGGCTGTGACCTTCCTGCTGTCATCCCACCTCTGTTAAGCAGAGCTTTGATCCCCAAAGTGATTCCTTCTTTCTTTTTGCTGCCTAGACATGAAGGATGCTGGAATTCCTGAGCATCTCAGCTTCTGATGGGCAGACTTTCATGTTGCAGAGTGCCCATCTCTGCAATTCATCTGGTTTCTTTGTGATCTGTGCAGAACAGGGTTTTCCCTGGGGAAGTGAAGTCCCACTGGCACTCATCTCCTGTCCTGTCACAGTGGAACAGGCTGTATTGGTGCTTCAAAGAGCTCCTCAACCTTAAATCCTTATGGCATGGTGACAAATCAGGGAATCTGCTTCTGTACATCTGACAAATCCCAGCAGTTTGTGAAACAGCATTTCTGTGGATGCCTTAGCCACCATGGGAGCCTGTGTGTGCTCAGCCACACTGGTCACCGTGCTGAGGGCTGCAGGGTCCACGTGGCTTCAGCAATTGCTTGGTTACAGGCATCTGAACTGTGACTCTGGCCCTCCCAGGTGTGCACAATGAAGGGTCATGGAGAGAGACCCAAAGGAGTAGCAAACCTTCCAAGCAGTAGGACTGCTCCCAGCCCACAGGTCCCTCTGGAGCTCCATGACCATGCTCACTGCTCTTCAGAGCTGTGGGGTCCCATTTCTCCACCTCACTGACCCTCAGCCACAGCAAAGGCAGGCTCCAGCAGCCCAAAACCTGGGCTGGGGAAGGACAAAAACAGAGGTGCAACCAGAAGTGGGTTTCCTCTGTGATTTTTCTCTTCCAAGGGACGACAACTATGCTTGAAACCTCAGCATCCTTCAGTCCAAAAGAACACGCTCACTGTTCCTCATGTGGAACTTGGGCCAACAACAGGAGACTCAGCCATGTAAAAGCAACATCCTTCTGTTAGAGAATATCCTATAGAGCTGTTTTGTGGACTGGCACATCTCAGTAGCTCAGCAGCACCAGTCCACGAAAGATCCTCTCCTGGCTGTCACTGCATCTCCTGCCTCTGCAAACATCACACAATGCCACCAGGCAGTGGGAACCAGCAGCCAAAGGATACAGGAATTTTTGCTGTTTCTTGGCTCTTGCTGTATGGCTACTTGCAAAGCCCAGGAGGACTCTCAAAACATCCCTGCCTGCTGCAAAAGCTAACAACAGGCTGCTAGACACTCCTGGTCTTTAAGCTCTGATGAAAGATGCATCTGCAGCACCTTTCTCTCTGCTCAAATTGCAAAACATCCCAAGCAGCTTCCTCCACATCCTAGTGGTGCCACAGCCTGGCATAGAGGAGATGCCAGGTCCATCACAGGACTGCCAGGCCACAGTTGTACAGATGAAGGTTCAATGACAGCCTCCAGACTGACTTCCAGTGCATGCAGACATCACGCCTGGAGGTAAGTTTTGGCACTGCCCCTCACCAAGAGTGTAAGAAGCCTGAGTGCACCCAGAACCAGGCAGGAACAGTTACTCACATGTAGAAGGGTTTGCAGCAGCAGGGGCAGACTGTATGTTTTTTGGAGGCAAGGACCCTGTCATTTATGCATTAAATAGCACACTTTTTGCTATTCAGGAAGAAATAATAATTACAGTGGCCTCCAGTCTCCAGCTCTTTCTGCCTGTACTTAAAGAAAGAGCAAAAAAATAGGACCAAAGCAAACAGTGCTTCCACAAAAATCTCTGAACTGGCTTTTAGCTGCTGGACAAAAGGGAGCAGCTGAGGAACATTGTCCAGTCTAATTTCTGTTTCGTAACAGCAGGCAGGCACTGCAGGCAAAGCACTCGGGGAGGCACAGCACCATGCGGGTGGCTGAGCAGAGCTGACCTTCAGCCTCCTGCCTCACCACAGCTCTCCAGGTGTGCCACAACCACCCAGACATGTGCTGCCCACGGTGCCTGCTGCTTTCATCACTGGATAAGGAGTGCTGACCCAGCCTGGGCATCTGGTGGGCTCCATGTGGCTAAGTGCTTCCAAACAGCGCTGGAGGAGCCAGCACGCACCCCTGGGCTGCTCTATGTGCACAGCTATGAGATGCTGTCTCACAGACTCATTTCCAGCACACATAATTCTCCTTCTAATCAAGGACTCGGTCCTGTTTCAGTGGAGATTTATAGAGAGGGCTTTTTCTCAGAAGCAGGAATAGGTGGACAGCAAGAAAGAAGAAATTAATGAACATAACAATTATTCCCAAAGTTGCAAAGAGGAGCAATTGCTCACCTCAAGACAACTCTGGGAAACAAGATTAAAATGCTTAGGGGACAATCTCAAAAGTGCAGGTAATAGAAGAGATAAAATGTATTTACGTTATCTCACAGGGGACAGGTACTTTTTATTCTGCTGAGGAATGTAGTATTCCACTCCTCATTACAGTGTTAAAAGGGTGCCCTAAAAAAAGGCAACTTAACAAAGCATCTTTCATGGCAACTGATTCTGGTTCCAGAAATGCAGGCTCTCTTCTTCTGCCCTGCACAACGTGGAGCACAATGAGTAGCTGCAGGAACACCCAGCACACAAGCAACGTTAATAATCTAAGCAAACAGCACAGTTTAAGAACCAGCAAAAAAAGAGGCTGGAGTGGGAGATGGGCTAAACCAATGCTCCCTCCCACTGACACATTGTAAGAGGAGGAAGAGGGCAGGCTTCCCTTCCCCATCTCCCCCAGTGCCTGCAAAGCACTGGCTGCCAGCTAACAGACTGCACCTGCAGTACCCACCAGCAGAAACAATTTGTCATATGTCAGATCAAATAAACTCTTAGGAGACCACTGTACTCCCTGAAGCAGATGGCTGCCAAACTCAAAGGAGAACTCCAAGAAACCTCCCTGGCCCATATCAGACCTCAGTGCTTAAGACGACCAGCACACTTCTCACTTTAAAACACATCAGTCCAGCGCACGCTGTTCCCGGCCAGCTCTCCCATGCAACACAGCCATCAACAACACCTATTAGCAAAGAGAATTCTGTCTTCAAATTACCACTCTGGGTTGAAACTCCTCACAGCACAGAAACTTCACGTTCCTCCCCGAGCAGCACAGCTTCTCGCTCGTCCTCGGGAGGCGAACGTTTGTCAGAGAGCCTTGGCGCGGTAACGCGCTGCGAGGGATTGTCATCTGTCTGAGCACGCACTCCTCCTCTCCCAGCCAGTCTCACACACTCTCCCACTAGCACTCAATTCCCAAAAAACTCAATTACAGATTACTTTTTGTCTTTTAAAAAATAGTCCTACAGCCTTTTTTTCTTCCTGTTCATTCTTGAGCACTGTTGCAGCTTCCCACACCCTGGGCTTGGGTCATTCCAGACCTTGTAGCAAGGCCCCTCGCAGGTCCCGTTTGCTGCATGGTTCTGCAAGAATCATTGAATGGTTCCCCTGGACTCCCGTGGGGGGTATGGCATCCTCCCTCTGGTATCCTGCTGAGCAGGAGAACAAGCACCTAAACCTCCTCTGGGCACACCTGCAAGATTCAATCATGCTGGCCAGTAGTGTGGGGGACCCAAATCCCCAACCTGCTCCTGCGAAGACCAGGCTCAAGTGCTTACTAGTCTGCACAGAAGGCAAATCCCTCAGCCCAGGGCTCAGCCACTGGCTCCAGATGTTCCAGATGCCAGTGTTCTTCATCTGGGGTCAGCCAGCTGAGTCCCACCAAAGCTGGGAAAACCACTCCTAGAAGATGAATAATGGCCTCACTAAAGTTTGTCTGCAAAAGGCTCAAGGTTTCTGCATAGGAAGTTTGACCAGTCCACAGAGGAGGTTACCTGTCTCAAAGCTAAGGGAGAAAGACAGGAGATGCATGAGAAGGACAACAGAAGCAGGAGACATTAATTCAAGCCACCCAAAAGCAACTGCCTGCCCCAAAACACAGCAACAGAGCCTAGAGTAACACTACATATCAACAAAAAGAAGTGAGAAAAAGGAAAACCTGGCAGCCTAAAGCAAGGAAGAAGGAAGCAGGCAGAGAGCATTCCCCTTGGCATTGGTAGTACCAGCACAAACCTCAGCTGTGTGGGTTTTTTTCCAGAGCTTTATAAAGATGCCTCATGACAAGTGATATTTAGACACCATTTTATCTGTACCAAGTCTCCTCTCCAGCCACAGGGACTGGCATCAAGCACAGGGCACTGTTTTGCCAGCCTCACTTGGACAGGATCATTGTTTCCTACAAGCATCTCATCCGCTGTCAAACACCATCAGCCAGTATGTGCACCAGGAGAGCTGTAAAGTACTGGTGGAGCTGCTTTCCAGCCAGGAGCCAAAGGCAGGCTGTTACCACGCCATGGGAAGTGCTGAACCGAGGTCTGCTGCAGGAGGAGGTTAGCAGGCACAAGCCTCTCATTTACAGTGATGCTTTTCAGGTAATTACAGCTGCAGAGACACCAGTCAAAGCCAGGTTCCTGCAATCCTCCCCAGGCTTTACAGGCTCCAGTTTCCACCCCAGGGCTCTCTGGGCAGTGACCCACCCCAGATCAGCCTGCAGGGAACAGAGGCAGCAGAAGGCACAGCCAGCCTTCACCCACAACCACCCCAGCCTGGGATCCACATGCAGGAAGGTTAAGCAGGCAAAACTTCCAGCAGCAAGCCAGGACACAGCTTGAACTCGTGTCTCAGAACAGAGGATGGGGGCTGCTCCTCTGAAAAATTTACCTTCTTTTTTCTTTTCAGCTCTCTGACTTGGAGAGATTTCAGAAAGAAATCAAAGGGCTGCAGTGCTGCAGAAGCCAAGGGCACCTGCACTGATTTCCTCAGCAAAGTCTGGTTGTTTCTAAACAATGGAAAATTTCCCAAACACTAGGAGAAAACAAAACCCAGATTAGCCACCAGAAAGCAGCCAGGACTTAAGGCTGCTCCAGTCAGCACTCTTGCTCTGCTCCTCAAGTCATGCTCTGCACAAACCCAAACAAAGGAGTCCATTTACATCATCATCAATGAATTTCTCTACCCCTACAAAACTTTGTGCAAGTGCCATTATGATTTCCCACAGCCTCCTGCTGACATTGAACAGGTTTCCAAGCTTCCCTGTCAGTACATTTTGCACTCACTCCATGCTTGCTGGAAGGAAGAAAAGGAACAAAACACACTCAAGAGCCACTTGCTTACTCCCAGGACAACAGTGTTGGGTGCAACTTCATTTCTACCTCCTGGCAACCTCCCTCCACCAAGGTTGGTACACACTCCCTCCAGCCACCAGAGACAGGCCCTTCCCAACAAAGGGATGAGCACCTCCTGCTCAGCCCTTCAGTCCTGTAAGCCTGAGGAGGGCCCATCTGTAGGCATCATAACACACTGAGCAACAACACAACATCCCAAACCAGGCCCAGAGCTTGCAGCAGAACTTAGATCACCCAAGGCTCCTGCTGGAAACTTTCCACAGTGTAATAAGTTTATTCTGCAGGCAGGAAGAGATCAAGAAAAATCAATTAAGTCAGAGTAAGAATATAAAAAAACCCCTCCTCCTAAAGTGAGTAACTGCACTAAAGCTGCAATCCTGAGCAGGCCAAGGCCATTTTAAGAGCTATACATTTTCACTTCCACTCCTTGGAGAAGAAAATGGAGTGACTTTGTTCTGTATGCATATTGTCCACCATTTGTTCTTGTCTGTCTATTGATGCTTACTTGGAAAACAAAATTTAATTAAACCCCACAGTACTGCCTAGCCTGGCTTTGAAATATGCCTGCATTAGTGGATCATTACAGCAAATGAAATACAGCTTCAGATCATATTCTTCAAACAACATCCCAAAACATTTACAAATTAAATAATACCCTTGCAGAGAGAAACTAAGAGACACAGTGTTTAGCAAGGGCAAGGAGATGTTTATAGATGAAATCTGAAATGAGATGTGGAGGCAATGAGGCAGAGAGGTACTGCAGGGCTCTTCTAGACCTTATTGAGACAGTTCTCCATCTACCAGAACCTAGACAAGGAAAGAGGATGTCTGTGAGAGGCAGCAGTGTCCCTAAACCTGAGGAGGCTTCAGGGTCTCAAGGCACCTGCACATCCTTTGTGCCCTTTGGAAACCTGGCCAGAGCCATGCTGCTCACAGGGAAAGGAGCAGTGCAAATCTGGCCTCTCAGCAGGCTAAAAGGGCTGCAGAAAGGTGTGGATGAAAGTTACACTGCTAATACTTACAGGGAGGAGAAACACAAAGGGAGCTTTGGTTTCTGAGGATAAAGCAGAAGCAGGTTAGTGAGTCAGCACTGGTCATGGCAGCAATGCCTGATGTTGAGCAAAGCAAAGCAGCCTGTTAAAAAGCAAGTGAATATTACATGAGCCTTACAGCTTGGGCTTGAAGAGATCCAGGATTTGTGTTTTCCTTAATAGCATCTGAGGCAATGCCAAGTGTTCTTTGACAAATTATTTACTCTGAGAAATCCTTTTCCCCAAACAGGCATCCCATTACTGCATCCTTCCTCACATAAGCCTGGAAAAGGCTAAGCCCTGCAGCTCCTACTGCCCCATGGCCATGGTGATGCACCCATGGACTCCAGCAAGAAGGCAACTTCCCCAAAGCAAAGGCTGAAGATGGCAGAGTTCTCACCAGGGAAAGGTGGCCTGCAGGTGCCAAGTGTGTGTGGTGCTACCAGGCAGGGCTTTTTTGAGAAAGAGGCTGCACCTCAAATCCTGGGATCAGTTTTGGGTCCCTCACTACAAGAAAGACAATGAGGTGCTGGAGTGTGCCCAAAGAAGAGCAATGAAACTGGTAAAGGGTCTAGAGCACAAGTCTTCTGAAAAGTGGCTGAGGGAACTGGAGTTCTTTTGCTGACAGAAAAAGGAGGCTCAGGGGAGATCTTCTCACTCTGCAACTCCCTGAAAGGAGGTTGGAGCCAGGTGGGGGTTGGTCTCTTCTCCCAGGTAACAAGTGACAGGACAAGAGGAAATGGCCTCAACTTGCAACAGGGGAGGTTCAGGTTGGATGTTAGGAGCAATTTCTAAAATGAAAGAGTAGTTAAGCATTGGCCCTGGCTGCCCAGGGCAGTGGTGGAGTCACCATCCCTGAAGTGTTCAAAAAATGTGTAGATGTGGCACTTGGTGACAGAGTTCAGTGGTGACTTGGCAGTGTGAGGCTAATGGCTGGATTTAACAATCTTGGAGGTCTTCTCCAATCTTAATGATTCTCTGACTCTGTAAGCAGAGCCTGCCAGGCTCTGGGTGAGCTGGAAATGAAGAAGAAAACCTTGCAAGGGCACCTCTGGATCCATTTTACAGGAAGGTGGTAAAAGATTCACAGCTGCTGCCCATGTCAGGGATGAATTCCCCTAGGTCCTGCTGAGTTCTCATCAGCATGCTGAATCTATTATTTAACAGAAAAATGTTCAGCCTGGCACAATCAGTAAAAGCTGTCAACTTCCACCCTATGCAGGGCTTCCTCTCTGTGAATCATGGACTCCTCAGCAGCTTCACATCACACAAGGACAACCAACAGCTATGGCATGGGATGATCCATGATGCATCACCTCACCAGTGCTACAGTAACAATGAGCACTAGAACCCCAGACACCACACAGCATGTGGCAAAATTGGGTAAAACCCACCAGAATATAGAAACTGCAGCCCAGGATCCTTCCTAAAGGAAAAAGACAGTGGTATAGAGACACTGGGAGTAACATAAGAGAGCTAGCACACAGAGCATCCTTCCTGCACTTGGAAAGAAGACTCTGACAAGGCCATGTGGGTCCAAAGCATGCTGATGTTCTCCTCACCTCTCACACCACAGCCTCCACCTGGATCAACCTCTCACAACCCTACACACCCTCACTCTCCCTTCAGCAGACAGCACAAAAGCTGCCAGGCAGCACTTAGGCTGCCTCAGGCTGGCTTTCCACTTTCCAGGCTGTGGCAAAGCCTCCCTGACACTTAAAAGCAGCACAAGCAGCCTGCAAAAAAAAGATGAAGTTAGCTGAGCCTCCTGCAGCCATGCTGAGGTGAGAGCAAGCTGCATGTGCTGCAGTCACCAGGCAGCAGGAGCATGCCCAAAGTGGGGCAGCTAGCCTGCAGCATGAGGTGAAAAATGACCAGGCTTCACATTCACAAGTATTTCTAGACTTGTGCTCATCTCCAGCTCACCAGAGCTCTTCTCCACCTCTGGACCTACCAAGAGGGAGGTATGAACATTTCAAACTGACCAGCATGCCAGTTTGCTGAAGGAAATAAAGGGACTGGGATGTGTTCTGGTTTGAGTTTGAACAGAACCATTTCTCTTCAGTGATTTGACTTTCCAGCTCAGTCTCTTCCCAGTGATGCACTGCCTGCAGTTCACAGCATGTTCTCACAGCCAGTGGCTGCTGCTAGCACTCAGAACACTTGATGGGGAGAGTTAGTGCCAAGGGCTGGGGTGCAGAAAGGCTCTGCCTTAGACTTGCTCCTATGCAGACCAAGGTCACTGCTAAATCTTGTGTCCTACATTGAGGTGCAGTAAGTCAGAGGTGGCACCTGTGGGGAGGAGGGGACAGGAGAGGTGACCCTAAAGTGGCCAACAGGGGATCCCATCCCATGGATATCATAGTCAGGATAAAGCTGAGGGATCACAATGGTCAAGGTCTTCTTCCATGGCTGGTGTCCAAGGAGGACTCTGCATGTTCTGCCTTCAATCCTGATCTGTGTGTTCCTGAATCCAGTTCCCATCTGCCACTGAGTCCACTCTGGGACTTCCCCAGTGGCTGTCACAGCACCAGTGGTGACATCATTGCCATCAGGGGGTTGGTTCCATATTGGTTTTGTGTCTATTTGTATAGATTTCATTTTATTGTTATTATTTTCATGAAAGCACTTTTAGTTTTCTTTCCCAGCCCATTAGTCTCTTTCCCTTGTTGCCTTTCTGTTCCCTTTGGGAAAGCAGAAGGGTTCAGAGAGTGTCTGTCAGTTGTCTAGTGGCCAGCCCAGCCCTGACCCTTAACAGGATGCCTGACAGGGAGGAGGGGGCACAGCCCAGACACCTCTGACAGTGCCCTGCTTCTGAAGTTCAAGGTTAAACATCACCTTTGCACTAATTTCCAAGTCTGCCTTTCTCAGAAGCCACATCAGGTAATTAGAATCATGATAACTATTATTAGACCATAATATTATTATAGCATTTTTGCTACACTTGACATCTGTTGGCTGATAGATTTAACTGGTACATAAGAAATAATTGAGCAGAGACTTCTGGCAAATGAGCACCAGCACAGAAGATGTATTCTGCCTTGAAAAAGTTAATTTTATGGAAGCCTGCTAAAATTAACAGTTAAGCCTTTAAAACCCCTCATTAATGAAACTACTTGGGTTGAAAGTAGGCAGCCATTAAAAAAACCCTGACTTGTCTTTAGATGCTTAAAGGCATCTCCCTGGCTTGGTATCTCCTTCAACTCAACATATGCATCTCCTCCCCATCTACTGCAGTGACCCAGAGGCTTCCAAAACTTCCTTCCACCCTCCTTTTCCTCCCTTTGCAGCAGGAGTTTGAATTGTTTGGGTAAAAAGAGTCTGACTGCACAGAGAACCAGCATAATCAGGACTCTTACAACTTGCTCACTGAAAATCCTACAGAGTTATCAGCAAACACACCTCTAGAATAAAGTACAGCTTCTCACATCCTGCAAAGCCCAAAGGGCTCTGCAAAGCAGACTCAGGATGCAATTTATCCACCAGCAAGACTCAGTCATAATCCAGAGTGAAACACAACCTTTCTACCAGTATTTAACTAGAGCACACAGATCCCAGAGAGAAGCAAGGAAGGATCTAACAGAAACCACAGGAATGCTTTTGAGAGGCTGAGTTTTCCCCCTTGGAACTGAAATTTGGCCAGGGCATCCACCATCAGCTGTGGACCACTAATGGAGGACAAAGAGGCCACAGCTTGTCCATCCCATTGATGGTGTCCCTGGAGCACAGCCTGAGCAAACAGCTGTGGCCAGATACCTCCAGCCTCAGCCTGGAGAGGTGAAGAGATGAAAACCACAGGGGAAGCCTGCATTGTCCTTGAATCCAGTGGGGCCCAAATTTCACCCCACAGTTACACTGATGTACAAAGGAAGAGGGTACAGAGGGTGGAAGTGCACTTCAGAGAAGGACTAACCTCTTGAAATTCAAAAAGCTGATCACATCAGCTCAGCACTTACAGAACTCAGGGGAGGTTAGAGCTGATCCTGTCTGGACAGGGATGTTTTCTTCAGTTACAGTAACTCCTCTTCCTTAAGCTTAGTTCAGACTGAGAAGGTGACCAGCAAAGCCCTGGTGGAATGAGGTATGTGGCAGTGCTCCCACAGCAACACACTACACAGGAATAAAAATGAGTAAAAATTAGTTTCTCCAGAGCAAGTATGTTGTGAGTTTGGCTTTTGTTTTTGGTTTGTTTTTTTTTCCCCCCCAGAGCAGAGCAACCACACAAGGAACTTTGAATTGCTAAAGGAGAAAAAAAACATGTATTTTTACTAGCTTAGTCACAGACAGACAAGTCTAACTCTCACTGAGGCACTGAGACCTACAACCAGACCTACAGAGGAGCAAAAGGGAGCAGGACACTACAGACACAAATATTCCCCCTGCACACCTCTCTGCTACCAAAGCAGAGACACCCAGGGAACTCTCATTGAAAGCAGGACTGAGCAACTGGAAGACTGCCTCTGAGCAGTGCTGGTCCTAGCAAGTGCCAGTGAGAAGCTCCAGTTAAATGAGCTTTATGAAAGCTCCTGAAATCACCTGAGTCCTTCAGAAACAGGGCACAAACCTCCCTCTACAGACAGCTGCCCAAAACACCTCCCACCAGCACAATGGCATTAAAGCAGGCTTTTCACTCTATCCATCCAGCACTCCCAGGCAAACCAGAAGAACCCAGACCAGGCAAGCTCTCCTTAATGATACAGAGTGCTCATTACTAAGAAGAAAATCCCAAACCAAAGCAAAGCAAATCCAACACACACACACTTTAGGGGTAGCTATCAATGATTCCCTGCTACAGCCAGAAAAAAACTCATATATGGGCCCTCAGAGCTCAGTCCAGGTCTGCTTCTATTCATCCTTTTCATTAATGGTCTGAACAATGAAAGAGAAAGTACTTTTATACAAGCTGAAAGGCTGCCCAGCAGCTAAGAGCTAGAAGCACTCTAGAGGTCACCATCAGAATTGCTAAACTGAAGAAAAGTTCCAAAAGCAGCCATGAATCAATAAAAACAAGGAAACCATGCAAAGAACTGCACTTGGAAACAGCAAAACCAAAGCTTAAGCACACAAACAGAGCATGAGGGAAACCTCTCTGGACAGATGGAACACCTGGGAAAGCTGGGGGCTGCAAACATGAGGTGTGACAGCACAGCTCCAGCTGCAAACAGCTAAACATCCTTCTGTGGTTTAAGAACAGAAAATTCCTAGTTCTGGGCTGGAAGGCTGTGCTCAGTCCTAGGTGTCACCCTAAAAAAGTCACAGACAAACTGGAGGCTCTAGGCAATAAGCAGAGCAGTCAGCAGTGCAGAACACACAGGCCCTGAACAGCTGCTGAAGGGTTTCTCCATCCCTCTGCTCCCCTCCAGGGTCATTAGCAGCTCTCAGCATTTAACAGCATTTACAAGGACAACCATCCCCTGGGCTCTCCATTCTGTGAAGGCAAGAGACAAGTGACCTGCTTAATGTGCTGCAAGGGCAAGCCAGACAGTGTATCAGGCTTTCTAAGACCAGGATTTCATCAAATCCCAGAGGGAGCTTGTGCCCATCCAGATCTGCACTAACATCCAGCACTGCCCAGTCTGGAGCTGAGCATCCCTTGCTCAGCCTCAGGACAGGGCCAGAGACAAAGAGGCTTTTCCAGCCCTGCATTTCATTTTAGCATCCTCCATCTGGCTACTCCTACACCACTACAGCAGTGCCATCTCAGAGCTAAATAACAGCCTTCTTCTCCCCAAAATACAACACAGCTCCTCAGCCAGCCAAAAGGGCACCCACACAGCCACAACTCCTTCAGTTCACATCTTCATTACCTTTCAAAAACGAAGCCCCTCAGCTCAATTTGCTACCAAGCTACCCTGATGGTGAAGACAACCTTCCTCACACTGCAGGGTGGGGCATGCTGCCCTTGGCAACGGGCAAGACTTCCCTCCTCCCCTCTCACCCTCAAACAACCCTGCTGACCTGTGAGGGAAGCTGTAACACATAAGTGTTACCACCTGGCCACACAGGCAAAGCTATCCTACCCCAGACAGAACAATGTAAGGTGGTGATTGCTGAAAGCAACTGAAATAATTGAAACAAGGTGTTTCAAATTGGGGGAGAGCAGCTGGTGCCAAACCTCAACTGCAGGCTCTGTTAGAAATCCAGCAAGGGGCAGGAGCTGCAAATCCTATGCAAAACCTCCTGAAAGGAGGTTGGAGTGAGATGGAGGTTGGTCTCCTCTCCCAAGGAACAACTGACAGGACAAGAGGAAACAGCCTCAAGTTACACCAAGTGAGGTTTAGGTTGGATATTAGGAACAATTTCTTCCCTGAAAGGGTTGTCAAAGCCTGGCCCAGGCTGCCCAGGGCAGAGCTGGAGTCACCATCCCTGGAGAGGTTTAAAAGATCTGTAGATGTGCTGGAGAGGGACATGATGAGTGGTTGGAGGTTGGACTTGATGATCTTAAAGGTGTCTTCCAACCAAAATGATCCTATGATTCTATGAAAAGCAAGGCTTTACTTCCAGGAACACTTTAAGATTTCCCAGTGATTCAAGAGGATTTGGGGGGGTTTTGAGTCAGAGCTTTAGGAGCAAGCTGCCTTGTGAACTGCAGGCAGCAGAGATCTGACAGAGCCTTTGTTAGCATGCACCAACTCCTTTCCTGGGGCTGCTTCCCAGAAGATCCCCAGTGTTGTGTCATTTTCCACTTCAGGTGCTAAGAATATCTGTGTGTTAATAAAAAATAGTAAGTAGCTTTAGAGGGAACTTATCAAGGCAGTGCTCAACAAATCTTAATTAAAGCTGATTCACCTTCCTCACAAGTGCAACTGAAAACAGTATTTCTCAGAGGGGAAAGCTGAGTGGTAAGAGAGCTGAGATGGGCTATAAAAGCCACAGAGGGAGTCAGTAACAGAGAGGATTAGCACATAGAAAGGCTGACTATTATCCCTAAATTTATCCCAATAATCCACTGCCTTGCTAATTCTCAGGGTATACCTGATGTGATTTCAACCACGCTTGCCCACATCTGTATTCAAGTAGACTTCCATCTCCTTGCCATGTAAGAGCAGACAGAGGGTTTGTGGGGTGCTGCAGGGGTTTTAGGGTGTTTTATTGCTCAGGCTAAAGAAATTCTCAACTGTAAAAAAGAAGATGACAATGGGAGCACCAGTGCTGGTCTTCTGTTCCCTTAGGGCACAGGGATGGTGTTTCAGGTTCAAGGGATGTTCTGACATCTCATTAGAAATTGCCAGTATCACAGAATCACAGAATGGTTAAGGCTGGAAGGGAACACCAGAGGTCGAGTCCAACCTCCCTGCTCTAGCAGGGTATCCTGGAGCACATTAATCAGGACTGTGTCCAGATTTGAATCTCTCCAGAGAAGGAGACTACACAATCTCTTTGGCAGCCTACTCCAGCGCTCTGTCAACTTCACAGTCAAGAAGTTCTTCACATTTAGGTGGAGCTTCCTGGGCTCCAGTTTGTGCCCATTGCGTCACGTCCCATTGCTTGGCACCTCTGAGAAAAGCCTGGCTCCATCCTCTTGACACCCACCCTTCAGATACCTCTATACACCAATAAGGTCCCTTCTTGGCCTCCTCTTCTCCAGCTAACCAAGCCCAGCTCCCTCAGCCTTCCCCAAGGGAGATGCTCCAGCCCTTCAGCATCTTTGTAACTCTGTTTCCATCTTTGTTATTTAAAGTGGACACAATGTATCCCTTTAAATCTAGCAAATATTTGGATAAAAGTGTGTCAGACCGCAGGAACTTGCAGACACTGCTCTGACCTCCATGAGCTGCACTTCTGCTTTAAAGTTTCTGGGGCAAGATTTTGGCTGTTTTCACCATCAAAACACCTTGAAGGCTACCAGAAAATCCCAACACAGACCAGGATAGTCATTTTAAGGTAGTGTTGGGGGAAAGAAAAGAGAAAAAAAGAAGTCCATCCCTTAATACTACTACTCCCAGAGCACAAATAAATTCAAAAGGATCCCACAGAGCAGAAACACGGCAGCAGCACGTTCAGTAAATGACAGGGTGTGTCATCAGCTTCTCAGCCATGCAGACTTATCTGCACTTAAAAGGTTTCCTACCACTGCCACACTGGAGCAGGCTCCTCGCCCAGACAACTCTACCAGCAGCAATGCCTCTGCAGATTATGCTCCTTTGGCAAGCAAATTGAACAGTAGCAGTGAAGTCATACTTTCTGCCTCTGAGGCATATTGGTACTAGGTTAGTTCTAACAGCAAAACACTGCAAAATAAATAACTTGCCCCTACCAAACTGTGTCTACAGAAGTTGTTAGTGTAAATCTAGGCCATCTTGAGAGGCGGGTAGTGTTGCTTATTTGTCAAAGATTACTTCTATTGCAAGCGTTAGTCAACCCCTGAAGTTAAACATTTTAAGGCAATATTCCAAAAAGTGTTTATGTACAAAATCTCATTTGCTCAGTTTTCACTCCCTGCCTTTGTGCAACATATAATTTCAATAGCTGTGTGGAAAGACAGCCATATGCAAGCTTGTACCAAAATAATTAAACAGCGTTAGAATTCGGGCCTCGTGTTACTGAGAGCATACCCTGAAGGAAAAATCCATCTGAACGGCCCAGAGCTACACCAGCGGTACCAGGACACTTGGATTCCACAACTGTCCAGGTGCACAGGGGGCTGTGCTCTCCCAGCGTGTCCTTGTGCTCCGGGCAGAATGCAAACTGCTCCTGTTTTGTTGGATTTGCGTTTCAACCCCCCGTGTAAGGGATCCCTGCCTGCCCAGGCACCCTGCCCCGCTCTCTGTGGGTAGGTGCCCAGCACAGGGCCCTCACTTTCGGGCACTTCCAGAAGACAACAGTCCCGGCAGCAGCCTTTGCCTCCCAGCCCTGCCCGAGGCTGGCCGAACCCCCGGCGCGGGGGGATAGGCTACACTCCCTCACTCCGCCCCAGCAGCAGCTGCAGCTCTCCGGGCCCTGCGCCCTCAGAGCCGGGGCAGGGCCTGCTCTGTGGGGCAATCCCAGCCAGGCCTCACCGCCGCTCCCCTCAACCGGGGCATATCAGCAGGACGCGCTCCACGGCGAGGAGCCGCAGCACAACCCCACAGAGCCCAAGGAGAAGCCCCAGCCCCGGCGTGTCTTAGCAGCTCCCCCCCGGCCGACCTCCGCCACTCACCGTCCGCACCGCGCATGCTCCGAGCGGAGCTGCCGCGGCCCCGCCCCAGCGCCATAGCCTCGCGGAGCGGGCACCGCACGGGGAGGCTGAGAGGGGTCTGGTTCCTGAAGCAGACTCACCCAAACCTTGCCCAGGATCACCTTCAGGTGGCTTTGGAATCTCTCCGGAGAAGGAGACTCCACAACCTCTCTGAGCAGCCTGGGCACCCTCACAGCAAAGAGGTTTCTACTCGTGTTCAGATGGAAACTCCTGGGTTCCAGTTTGTGCCCAGTGCCCCTTGGCCCTCACTGGACACCACTGACAAGCATCTGGTCCCACCCTCTTCTTCACTACCCGTCCTGATTTGAGCTGAACAACACTAATTTTCTCCAATGATTTGACTTTCCACCTCAGTCTCTTCTCAGTGATGCACTGTCTGCAGTTCACAGCATGTTCTCACAGCCAATGGCTGCTGCTAGCACTCAGAACACTTGATGGGGAGAGTTAGAGACAAGGGCTGGGGTGCAGAAAGGCTCTGCCTTAGACTTGCTCCTATGCAGACCAAGGTCACTGCTAAATCTTGTCTCAGTATAAAGCTGAGGAATCACGAGGGTCAAGCTCTTCTTCTGTGGTTGGTGTCCAAGGAGGACTCTGTCCATTCCCCCTTCCCAATCCTAAACTGTGTGTTCCTGTATCTAGTTCTCAAAACCAGCTCCTGACTCTGGTTCCCATCTGCCACTGAGTCCAGTCTGGGACTTCCTCAGTGGCTGTCACAGCATCAGTGGTGATGGTGACATCATTGCCATCAGGGGGTTGGGTTTAATATTGGTTTTGTATAGATTTGTGTGTATTTAATTTTATTGTTACTGTTTCCATTAAAGCAGTTTTAGTTTTCTTCCCAGTCTGTAAGTCTCTCTCCCTTATTCCCTTTTCTCTTCCCCTTTGGAAAGGCAGAGGGGTTCATACAGAGCAAGACACTTCTCTAGTGGCCAGCCCAGCCCTAACCCTCCACACACCCCAGGGCAATGGTGTTGTCCCTGACATTGGACACTGATTCAGCTGGATAGGGGCTGGACCATCTTTCCTAAACCAGGCTTCTACCAAGAAAGTTTCAGCCAGATGATCCTTGAGGTCCCTTCCAGCCTGTGAGTCTATAATAAGAGTCTCTGAAAGCTAGTCACCTTGAGGGAGGGACTGACTGACAGTCATTTTTCTGTACTGGTTTCATGGAAAAAGGGGTGAAATAAACAGTTGTTCCAAATAACATTGGCTTTCTTTCCAGGGTGGCCTTACTCTGCTGCTGCTTGCATGCAGACTCCAAGCACTGGGACCTTCACTTGTCATTTGTCATCCCTTGGGTTTCTGTGGGATCATCTTGCCCTCAGTCAGCCTCTAGCCAGTGCTGGGGTGCCAGCAGCAGGTGTCTGTGCTGGAGGAAGCTGGGGGAGCAACAGGATGGACACAGGGACAGCCCTAAGCCCCTGGACAACACTGATGCAGCCAGGCAAAAGCACCCAGTCCCATGGACCTTCCCTGCAGAGGTAGCTGGTTGCAGGGCAGCCTGCTCCAGCCTCGATCTGCCTCTGCTGGGGAATCTTGAGCTCCTGTCCCCTGTGCTGGATGGGTAGTGGGAAAGGAGGAGGTAATATCTGCAAGAGATGCTGCTGGCCTTATGCATCACATCCTCCCTGCTGCTGGCTGCTTCAGCACTCCCTTTATTTTTCACACGTCTTGAGGAAGGTAGTGAAGTTTCAGGTAGATACAAGTGTGTTAATTCACAGCCTTGGCACCTAAAGTCCCCTGGACCATGCTGAAGAAGAGGTGAGAAAGACTGGAAGGCAGGTGGACTGCTGCAGGCTTGAGCCCACAGGTCCCTTCTGTCTCCTTAGCTCACAGCACCATGCTGATTGAAATCGGGTGCCAAAGCATTTCCCACCCCTCTCCTAGCTGGTGACTGAGCGATGGCATTGCAGAAGGAATGGAAAAGCCTCAGCCACAAGCTGACAACCCTCCTCCTGGGAAGGGGCTGGGCTATGGCTGAGGAGCAGCTGGTGCACGAGGATGCCCATGAGCTCCACCACACACCAGGCAGCAGCCAAAAACACCCTGCCATCCCCAAAAGTAAACCTGCAGTGCTTAATTTTTCAGGGAAGACTATTCAGTGACAGCAAGCAACAGCTGATGAGATGACACAACATAAGGAGACCAGCAGGAAGCTGCATGCCCACCCTGTCCCCTGGGCAGGTGTCCCCATGGCTCTGCTCACTCATGCACTTTGTTTTGCTGCAGGCACCAAGATCCTGGAGGCAGGAGACTGGTTGTAAGCAAATCTCAGCTTTCATTTCCAGGAAATTAAATGTTTTCAGTCTTTCCAGGATGGATGTAAACACTTCAAAATCAGAATCTGGAATGAAAATGCACAAAGCCCATCAGGAGTGATCCACAGATATTGAGGTTTGTGGTTTTTATTGGGGTTTGTGGTTTTGTAGGCTGCTGTGTGATTTCTGCAAGACATAACTCCTGGCCTTTGGACGTATGAAAACACTGTCATATTCCAGCCTCTTTCTCCTCCCCACTTTGGGGCTCTGGGCTATCTTGGCTCCTGGAGCAGCATTGCCAGCAGCTTAAAATGGGTCTCATCCAAATGTCTTTTCCCAAACCTTGCCATGGTCTCTCTGGTGAGGGAGATGAGCTGGATCTTCTCAGCTCTTGCCCTGGTTTCTGCCAGATGGAACAGCACGGACAGGATGACCAGGCATCTCCCTGAAGCTGCTGTGAGCCCTTCCATGCAGGCACACCAGGAGCAGCAAGAAACACCCCCACCCTCCCCCACAAACTGTGTGACCTGGTCTAGGGAATCCTGCTGTGGCAGGGGGGTTGGACTAGATGATCTTTTGAGGTCCTTTCCAACTCCTAATATTCTGTGAACCAAATTCTGGCCTCTCTTTAGCTTGCAACTCAGGATCCAAACGTTGTCTGTAGCACAGGGAAGAGGAGTTTCTTCAGCCTCAGGGCCCCAGGACAGCCCCAGGCGGTTTGAGAAGTCTTGCTGAGATACTTGGTCCATGGCTGCTGCATCCTCAGGCAATAGCAACCTAATCCCACCTCTGAAACCACTCACACATCAAAGAGATTAGAAAACACACTCTGCATCTATTATCCCCTGCATTTTGAGTTCTTCTGTTTGATCTGATGGGGTGGAGATTTCTTTCCAAAGGTATCAGAGAAGATGGGTATGAGAGAGTAATTTAGGGCTGGGAGTAATTTTTCATCAATGTACTTAAAGACAATCACAGCACTAGGAGGGAGGCCTAATTGTGGAGTTGTGTAATTAGTTTTTATGTCACTGCAATTATTCTGTTGGCTACATATAAAGAACATGGCAAAATGCAGCACTTAATTTTAAATCAAGACTTGATTCTCTTTTAGTAGGTAATTGATGTTGATCACATCACTTAGCAGCAACTGTAAAATGTGCTATTTAGATTGTAAGAGGATGGAGAAAAGGACTAAGCAGATAGGTAATTGATGGATTGCAAGCTGCATTGGTGGGAGGCAGCATTAATCCATCAGGCTTCAGTTGTCTTTGTTTGTAGCCACTTGTGAGCATTGTCAGTGGCCCAGTGTTAATGAGCACAGAGCCAGGGATCCCCAGCATCACTGGCCACAGAGAACAGCTCCTCTGCCCCCAGCAGCAGCAGCCACAGATGGATTTACACTTAATGCAATTGATTCCTTCTGTTTAAAAATATTTTTTTAAATGGGAGCTTTGCTTAAAGTGGCTCAGCTTTGAGCATGGGGGAGGATTTGGGACTGATCTCCCCCGGGAAGAGCATCCTGCCCAGGCATGTGCTGGGTCCTGCCTGTTGCCCTCTCCCAGCCAGAGCACACCAGGCACCACTGCCTGGCTCCCAGGGGCTGCCTGCCAGCCCAGAGCCACTGGCAAACCCAAATACCTTCCACAAGGTTATTGGTCTCCCCTCATCCATAGCACTGGGCTCTTCAAAAGAGGAAATTAGAAAAGCTGAGGATGCAGAAACAGGTTAATTCCTTCTGAAATGGCACCTAATGTCTTCTCAATCAACAGCTTCTCAAATGTAAGGCTGAACTAGGCTGAGGACCTGGAAACGCTGGGCAGTCCTAAGCCCCAGCAGCAGCAAAGCTGCAGGGAGAGCTTGGTTCCCAGCAGGCAGGATGATACAAGGCTTGCCTTTGCTCAGCACAAGCCCAGATCAATAACCTGACACCACACTGTGATTCACTGTCATGATAAAGTCAATAAAAGTTTTCCTTGTCTTTGCAGCTGGCCCCAATTACTTGATTTCAAGGATTGCTGCTTCCTGGGCAGGAGCTGAAGGTGATAGAGTTCAGTTGCTGTGGGGATGTTGCTGAGTGCTGTAGGGTGATTCTTGGGCCATCAGAAATTCTGGTTTTCTTCAGGAAAAGCCTCACTGGTGTGTGCTCAGGACCACCTCAAACTCAACTAGAGCCACCTCCCCTCCTTGGGACTCTCTGGTTCTCCAGCAGCTCAACTGTGGCAACCTTTCCTGAGTTTAGCCAGAAATGGAACTACTCAGCTGGTGCTGAATGCTCCCAGACACATAACTGGCCATTCAGTTGAAGTCCAAAAGCAAAGTCAGACAGGAAGATGCCATTGCCATGAAGCCACACAGCACTGCCTCTCACCAGTCAACTGTCTGGTTTTGGTGGGGTTTCTAATGCTACAGAACCTGCAAGTACTTTTGGTTGGAGGCAGACAGAGGAAACCATGAGATGCTGTTCAATGCAGAGCAAGGCAGAAACAGGGACTGGTGACCCTCCTGGCCAGAGCTGTCCATGATCACCCTGCCACATTCACAGGATCCTGTGCAGAGTTGATATCACCAGTAGGGTTTGGTTGCTCTTTTCCTCCTGGCATGGAAAGTGCTGTTCTTCCAGATGAATAAACTCCACAGGCTGCAGGAGACTCAATGGATTGTTTCCAGGTCCAGACTTTGCTCTCCATGCTTGCACCAAAAGAGATAGATTTATGGCCACTCACCTGGAAGGTCTGCCTGAGATTGTTACCAGAAACTTTTCCCTTCCAGCCTTTCCTACTCATCAACATTGTGTCACACTGTAGCTCCAAAAGATTAGATAAAATCCAGGCTCCAGAGGGTGCAACTAAAGACCTGCAGCTCTGGTTCTGTGTTGCATCACCTCCCAGACTGCCCCAGAGATCCTCCCTCCTGCCAGAGCACCAGCCACTTGCCACACTTAAATGATGAAACACCTTTACAGCCCCAGAACTGAGTCACAGCCCAGCCTGAGTTCAGAGCAGGTATCTTTTGCCATGCATATCCATCCAGAGAGGGCAGAAGTGAACTCTGGGCTTGAGACAAGCTGGCATTACAGCTGCAGGGTTACCCTGCTGGGACAAAACAGCTTTTGCAGCACCAGTTCTGCCACATAAGCATCAGCTCTAAGGATTGGATGGTTCCCACTTGCAGCCCTTCATCACCACCAGCCCAAGTATCCTTTCATTTGGCATCCAAAAAAAGACAAGACTCATCAGAAGGCATTTGCCAGCAGTCCCTTGGAGGCTCTGGAGCAGTAAATGGGGTACAATGAGCCATGAGGTTACCCCTGCTCATGGGGAGGCTCTGCCAGCAGGGCCAGGGGGTGAAGCACAAGGGTTTCTGGGTGAGCTGCTGCCAGCACAGCTGTGGCAAAGCCCAGGGTCAGGATAGTGGTAGGTGTCAGCCCACAACAAATCTCCTGCCTCTTGAATGCACCTTCAGGACAGCTCAGCCCTCATGAGAGCCTGACAGCTTCAGCCAGGGGAGCAAAGGCAGGTTCTGCCTTATTTCCAGAGCCTGGCAATGCCAGCTGACTCCAGCATTTCATTACAGGTTATTAATGACACTGTTCATCACAGCCTAGTGGTTTGCTGCATGCAGGCTTCCCTCACTCATTCCTGTTTGATATCAGGTTTGGATTAAATTAGATAAGGTGGCAATAGTAATCAATTCAAAGCTGCTTTCCTAGGAAGCCATGCACAAATGATTTAGAATCAGAGAGGAGAATAAAGGCCAGAGCAAGAGCAGAGGGACCCCCTGGATACATAACCACTGTGAAGGGAACATCACATTTTTAGTGTCACCAGCTCAGCAGCAACCAGGCTGGGATCACAAGGGCACCAGCATCCCCAGGGACCCTTTCTAGAAGCAGTCACCTCTAAGGTGACTTGATCAGGAGCCTTTCCAGGTGGGCATGCAGGGATTTAGGTAAGGATAAGTCCCCAGAATGGGGTGCTGGAGGGAGACCATGCAAGCAGCCTCCTCCTCATGGACACAGTGGCCCTAGGCACAGACTTGCAGTCCTGTTTATCCTCCCCCAGATCATCTCAGGCTGAGCCAGGCTCCCCTGGCCCATGGTCTCTCCAGGGCTGGAGGTTTTAGATCCTTAAGAAGCTCCTGGGAAGCATCCATCCCTGCTGCTCCAGCTGCCTCTCACACTGCCACCTCCTCCTGACTGCATTTGAAGCGTCTTCACACCACAGCACGCACAGGTCTGGGAGTGAGCACAGGGACCATGAATAAAACTCTTCCCATAAGGTGGAGACAAGGAGACCATAAATCTCAGGGGTGTCACACACTTAAGGAAGAGGGGATGGTTAAGAGCCTTTATTCCCTGCAAAAGTGGGCTTTAAATCCTCATCCATCAGCAATGCCCAGTGCTGGATGCTCTGAAGTTGTCCAGCAAAGGTTTTGTGGCTCATTTTCACCATGGTGCAAAGGACTGGTATTACCTGGAGATATTTATTGTGCCTCAGCCCCCAGACCCTGCTGCTGCTTGCAGTACCTACCAGGGAAGAAACCAGTCCTCTAAAACAACCAACAAGACCAAACCTGGTTTGGGTTTCTAGGCTCTCAGCTCCATATCCCTGCAACAACCAGGGTGCAGGGAAAAGCCTGGGGTCACATGATGGCAGGGCAGGGGGTGCCCTGCAGGGAGGACCTGCTCCCCCATTCACCCCAGCAGCAAGGCTGGGGAAATAGAGATATTATCAAGCAGCAGCACAGTAATTGAAAGCCTTTTTGCTGCTGGAAACCCTCAAGGCTGCTAGTCTCTGAGCTGCTGCTTACAAGAACTTTTTCATTTTCCCCTGTTTCACCTAAACTTTCCATTGGATTTCCTCATCTATCTGAGCTGCAATGATACATGTGGAAATAGAGGCATTTACAGCCCCTCTCCTGGGCTGGGTTCACCTGAAAATAATCCCTGCTCTCAGCACCCTCCTCTCTGCAGCTGCTGGCCCAAGATCAGAAGAGTGAAGTTTTGGGGAGAAGCAGCAAAGAGCAGGAGGTCCTGCAGTCACATCTCCAGGTCCCTGTGGGGAGAAAGCATCAGCAGAAGGGATGGGATGAGGCCCACAGCATTTTCTGCATGGAAATAGAAGGGGAAAAGCAACAGCTGAAGTGCTGAAAGTGTGAAGAAATACTTTAATTTTCACAAAACCTCTTAATCCATTAATCTCAGAGAGGTTTCTCTACAGAAACACCATCCCACCTAATACTATCTCAAGATCCTCCAAACTGTTTGGCAGGGGAGTAGAAAGAGTCAGGTGGGACAGGCTGAAGCCTTGGGCTTGTCACCAGGGAGGAGATCAGCCCTTAACAGCAGTGAGTCAGAAGGATGAGGAGCACTGGGGTCAGCAGCAGCAGAGCTTCAGTGGGCACTGGGAACATTGGTTTTGGCAAAGGAGGATACCCCAGTGCCTGCTGGTGCTCTGGAGGCTGCCTGCAAGGGCTGGACAAACCTGCCTGGGTGCCTCAACCAGGTTTTAGGGTTTTAAGAGCAGGCTCTAATCATCTTCCCTTCTCCATTCAGACTGCTGCAGTGCTCCTTCCTTTACCCCTGAAGAGCTTGGGGGTGTGAAGATCACCCTGGACAGAGGGGAGCACTAACAGGACAGCAGCTGAGCCCCCAGCCTCTCATCATTGGGTAGAAGGCCCTGGAAGCCTTCGGGATGCCATCTGAGAAGGCCATCAGGATTCTCTGCAGCACCTCTCTGCTGGGCACTGGGGTCCTCCAGGGTAGTCACAAGTCTGGGAACCCTCTGGCTGAAGGATGAATTTTGCTGCAGAGGCACTGGGGGAGCAGGCACAGCACCTTGGGGCAGAGGATTCAGAGCTGCCCAGAACAAGCCTTTGACCTGGAGGTCCTGAGCTGTTGCTTCCAAGCAGCATCACCCTGTGCATGACAGGCAAGGGTTCTCCTCTGCCTGATGGGGGGCTGGTTTAGCAGGATGCCCTCCTTGGCCTTCTTCTGGGCTGAACCATGGACTGATGCATCCCCTGATCCTCACTTAATACTTTTCTCAGGCTTAACCCATTCTGCTTTAGCCCCACATGCTGTTTTACCAGCAACACTAGCTTCATCTCCAGACATTACATAAGACCAGCTGAGGTCTCCTTTTCCATGATGGTCCCACAGACCTCAGACTTTCCTGCCATCCACTTGGTGAACATAATATCTACAAACCCAGCTGCCTTCCTGAGGCTCTTCACCTGCTTTCCTCCTGGGAGAAAACCAGGAAAAATTAGTATGCAGCTTCTTCCTCAAGAAATCAATTCAGTCTCAACTCACTGTGAAGTTCCCTGACTGTTAGAGATGCTGCACTGGTAAAAACCAATCCTCAGAGGAGGAAGAGTGAGGAAAAGAGAACAAAAAAATAGATTCCAGCAACTAGAGAAGGCTAAAAGTGTTGCAGGGGGCTAAGCTCCTATGAGTGCAGGAGCATGGTTGGAAGTCCCCCAGCAGGGAGGGCTGTGGAGTGGCTTCAGTCCAGCTGTTTATCACCAGCTAAGAATCAGCTGTAATTGTTAATTCTGATTAAAGCTGAAAAAGGGGAAAAAAATTGTAATCAAGAGTTTCCTTTCAAAAAGCCCCTTTCAACTAAATTAAAAATTTTGCTTTTTAAAAGAGGGGGGGTTAAATGTTGAACATTCTGAAACCACCCCTTTCAGCATCTTCAGATGAAAAGGAACATATTGATGATGCATTTCACAACAAAAATTTAATGTGCTTGATCTTACTGTCTGAGGAGCAAAAAATAGTTTCCAAATCAAAGTGAAAATTACATTCTTGGGCTTTTTCTTGGAAAAAAAACCTCTCAGGGTGTTTCTACCCTAATTAAGAATGATTTTCTTTTTTTTTTACTGGAATAAGCTGTTCCTAGCTAGCACTACTCTAAAATGCTGGGCTTGGCTTTTCTTGGTTTGCACACTCATCTTTACCCACCACTCAACCCCAGGACACATGGGCTGTGCCTGCACCACCCTGCTCCTGGGACCAGCACTGGCCAGACTCCCCTGGGGCTCGAGTCAGGCTTTACAGAGCTCACAGAATTAAGCCAGCACAAGCAAAATGGCACTCAGAGTAACTGGGGTTTATTATCCTAGTATGATTTAGGTAATCAGGGATCCAAAAAAAACCCCTTGCACACTCAGGTTGATTCTGTGTCAGCTCACCTCCAGCTCTTCTCCATGCACTTAATCCTACACCTTGCCTAGCTGCTCCTCCTTGCTGGGAATGTACCTAGTGGCCCACTGAAAGGAGGAAGATCTGCTTTGGTTACTCTTGCAGCATCTGTACATTCAGGAGATGAAGAGGCTCTGGGGGAGTAGAGCAAGTTGTGCTGCTTGTGCCTGGGGGCAACACAGGTACTTTATCACTTGTGCCTTTGCAACCAAGACAGACCCTGTGGCTTGATGCCATGAGATCTGCCACAGATCCCAGAGGTGGTTTGTGTCCTAGGGGATCTCCCTCTGGAGTATTGGCAGATCCCATTTATCACCCTGAGAATGGGGCTTGGGATCTGTTAGACAAAAGGCTCTGAGTAACAGATTGCAGGTTGCAATTTGTCTCCTGGGTGGGAGCACAGAAGAGACAGAGAAGTGAAAGAATGAGAGTGGAATAAGAGGTGGGAGGGGAAGGAGTCACCAGGAAGAAGCCGTGGCCAGGGAGGAACTCAACAGGAAGACAGGAGGGGTAAGAGGGTAAAGGAACTGAGGTCCAGGGCTCTACCAGAGGCAAAAGAGAGAAAGAAATCCCCCTGCAGCAGTTTCAGCTGAGAGCTGAGAAACACTGCACAAGCTCCTTCTGCTGCCCCAGTACATTTTGAACAGCAAGACCCAGGCTCTGGCAGAAAGAGGAGACCCAGGCAGGCCTGGGGAAAGAAGGCAGGGCTCTTCTAGCAGCAGGACATGCTCCTGCCCAGCCCGGTGCTCAGCAGCACTGCACTCAGTGCACCTCTGGCAGGCTGATTTTGGTTTCTATAACCTTCTTTGATTGCTCTTTCCTCTAGGCCAAAGGAGGCTGCCCCCTCACCCTGCAGTGAAGGGAATAGCCTGACCAGCATTTCCCAGTGCTACCCAAAGGGATTCATTCAGCTACAGCCTCAAAAACAGCTCAGCAACAGATCTTGCCCCACTGCCAGCCCTGGGAGAGCTGTCACCCCAGGAGACAACACAGCCACCAATCTATCAAGACAGACAAATACTAAGCCCTGGTGGGAGGCTGCAGGGCCCTGGGCCAGAGAAGGAGATCCAATTAGATCATAGCTGCTTCTTGCAGGGAGCAACTGGTGGATGAAGCCTGGAGCACTCACTCACATGCAAGAACAGCAAGGCTCATGTTAACCCAGCCCTGCATCTTCATCTCCTGATACAGGCACTGAATAACCCATAGTAGTAGAGCTGCCTCCCATAGGGACCCAGGAAGGTCCACAGAGCAGGGATGGTGTAGAGATGAACAGGTTTTGTACTTACACTCTTGCAAGAAGATGAGGGACCCAGCAGGGAGCAGGAGAGGCCAAGCTGGCTCCCTAAAGGAGGGGAAGCCAAAATGACCCCAGCAGAGATAGCCTCACCAGTAGGCAGGGTCCCACTAGGTCTGAGGATAGCCAGGTGCAGCTTATAGGTGCCACCAGCATTTCCACATCAAGCTCACAACAGCCCAGGTCCAGAGAACACCCAGGAACAAAAGGAGATGAGCCAAGGACAAGGATGGAGGCATAGCTACAAAGCTCATCTACAAACCAAAGGCATAACACATCTGAGGGTCCTTCTAGGAGCCAAGGAATCAATCCATCCAGGAACAGGGAGGAGCAGCAGGACTGAAACTACCCACTCCTACAGCACTATTTATGAAAGAAGCTCCAGGGCTGAGCTTAAATAGGGCTCCTGGTGTAGTGATGTCAGGTGAGGCTGGTCAGGGCTATTAAGGGCTGTTGGTGCTTGGGGGCTGATTCCAGCTGCAGATAACCTTTGCTGACACAAACAATTCAGCAAGTGAGCATAGCTGTAGTAGCCTGACCAAAGTGTTGTCTGCTTTGATAGCAGCACCAAGGGCTGAAAGGGAGTACAGTCCCGAGTGAGCCAAAGCCACTGAGGATGCCTTCTCTTGAGGGGATGGAGCAGTGTGTGGTGTTGGAGCTTCCTCACCAGTGGGGCCAAGCTGAGCCACGGTAGTTGGCTGCAGGTTATGCCACGGGTGAGCAAGCAGCTCAGAGAAGGTTGATCCCTATGAGGGCAGAGGCAGGAGAGGAGGTGGCACACTCCAGTGGGGCTTTATACACCTGACTCAAACTGAGCTTTATTTTAAAAAAAATATTGAGGGAGAGAGATTTTTCTCTCTCTTTCATTATTATTTTAAACCTACAAATCAGTGAAAGCCTTGTCATTTCTCTCCCAAATCGTTCTCAGGCAAACAAAAGACAGTTCTGAATCTGACAGGGCTTTGCAACAAAAGGAGTTGGGTGCCTTTCGCTCACGACTCGTCTTCGGCTCCCTTTGGCTGTGTCTGAAACTATTTCGCAGCTTACTCTGGCTAGCTGTGTCTCCTCGGGGGGCAGGGAGCCCCTGGAAGAGCTGGAGGAGTTGCAGGTCAAGATCAAAGTGGTCTGCATGCCATTAACTGTCAGAATCATAACTAGCTCAAATCAGTGCCGTTAGATGGCTCACACGATACAGGAGCAACGGCTGCAGCTTTCCATTCCACTTGCCGTGTGCCTAAACTCAGCCCTGACATTAAAGGGACGGGATTAAAAGCAAGTATCGGGGGCTGAGAGCTGGTGGAGGAGGTCAGCATGTAGGAAGCCCACAGTTTCTTCTGGGGTTGGATACTCCAGGGTCCGGGGAAGATCTCCAAGCGTTAGCGGAGGCAGCTCAGCTTTTGGGGCTGTGCTGCCATCTTGTGGTGACTGCTGGGAAGGGGCCGTGCAGGGACCCGTCTGCAGGGTGAGATCAGGCGCTGGCTCCTGTTCAGAGAGATGAAACCGTTCCTTCAGTTAATATTTCTCTCTCTAGTTCAATTATCTAGCTACAAGAGCAGTTTCTTTTGGGCTGAAGGATCTGTATGGTGTCTCTCCTGGGGTGCTGAGGGCTAGTCCTCCTCCTCAGCGTGGAAGGATGCAGTGCCACCTGTGTCAGGAGCTGCAGTGGAAGGACCTCTGAGTCAAAGTGCCATATAGAATCATAGAATCATAGAGTGGTTAGAGTTGGAACTGACTTTTAGAGGTCAACTAGTACAACCCCACTGCAGTCAGCAGGGACATCTTCAACTAGATCAGGTTGCTCAGAGCCCCAGACAACTTGGCCTGGAATGGTTCCAGGGATAAGACAACCTGTTCCAGAGTTTCACCACATTCATTGTGAACAAAATCTTCCTTGAAAGAAGCTGTAAAGGTACTTTACTCCCCACATTAAAGCTAGAGAGTTCAGCAAGATCAGCCTTGCTGTAAGCATCCACACTGACTTCAGTACGGGGATGCACACATAGGGGCATGGAGAAGCAGTGCACAAAGCACAGGGTCTGTGAAGCTGGAAAGAATGAAAGCAAGCAGCAGCTAACAGGAAGCAGAACGTGGGTGAGTTGGCTCTCTGCTCACCCTGGATACTGTACTTCAGGCACATGAGGTAGGAAGAGTCAGCTCGGAAATGGCTGTAGGCTGCCAACAGCAAAAACCCTGCCCTGAAACAAGCAGAAGACAAGTTGTAGTCCTGCCAAGTCCCTCACTGGGGGGGAGACACAGCCTTCCCCAGAGCCTTACACCTTCCCCAGCCTCCGTGGGATCCTTAACACCAGGTTGGTGCTCTGTGTATCTGTGGCCAGGTGAGGTGGTGTAGCTATAACCTCTCTCACTTGGGATCCATTCAAAGGAAGTTTTTCACCCAAGCTTTGAGCACCAGGGAGACATTTCAAGGCCTTTCAGGAAAGGCTGGAATTCCTCCCCCATGCTCCTCCTGTAGCTGAGGGTCTCTGAGCTTTGGGGATGCCACCATCCACGCATAGCTGGAGCTGTCCCTTCCCTCAGGCAACCATCTTCAAATGCTTCTTGGTCATTTTTCAGCCCAAGGTGGACAACTATTGTTCCTGAATGTGAGGATACTCCTGCAGGCCATAACATGCAGAGTGCTGCTCCCTGATGCAGCTTGCCCCTGCCTCATCATTGCAGGAAGCACTGGGCTTGTTCTGCTTATGACATCCGTGGCTGGTGCTGGGCAGTGGAAAGCATTAGGTGCTTTCTCAGTTAGTTATGAACCTGGCAAAGGACAAATGTATTCTGAATATGTTTCAGTGCAGAAGATCCAGGGCTGATGAAAACCTTCTGTGCTGGAGAGACAGGTAATAGCAAACATAGATTCATGGTTTTGTTTCTGCAGGTCTTACTGCCTGTGGCTGAGGGCATGTGCCAGAGATGGTGATGGATGATGAGCTCTGCTGAGACCCAGAGCAGGCTGCCTAAGTGACAGCTCCAGTGTGGAAGCTGTAAAACTCATTAGCTCAGCGTGGGGCCCAAATTAACATGCCTTACCTATTACAATAAGAAGTCTTCAGCAAGACCAGGGAGATTCTTCAAAAGCTTTCTGAATGTCAATTACCAGAACTCAGTGACCCTCGATGCCAGGACCTCTCACTTCACACCATGGATCTCCCTGCGTTCCTGCACAGCTTTCCCCTCCAGTAATTGGCTTTGGAACACTAGTTTATCTCAAAGAAATGCCTGCATGTTATTTGTGAACTTTGGATAGAAGGTGCCACACCAGGTGGAACACAAGGGTTCCAGTAAAGCCCTTTTCTGTCACAGCTTTCTGGTGAGTGTGCTCTCAATGCTGGCTGCATCCCTCTGAGAGGTGAGAAAAGGCTTTTGAAACAGGCTGAGCCCAGCAGTGCTATGCTTTGAGTCCCTGCTGAAGCAGCCTGGCCAGATACCAGCATGCAGAGCTTAGCACAACCACACCATGGCTGGAAACAGCATCTGGCTGGCTCCCCCTGCCCGGCCTCCAGCCTGCTTCCAGGTTTGCTTCAGTTGCCTGAAGCAATACCTCAGGAGCAAGGAGTATCCACAGCACTGGCCTGACTATCTGAGAGCTGGTTCCGTGGCAGTTTCCCCTGCCTAGCTGTGTTGGCCTTCCCCCTCTTCCAGGCCATAGCTGATATCAGCAAACATCACATTGTTCTTTGATACCGAGATCCCTGCCTGGCCTGTTGTTAATCTTAGCTTGCTGGGAGCTAAACACATTCTCCTTTCCTCCTGCATGTGCTGTGTTGGGGCCTGGAGGGACTGAGACACTTTGTTCCAAGCCAGATTAGAGGTATGAGCTCCCACCAAACAAAAGCACAGCCAACCCTCAGAAGAGCTCTTCTAGTGTAGATAGAGCCTCCCTCAGACTCTCTGCAGCCCTGCACTTCGTGCTCAAATCAGCTCAACAGGCTGCAGAATCCTGTTTAACCCCTATTGAGCAAATGTGTAGTTACAGAATAAAGGAGGAATCACATCCAAGAGGTTTTCCTCCTGTAAATTTGCAGGATGGGTTAAACCAGGACATGAACCACTCTCTGCTGGCACAGAGGGACCCACTCAAGGGACCTACAGTGAGCTGCAATGCTTAAAACATAAGTGTGCTAAGAGCCTAGGATGGGACAAACCAATGTCTGGAGCTCCTGAAACAGCAAGAGCAATGCTTTACTGTTACCCTCAGCTCCAAAACCCTGTGCCCAGGGACTCACTGCCTGCACAGGTGACCTGCTCTTCTCCAGCTCTGGCACTGCAGGCTTGGTACTGCAATCTTTCCACACCTATTGGACCATGGCTCAACGGCATGGAGAGTCCCTGGAGCAAAGGTGAGAGCAATGATGTGGGAGGAGGAAGGAAATTCAGTACCTGGCTGCAGGAAAAGCTCTTCCAGGGCATGGTCCCAGGCAGTCCCACTGCCCTCAATAGCCTCAATGGCTATTGCTGCCATGTGTGCCATGGCTGTAAGATCCAGCCCGGTGCAGAGCAGCTCTGGAGCATTAGCTGGGCCCTGCTGAAAAGCACTTTCAGCACTGTAGCTGTTGTCTCAAACCCGGGTTCCTTACCTGGTGTGCAAAATTCAATCAACACACAGAGTCGAGGTATTTGGTTTATTGCAGTTCTGATATACAAAATGACAGCAAAGTAAACAGCTGGTTAGTTGTACTCACACCTCACTTTACACAGGAAATCGAACACTTTTATCTCCAGGTGCTGTCTTTGCTTGAGATTAGTTTAATATTTCCCTCCCTCTTTGCCCCAGGCGAAACCTGGCATTTCTGTAACTGTTAACTCTTTCCTTTCAACGACAATGGTGGTTCCCCTGCTCTGTTTCTTCCTTATGTCTTCGTAAAGCTCTGCTATCTTTTGCATATCCCCCTCAGTCTTGTCTTGTGAGTATTCACCCTCGTTTTAATGTCTTTAACCTTACACCGTAGGTGTCTGTGGCAGCTGGGGCCTGGGGTCGGTAACACACTGTATGAGCTCCTACAAACACTGCACGATGGGATGCAAGCCACTCATTTACTCGGGCCCCGAACATAGCGACTGCGGAAAGCCTGCGCTGTTTCCACTGATTTTCCTTCTCTTTCACAAGGTCATTTTCTTTCAGCCTGTCCCGGGTGAACTCTCCCGCGCCCCGCCAGAACCTGACACCGTCCCCCAAGCCACGCCGGGCCGGGCCCGCCCCTTAGGGGAGCGGCCGGGGCTAGCGGGCGGCGCCTGACGAAAGACCTTCGCGGCGCGGCAAAGCCAGGCCTCTTTCGGCGGCCGCTGGCGGGGGGACTGCAGCGGCTTGGGGCCAGGGCGGCCGGCGTGAGGGGAGGTGGCAACACTTCCCCTCCCCTGCTGCTATGAGGAGAGGTGGAGGCGCAGGCCTGTGCGCATCCCCTGCCGCCATGAGGGGAGGTAGAGGCGCCAGGAGTCTGCTCGTCCCAGCCACCATAAGGTGAGGTGAAGGCGTGGGCTGCCTCTTCGCGTCTTCTGCCGCCGTGAAGGAAGGGAAGATGGGAGGTGTCGGGGCTGTCACCTCCCCGGCCACCGTCAGGGGAGGGAAAGGCTGTAGGTCTTCTCTCGTTCCCGGCCGCCATGGCGGGAGCTGGGGGAGCCGGGGCTGTCCCCGTACCTGCAGTCGTGAGGGGGAGGTAGAAGCGGCGGGACTTGGCCCCTCCCTGGCCGCCATGAGGTATGGGGCACCAGGTCTTCCGCCAGCAAGGCTGGAGGGTTGAGGTGTCATAGCCCTCGCCGGGGCTCGGGAAACCGCAAACGCTAGGTGAAATATTCCCCCTGTTTTTTAATTGTTACTGACGGCCAAAAGGCCTTCCCTGGCTGGTTACCTGTGAGGCCCTGAGACCGATGAGTGATTTATTTAGGCTGTGCTGTTTGAAAGTAATTTGTTAGCCTCCTATTAATTTTTTCCCCCCTCTGCAAGCCATAGCCCAGCAGCTTAGCTCTAATAATGCAGATTTAATTAATTGACTATTTGAAGGGATGTTTCTCTTGTGCTTTGTTCAGGGCTCCCAGCTGATAACGCGGCTCACGTGTGTGTGAAGGGATTGCTGTAATTCGGAGGTCTCAGCAGCAAAGAGCTCTCTGGAAGAGGCAGCCCTCAGGTAATGGCTCCTGACCATTTGGTGATGAAAACCCCTGAGTCCTGCAATAGCATGACCCAGGCCTGTGGAGAGCAGATCTAACAGAATGTTCTGTACATGAGGCAGGGAGAATTCGGGAGCCTTCCCAGCTCCGTGAGTGAGGTCTTGCCATCAGCCAACAAGGGAAATGAGCAAAAACACTTGTTTGTTCTGCCATATTGAGTAAACTAAATGGCCTTTGCTGGCTTGTGAAAAGGCTGTGGGCCAGCCTCTGGTACTCTGGGGTGGAAATAACAACCTGGTTTATCTAGCAAAGCACACAGTGCTTCCTGTTGGTGGAGGAAGCCCTGATGAGAGGGGATGTTAGAAGCAAGGCCTGCATCACCAGAGGGATGTGCTTTTGGGCCTCTACTTCCTTTAGTCCTTTAAAACCTCTGTTTTGAGATCTCTTCCATCCAGCAGTAGTCAGCTACCCATTGCTGCTCAGTGCCTGTGATAGTGTTATGCTGCTGGGAGAGAAATGCACTGCTGAGTTGCTCCTGGCACCACTGGTGCTGTTCTGGTGCTAGATGGTGCCAGGTTTGGCAGTGCTCTGCGTGCCTGAGAGTGGAGAAACTCCTGCTCAGTGGAGTTAATCCTAGACTGGATGCAGACAACACACAGTCAGAAAATACAAAAACTATGTTGCATATGGTTTGTTTAATATTACATCTTTCTGTATAAAAATGAAGTTCAGCTAATTAACTGGTCAGTGTTGAATTTGGGGTCTTCAGAAATGGCTCCTGTTAACTGTCTTTGTTTTCTAATTGCAAGCAAATGGTTCGTGTGTTTGGCTGCAGGTGAGGGCTTACTGGGGCAGCAACAGTCATCAGAAGAAAAGGAATAAGCTGTTGGTGCTGCTTTGAAGATCCACGTTTGAAAGAGGCTGAGAAGATGGAAACTGCCACAATTTAAATGGGACTGTTGAGAAGTGTTCAGGATCTGGATGTAGTAACTTGAAACACCAGAGGTGGCTGAGGGCTAGGTATAACGAGAGTTACATAGACAATTCATTAATTGTCAGTAAATTACTTTAAAATTACATTATTTCTATGACCTCTATTAAACTTATTTATATTTAAACTTGATCATTTTGGTTTTCATTATAACATAAAGCTGAGGGGTATAGTGGGATTTGGAAGTCCCATGGAGTTCTTGTTTATGGGAGACTGGAGAGACAGGAGTGTGGTGCTGGGTGCCTGGTGCCCTCCTGCCACACACACACACACCCCCTTTCCACCATGGCCTCTGCTGCCAGGAAAGCTTTCTAACAAAGCTTCCCTTCCTCTGGCACTTGGAAGGAGATCAGATATTTAATATTTTCCATAAAGGTTATAAGGTTTGGAATTCCTGTGTCTTTAGCTGCTATAAGCTCACAAGATCCTTCCAAAGCTTCAGTTCCTGAATGCAAAAGTTCTTCTGAAGTTCCTTCTCTTGACCTCCATTCCCTGGCCTTAGGGGGAGATGAAGCCCACAAAAGAGTTGGAAAAGGCTGTTGAAAATGTAATATAGTTTTATTGGTTCTGTGTGAACAAGTTCTATCTAATAAAAACATAAGAACAATTTGGTTGGAAAAGACCCCTAAAATCTTAAAGTCTAACTGTTAACCAGCACTGACAGGTTACTACTAAATCATGCCCCTCAGCACCACATCACATCTTTTCAATCCCTCCAGGGTTGGTGACTCCACCACTGCCCTAGGCAGCCTGTGCCAATGCCTAACCACTCTTAGAATTTCTCCAGTGAAGAAAGTTTTCATAAGGTCCAACCTAAACCTCACCTGGCACAGCTTGAGGCTGTTTCCTCTTGTCCTATCACTTCTTCCTTGGGAGAAGAGACCAACCTCCATCTCACTCCAACCTCCTTTGAGGTGGTTTTAGAGACCAAGAAAGTTTCCCCTGAGCCTGCTCTTCAGACTAAACAACCCCAGTTCCCTCAGCTGCTTCTCACAAGACTCATGCTGTAGACTCTTCATCAGCCTCATTGTCCTTTGGACACACTCCAGCACCTCAATGTCCTTGGAGTGAGGGCCCCAAAACTGAACCCAGTATTCAAGGTGCAGCCTCAGCAATGCTGAGTACAGGACAATGATCACTGCCCTAGTCTTGCTGACCACTACATTGCTCAGCCAAGCCAGGATGCTGTTGGACTTCTTGGCCAGGTTTCCCATGGATTTATGTTCTGCCCAGTGATCTCCCTCTTTCCCAACCCTCTCCCAGGAGGTGAGAACTGGGTGCCCTAAGGCTGCCTGCCTGCTACCCTCAGCATGTCCTGCTGCCAGCCAAAAAACACGCTCACTGTGTCAGAGGTCTCTGTACCTCTGAAATCAGCAGAAAATGAGGACTATATACTCTCTGTCAGACACATACAGCATGTGCTCTGTGGACAATAAATACAGGCTGATGGCTTATTTCCTGGGAAAAAAACATTTCTGTGATAAAGCTCTACTACACTCACCTCAGGGCTGAGCCCCAGACTCAGTCCCAGTTGTGCTGTAACAAAGAAGGAGTGGAAAAGGACGGAGGCAGTCTGCTGGCATCAGAGCACTTGGGAGTGGTGCCAGAGCTCTGCTCAGCGCATGCCTTAACCCACCACAAGGGCTCTTCTAAGGCCCCGCAGCTCTCAGGTAGCTGGAGGGGTAGCACCTCTTCCCCAAATCCACCAGGCTTGGTGTTCATAGTGGGAAAGAAAAAACACAGGAATGTCATAAACATTGTCTAGTGATCAGCACGAGTACACATGTAGGGAACCAGAGCTCTGTGTCTCAGTGCAGCAGCTGCCTCAGCAGGGTCCTAGTGGCCAGCGCTGTGCAGCTCCTTCTGCAGTGCAAATGCAATCAATAAAGGTCAAAAGGATTCACCTTGCTGCCAGTTTGGTGCCTTGACCAAAGAACAACAAAGGAAATTGAGGGAGAACCCATATGGTGTAAGAGGAACAACCTACTGGCACTGGAATAAATCCAGGGAAGTGGAGCAAGACCTGCGTTTGTACTTGGGAAGTTCTAAGGTGATTTATGGCTCTGTTTATTAGCACTGTATGTTGTGCAATCTATATATGACTTCCCCTGGCTAAAGTGGCTGGATTGCTTTGCATTTCATCATTTTCATCTGCTTTTACTGCTCTGCAGTACTGGAGCACAGAAGTACTGTTAACTTAGATTTATGTGTTTGGTTTTGAGCACTTAATTGTTTTTTATGCTGAGCTTGTTAAGAGCTGCATTTCTTGTGATTGTTCTCTGAGCACTCTCACATTATTTCAACATGTATTTTGTACCAATCCCCTGGGTTTTTTCAAATACCTTCTGTGTTATTGTTTCATTGTGCTCTTTAGCCACATGTAGAGAAGAAAAAATCAGTCTACGATGAATTAAGTGTTCCTTTCCCCTGGAGACTGAGTTCAGCTACACACCCTTACCTTTGTACAACTGCTACAACAAAGGAGCTTCCAAGATGATGGAGGGTCGTTCTTCAGCTACAGAGTTAAACTGGAAAGAATGATATTGATTAGGAAAGAATTTCAAACCATAAATTTGAAATTTATGCCCGATTGTAGGAGTACTATTCTGGTCAGAAAATCAACCCATTTGATGAAAGCACAGGAAAAAGTGAACTTCCCTCATATTAGCACAAGGTGGCAATATTGGCTTGGATGAGAAGGCAAACCTTGAAGGTAAGCCGTATAGTTTTTTGGTTTGTTGTTTTTTTTTTTTACCAGAATCTTCTAATGAACCTAATAGGCACTGGGAGCCCATTGTCAGAGATGGTAACATCTTCCCTCAGCTAAGGGGAGCAAGGCTTGGGCTCGAGCTGACAGAGTAGGGCCACGCTGCCTGCCCAGCGCCCGGCCTAGGGTGCTGCAAGATCAATGCTTGCCCTGCTACAAAGGTAATACCGCTTTGGGGGTTAGAAGAGCCAAGAGGCAGCCAGACATCCTTATTTTCTTAGGCAAATACAGGTTAAAACGCTTAACCGTTAACGCCCCCTCCTCCTACCCCCCCCNCAGACGATGCGCGGGGGCCGAGAGGCGAGCCGTAGCGGCTCAGTAGGACTCTCGCGAGAGCCCAGTGAGCTGCTTCCACTTCTCGCGAGAGCCAGGCGGGCAGCGGCGCCTCCTCCCTCTCGCCCTCAGCCCCGGCCACATCCACACGCGGAGGGCGGGGCGGAGCGGAGCGGGGCCGGTGGCCGTCGCCAGCGAGCGGACCGGAGCGGAGCGGCTGCCGCCGGGCACGTGAGCGGGCGGGCAGCG